>JAOQGH010000019.1:78898339-78936632 GCA_025769975.1 Gallinago jamesoni
CTGTTACAGGCTGCTGGAGCTGCAGTGTCTGTTCAAGCCCGTGCTCCCAGGGCTTCTACCTCTGATACCCAAAAAAGTTGAGATAAAAATGTTTCTGGAAAGAGGTGTGGTAGGGGTTGATCATCGTCGTGATTTACTGTGCTATCGAGGTCAATCCCCGGTATGGTTCTACTTCCTAGTTCATAGCTAACCAGACAAGATTTAATCTATGACTAAATGCTAATTGTTCTTTTTGTTTATTCATTGACTGATATGTGTGGACAATGGACCACACTTAAAACTTTTGAATTAAATGTATTCCTATCCTCTGTCTTCTGTCAACTTGCTTTTTTTTTTTTTTTTTTTTTTGACAAAAGAGAAACATAGGGACCGTGGGTCTGGGTTCTTATTTTTCTTTTGCAAATATTTTTCCCTTGCAAATATTTTCCCCTGATGCTTTATATTCTGGTTTTACATTTTCAACAGAAAAAAAGTTCTCTAAGGTTATTTTAAATTATCAAACTTGGGACAAACATTTCTGGGACAGCTACTATTTATATATGTACCACATGGTCATTTTTATTGCCAGGATGGACAATTTTGCTTCTAGCTCCTAGAATTCAATAAATATTTCAAAACTCCTGCATCCTTTAAAAAACTTCAGAAAGACTGTATTATATATACTAATGAAGTCAAGCTTTATAAATTAAAATAATGAAAATGCAAAGATCTTTTCAGAACTTTGCTGCTACTAAGTTTTATAATGTTGGAAAGCAAATATTAAAAGAAGGGTCTTATAAAATACTAGACCTCTAAATTTTTTCATGTAAAATCCAACTGATCTGTAAAAGCAAAAGAAATATATTTCTCAATTACTGTTACTGACACTTGTGAACTGATTAAAAGTCACCATATCTAGAATCTAAAAAGTACATACTAAAAAAGCTGTGATTTGCCTCTTTTGGTGAAAGCTGTAATTTCACCAATACTGGTGAATTTGTAATTTCTAATTTGGTGAAGCAGTAGTATTAATAATACAATAGTAGCATCTAAAGTTTAGTAGGAAGGATACAAGTCTTTACAGAGTACATAAATCTCAAGCCATGAAAGTAATCTAAAGAACATTTAGAAGCACAGCTGATTTGTACACCTTTCTCTGGCAAAAATCTCACCCTTCTGGGTTTTTAATTTTTAATTATTTTTTTTTCTCAAAACTTTAAGGTATAGAGGAGAGAGTTTGATTTCACTCTGTAAATCATGTTCTAAATCAATGAGCTGTGCATATTTCTAGACAGACAGCAGCACTACCACTAATCTGCCTGCCACTGACTGTCAAACTGGAAAACCACAAACTGATAAAATGAACACCTAATTTTCAGCTGCAAACTCACCATCATGCATTTTCTTAGACTTTTATACTAAATGTATGGCGTTTTTTTAAAAAATGAAAGTATTATGATACACTAAACTAAACTAAGCTATTCATAATAGGTCAAAAATACATAACTCTCGTTCTGACTCCACAAGTCACCAACTTTTAACTCAGGATATTGCCTTATTACTGCAAGGTGAAAAAAGCAGAAAGGAAAAAGAATAAAGTTATATTTTGCTATCTGTTTTCTTCTCTGTATTAGAACTGAACCCACATAAAAACTTGTCCAAACCACCCTGAACTGTGTAAGAGTTTTTCAGGAAGATGACAGCAAAAGCCTCAAAATCTGACCAGCAACTCAGTCAACTTTGCTTTGGAGCTGTCAAATTTGTGAAGTTCTGTTATGTATTTTAAGCCCTAGTGGGCCACAGTGCCCTGAAATACTTCTGATTCTACAAAACCCTTTCCCTTAAAAGATTGTGCTCTCTGACTGCAAAATGATGATCGCTTTGAGAACACGATGGCCATACCCAGAGGCATCTCCACCCAGAAGACCCATCCCTCACGTATGGAATTTGCCAGACAAGACAGTAGATGAGGTTGAGGGGAACCTGGGTGGACACATTAAGCTTTGCATCACACGGGACATCAAAAAAACAGAACACACACTGAGGGGAATCTCAACCAGAAATCATTGATGTAATGGCAAAGGTACAGCACGTTTTACCAGCAGGCATTTGGAATCAACACTTCATTTGGAAGTTTCAAAACCATAAATAAATTTTCCATCAATATGATCAAATTATATTGATGTTACCTTAACGTGTGTTTATCCGTGAGCAAGTTTTCTTACTACTTTAATAGTTTTATTGACGTTATTTCCTTCCTTGTCTACCCTTAAACAGTAGTTTTGAAAAGTCTGTCAGCTCTGTAGACACAAAAGTTTATGGGTCTCTTAAAGCAGAATCACATTCTTTATTTGCCCAAGCTCCGTATCTTGAAAACTCTTCTAATGTTTCTCTTTTCATCCAAAAATCATCTCACTTTTTGGTTTGCAAGAAGAATACCAGATTCAAGTGAAATTTTTTCACAGTGGAGGTGAATTTTCACAGTGGAACTGTATAAAGAGATGCAGTTCAGAGGTAACAAGTTTAGTCCTTGTGTAACAGGTAACTTTAATTATAGGAGTCCTTTAAATACGTATATGTACACATACGGATGTATGCATATATACATGGTGTGAATTCAATAGAAAGCTATTCAAGAATCATATAGAATGACTTGAAATAGTAGTAAAATGGGAGTGTAAAGCTACACAGTAAAAGAATCAAAAGGATCATCAGTACAACAGAAATTGAAACACAAATAGTACACGGGGCAGATTGAAGTGATGAAAACGAAAAAAAAAAGGCTTTAAAGGCACAGAATGACAAAATCAGAATTCTAGTTGCCTCCATGACTTCTATCGATATTTCTCAGCTTTCATTTCTGCTGTTCACTTTGAGCCTTCTGCTCTGTTTTTAAGCAAGCTTATTATCATTACATCTGCTTAATTTTATAGCCTGGATCTCTTACATGTGCTGGATCAGAGTTACCAATTTGTACTGACGGCGGATCATGACGCAGTTTATCCCAATAACTGAAGTGACGATATTAAATGTTCTCATGCCATATTGTTTTATTCACGAGAAATTACTTATTCATTCCTGACATAGAGTGACAACATGAACAGATAGATGCAGTATCTACAGACTGCCTGGAGAAGTTAGGTGTACAGGTCTCAAACGGTGAGGGGAAACACGAGGTGGAGTTCATAAAACAATTTAAAAGCATGGAATAAAGAAAAGATAGTCTGGTCTCACTAGCATTTTGGTCTGATATTGCAGACTTTTTAGGTAAAATTCTTTCTTTAACATGCGAGAGCTGTGGCCTATGCAAAAAAATCTGCTATATTAAGACCTTCAGTCCAATTCTAGATCCAAAGATTTTTGCTATGAAAGCGATGTAAAAGAATTCATGCAATAACCCATTTTTTATGCAGGGGTTCTGAGGACAAAGAACTTCTTCTAAAACCCCTGTGGCCCCAATCCTGCTATCAAAGCTGTGCAGGAAGGCCTGTCCTGCCCCCACACAGAGTTTGTTGGGGTATGAGGATGCCCTACGTGCAGATATTGGTCAATGGGATAACAGATAAGACTCCTCTCCAGTACAAAGGTTTATATCCTGGAATTACTATGCCGATTTTTTTCCCCGTTTCTTCTGAATAGCTATCTTTTAACTCAAGAGGAAAAGTGTTAATAACGTTTATTCTAACCTGGAAACAGGTGGCTGACTATGCAGAGGAAGGACAAGGGATTGCAGAAGTTCTGTGTGACTACAGTGACCTCAGGAGAAAATGGTTTACGCAGAGCAAGTCGCTTGCCTTGTCCTTATCCATAGCTGTAACAATAAAAAATTATTTCGTTTCCAAGATGAACTCTCTGAACACTCTTTCTAACAAAACCAGGTCGAAAAAAAGGTTGGATACTACTAAATTCCAATGAAGAAGTCTGTAATATGCTTCTTATATTCTACATGGCATTCACACGCCCTACACACACTACACCACAAAGCACGACCTGATGGAAGACTTATTAAGCTCTCGTTCAAACTGCCACAAATTCTTCCTAAATAATCACTGTTGGGGGTCGATTATAAATCATACACTATCAATACACCAACTTCTCGCTGGGCAATGCCTGAAAAGTTAAAAAAAACCCCTTACCTTTCTTAAAATTGTATTTTGTACTACACTAAAAGTAAAATATACACAAACACAGTCTCCCTGGGGACTCTTTCAGAGACGTAATTGCTTGTGGCATTGCAGATAAAGACATCACCAAAACAAATTCCCTTCAAAATTAACAAATAACTATAAAAATGTAATCTCAGCCTGTGAAGATGAAGGTTGAATTCAAGAACTGAAATACATTAGAATCATAAAAATGATGGCAGTAAAAGTTGGTTGTGTTATAATTGTACGTTCAATGTGACAAAGGCTGCCTCAACTGTAAATATATGTATTTTATTAAAATAACAAAGTAAAATTAAGTAAATTTTTAAGTATTTTCAAACCTTGTTTATATTATTAATAGTACTGTGAATTTAATACCATTAAACATCGTATTTCATAGAACACATTTAAATGTCTGAGGTAAAAAGGTTATTACTCATTTATACCTTATTAGATGCTTCCCTTTCTTCCATAACACTGTTCATCTGGCTTACACTTCATGCTCAAGTCATGCAGATTGGAGCTGACTCTCAATTACACAAAGTCTTTCTCCAAAGATGACAGTCCAAATACAGTAGAGATAAAATACATCAAGGTTTAAAATAGGTCCGTTCAGCCCCACTGCCACTTCATCATGAAATGATATAATTCACTGCTGCCTCTGCCTAGCCTAACATATGTTCTATTCACAGCCTGCGTCATTCTTCATTTGTAATTATTTCCCTTTTTTTCCCCCCATCTTGTAATACTTTGCTTGGTTGAAGACAAATACTGAAAGGAAAAAAGAGTATTATCATATGATGACCTGTTCCAGGGTGTTAAGTCCCTGTCAAGGTTTGATTTTAACATGGGGTATTGATGACAGTACATCAATTCAGGCATCATGTCCGGAATTAGACTATATTAATTATCACTTGAGTGCAGTATGCATGAAAGTGCTGTTTCATTGACTAAAAGGATTTGACTGAATAAAAATCCATTTCTCATCTGGTTGCTTATGGATAAAGACATTTTTTCTCTTTGCTGTGGATTGTTCTTTATTAAATATGATATTTATAAGATTGAAGAGACTGTCTCATTCAACAACAGATATGAATATTTTTAAACAAAGAATATTAAATCCATCGTTTTGGTGACAAGTGCATAACAATGTATCAAAGTTTAGAGTTTAGACATTACATAGCAAAATACAAAGAGTATATGTAATGTATATATAATATGTATGTGATCAAAATATTATTTTTTTAAAATGATTATGAAAAAATTGAATTTTATAATCACATGTAAGTAAAAAAAAAAATCATATAATTTAAATTCTGCTTATTAAGGAAGTTTGTTTTAATGTAGAAAATTGTCCCTGATTTTTCATTTAATAAAAAACTGAAGTTCAAGATCACTGAATAAACTGTCAGTGTAATCTAGTTACCCAGAAAATTTCTGCTTTATAGCCCTAACTATGTAAACTATGAGTTAGCTACAGAGAAACTGGAAGGAGATCTGAACTTTCAAGTGTAAATATCCACAGAGATAGGTAAACCAGCATATGGTAATGTAATTACACTCAGAAAATTTACCTCTCAATGTAATGCTTTTCATTTAGTATTTTCAGTTGTCACCCAGAAAAATGAATTTCCAGTCCTCGCTTTAAGTTAGGTGTCAGCTGCCTCATATATTCGCATTGCCATATAGTGAAGTGCAATTAAAGATCACCACATTAAGCCCATTGCACAGATGTTGCTCGTGGTATCTCAACTTTCTCTGGTGCGTCAGAGATTCTCCTGCCCTCTTTTTACCACCCAGCTGAGCTGGGAGGTGATGCTGGGAGAAGCTAAAAGAGTTGGACTTACTGGACAGCCTTGTACTTAAGCACTAACACAAGCTGTGGATATATCATATAATCAGAATTATGAATATTTTTATTACTAACATTTAATTAGTTATGCAACTTGCATCTATCTACCAATTGATCTATATCTGTATTTAGAGTGTTCCTTAGAAGCTCCAAACAGAAGAGAACCATTTAATGCTCTTAATTTTTAAAACGCACGTTATTATAGATCCTTAGAGATCTAAGGAAATGGAAGAAACTAATTCTTAGATCAGTAGGTATCAATAAAGTTTGGGTAGACCCTCCAAATTACAACATAATAAACATATTAGAATTAAGAAAGACACATTCCCAACATTTTAAATCTTGCTTAGTCAAAGTATACTCAACTACAATCACAGAGCAGCTTTAGCTGGTTTTAAGGAATCACAAGGATTAAAAATTATAGTCAATCAGAGAGGTACACTAAATTATACCTTACCTGATGTTTCAATAAGCAATGAGCTTCAGTAATGACAACTTTCACTAACGGGATAAAGCTAGAAGACAATGTTGATCATTAAGAAGGCATCAGAGAAAGAATTCCTAAACCCCAAAGACATTCCCATCATCTAGGAGGTAATATCTTGTATTGCCAGAGCAGGTGACGCAGAGATTTTTTGCTTGTAAATCAGGTAAATTTCATGGAGAATATTAAAACTTCAAACAATGAACCCTGTGGGATCGACAGACAGTGGTCCTCTGCGTTTGGTGGGAAGGGGGAATCACACCATTTCACACCTTTATCCTTTCTGGTGCACGACCCCCCTTCTCTTTCCAGTCCACAAACAGCAGCACGTGGCAACTCCATGCCTGTTCCTCTCTTCCCACCGTCCTTTCCTAGAAGCCTCTTGCTTCTCTCTTACCACTTTTGCCTGACCTCATCCTGATGGAGGACTTCCAGATTGTGACTGAGCCTGAGCAATGCTGAGCATGGGCAGCTGTAGCAAGGATGACAGTATCCCAGAATTTACAAAATTACCAGAGGTGAAAATTAAAATCTTGGTTTCCTCCTCAAGAAAGCAAAAAATAAAGCACGTAAATGTGTTGGGCAACGTTTTAATAACTTCTGAAAGGAAAAACAAGTCAAGATTGCTGTGCCTTGTACAGGACCATGGCACAACCAAGAGTCAGATCAATATGATTACCCTTGCTCTGCCTTCTCTGTTCCTTGCTCCCCAGTGAAAAATTCATTGCCTCTAGCCGATGGACCTGTAGCAGGTGAAACTACAGGTGAAATTTACTAGTGTGGCAGTGTGCTCTCTATATTTTTCCCCCTCTTCTTCTCCCTCCTTCCCCCTTCCAACTCCTGCTCGGACCATGGCCACCGTGGCCATCACAACATCAGTTGTGATAAGCTGAAGGTGGGCTTTGGGGGATGGCTGGCAACACTGACAAAACACTGTCTGGGGTGGGGATATAGACATTTTGTTCCCATGAGAATATGACTGTAGGTCAATTATCTCACTCTATAAATAGTGGACAGGCCCAGCACCCTTGGAGCTCTCCTGGATGGCAGCGGCTGCACGCCAGGATCTCCCCTCTTGTGAGGACACTCACTTAAGGATCTGCTCCTCAAGGTTGAGAGACTCCTGGCCACAACAGATTCTGGGTAAGTGACTAATAGCAAGCTAAATTTTGAAGTCTTAGCTAAGTGATACAGAGGGTGGATTGTGCATATATATACAATCCTTTAGACATAAACCATTGACTGAGTCTGGGACCAGGATTGGATCCAGCTGCACCCAGACAGGAGTTTAGGGAAGGAGTTTAGGAAGCTGGGGTTCCTTTCTGAACCTCGTGATGCAACAGCAGGATCTCCCTGACAGTTTGATCCTGCCCTCTGGGCAGTAAATAATAGAGTGTACCTTGACATCGAATCTCATAAGACACTATTGCATTTACTACTGATTTTATCACATTTACTACTGGTTTTGTTAAATCACTATTTCACCTTGATAAATATTTCACTGCTTCTCTCTCACGAGTGAAACTAATCACTCCGTCCACGAAAAATAGCCCGCTCCCTTCTTCTCCTGCACCTCTTGGTTGGTTTGCAGGGGGTGCCCAACTCTTTGACCCCAACGCCTCACAATTCTCCCGCGTTGAAAGCCAACCGCTCCATCCTCGCTTCAGCACGGCGTCCGCGGGAAAGCACGAAGTGAACGAACGGCACCCTTCACTCAAGTGGGAAGGGAGCCAGAGGGGTTACTGTACGAAACCCCGGGGCCGATTGACACCAGAAAGCAGCACGGGTGATGCAAAACTGGGGAGGCTCCAAAGCTGAATGGGTGTCTCACCACACCTACACCCCTCGCCGAGGTGTTCGCAAATACCCCGGGAGCAGGCGGAGCAGAACATCATTGTGCCAATGGTTAAACTCCATCAAACCCTAGGAAACATGCAGAGGTTTTTTTTTTTAACACTTTAAAACGGGCATTATTTTGAAACACTTTTCCTGATTAAATACCAACTGCAATCTGCTACCTCAGAAAAGCTGGCAACAGAGCTCCATGCTTATTTGGATGAGTCAGTGATCAAATTAAATCACATTATCTTTGATCTTTTGGTTACGGTGATGTAATCAAGAAACTTTTGATCTTGGAGCAACATCTTTTAGCTTGCAGCTGTCTTCTGTGAATATTTGCTACATATCCATCTTTATATGTATAATACAGTCACTGCTTCCTGATGAGAAGTAGCACGTTTTCCTATCTTTCACAAAGTAAAAGGGGCACGATATTCAACCAAGAGTTCTACAGAGGGTGAAGGAAGAAGACAATGCAGTTTGGGGTAAGAAACAAAAGTAAACATCTCTAAGACAGGCTCAGAGAAAACATATTCTGTCTGCTTCAGAACCCCTGAACCCTGCACCATTACCTTTGTAGAAACATTGGAGAAAGAAGGGATCAGACCAGGAACAAATGAGACAGCTCACAACTCATTCTCACAGGACCTTGCATGAGAAACTAATCTGAACCCAGGATCTAATCACACCAGAACTCTGGGGACACACACAAGATCCTGCAACGGAGATGTTAATCATCTAGATTGTATTAAATATACTAATATTGTTACTAATATTGCTATTAAATACACAACATAAAACCCAAGAACTGCTCAGCAGATGTATAATGAAGGGGAAAACGTCCTACCAACGTGCAGCACACATCATAGACCTCCAAAGAAAACAGGAACTGAGGCATTCCACATAATTAAATTTTCTCTGACTCATTCTCCTTGATCCCAAAAATATTGCTGCTTACCTTCCAACATTTTGCACTATAGGTGAACGTTTGGAATCAATGAATCTACAACTGTTAGAGGTGTTTGTGGGAGGGTCAGCACAGAAATATTTAAGATATAGATTACCCCACTCAAGTAAAAACTGCCAGCATGTATATGGCTTTTTTTTTGTCCGCAGTATAGTATATATTTTATTTTGTAAGATACACAAATCTAATGTTTCTGTGGAATTCAGCTTCATGGCAAGTTTTCTCTCTCATGCTAAAATAACAGTTATTTAAAGCTGCTTATTTCTGTAGAGGCTGTTATCAGAGAACTTTTTATCATGATTCAAGACAGTCTCATCCATCCCAAAATACTCCCATACTCTGCAGGCAGATTAATAGTAACAGCTTGCACACATCTCTTCCTCTGACTTTTCTGACTTCGAGTGGTATTGTCTAACAATATTGAACCTGAAGAACAACTGAATGATCTGAAACCTCATCCATAAAGCATTAGGATACTGTCCATTTCTCTACCAGATAGTGGCAGGAAAGTGGGGATGGTTCTTAAAACAAGAAGATCGACTGCTAATACCATGGGTAGAAAAAGAGTATTATTTCTGGACCTGACATACTTATATCTGTCGTGAACAGGCAACATCACAAGTCACAACAGAAACCTGAGTAAGTATGAAGCCTATGATAGGAATGTTTTGAATTGCAAAACATAAACTGAGGCTTTATGAAAAGTTTGGGTTAAACATTTTGCAATCCAAACTGAAATACTTGGCCTGTTTTAAATTTCTGTCACAAGAATATTTGCGAGTTGATGTTATTACTCTATTTTTTTCCCTATGACGTTCTAACAAAAATGCACTATTTTGTGCATTGCTAGTAAAAACTTCAAATTTTCTTCAATTAAAGAGAAAAAATGTGTTTGAATCCATGACACTTCTTCACTAGTTATAAGGAGCAGAACAACCATATCGGAAAACCACAAACAGAAATTGGGCTGGTTATTCAAGAAATTACTGCATACCTTTGCATGTTTAGGAGGGACTTACAAACCCAGGAAATAACTCTGATCTCATACTGAGGTGATCAAGGTAAAGTTGCTGCAGCAACATCGGGTTGAGACATCAGATATTTTTTACCTAAACCATTCCTATGAAGGTTTTGAAGAAAAAGCAGAACATCTTCTGAACAGTTCAAATACTTCCACGCCTTGTTCTTTATATGAAAGCAGGCATCCTTTATATTCCAATCCTTAATATTAAGTCATTGATCAAATCACACGTGCCTTTAGCCATGAGAGTTCTGTGTCACCCAGAACGCCCCTGTTAAGGAGCTGTTTGTGTCGAGCACTCAAACAGTACTTCTCAAGAAGTTTATACATCCGCATTCTTATTTCCTTGTTGGGCATCTTATGACTTCACAAATTAACTTCTGACTCAAAGCAAGCAGAGAGCCAAACTCCAGAACCAATGCTGATGGAAGAGATCAAGACTCAGGACTTTCCAATCCAGCCACTCTTTTAGACAGATTACTCTCATATTAAAATAGTGGCCAAAGATAACTCCCCCATGACAAGAAAATCAATTAGTGATTCTGGCTTGACCAGAAATCCCCCATTCCTACATATTCTTTTATTTGCTAGACACGAACAGCACTAAGCCCAAAAACCAAAGAGCAAGAACCTGCTAAATAAGGTAACTCTTGTACACTGGCCTCAACCACCACACTATTAACCACTTCGTTCTTTGTATTTTGCGCCATTTCGCAAGCAGGCATTTTTTACTTACTATTTATATTCTACATGGAAGAGAAAATGTGGCAAATTTGTTCACAAACAGCAGAACATAAAAGCAAGGATGCAGCCATTTCCTCAAAGGCTGTGCTGAAGCCTCATTATAGGCCAAGACTATTTTTTATCACCCTCCATCGCATATGGCAAGGTCTATATCAAGGAGTTGTTCATAATACGTTTTTTTTATCAATCATGACGAGTTTCAGCTTGCCTCAGAGCCAAACATCCCCCATTATGTGAAACTATTACTCTGTTCTAAGTAGAACAGTGAAAGAGTATTGAGGAATACTTCTCAAAACATTTTTTTGTTACGATCTAACATTTTCACAATTCCTTACAGTCACTCTTCAGGGCATATTGTGCAACAAAAGGGTTTCAGACTGATATTTGTCAATCTCACTAGTGTCTTTCTGCTTTACATCTGAGTAATATCAATTGTCAATACTGAACGGAATATTACCTCAGGAAAAAAAAAACACTTTCCCTTTCTCTTTCAAAAATGAAGGAGTGCCAGAATGAAAGTTTGTCAAAAATGGACTGAGATTATACTAATCCATGCTAACTGTTGTTCACCATTAGCCTTCCCTTTCTCTCCAATAAGATCCTGGAAAGCCTACTGAAAACCCAAAAGAAGTGGATCTGATGAATAATGCTATGGGCTCAGTTCAAACGGGACGTGCTAAGGAGCTGCTGTGCAACTCTCTCTGCTGGCGGGTAGGAGGAGGCATTCACTTTCATCTTGGGATGTCTCCACAGCATTAATGCTCTTGCCATAATTCACAATACTACTGAAAATAAACAATAGCCATCCCTCTTAAGAGAGACGCGTGAATTCCCAGTTAATTTACTAAAATGGAGTAAGTAATTCCACAACGTGCCTCCTTCTGTTACCAGGCAAGATAAAAAGTCCTACAATTTTCTGTTTCTGTTCATTTCTGCGTGCGCCCATAGAATGGTCTGGGAGAAATATCACAGAAGGAAGGACCAGCGGTCTGTCGATGATGCTACAGTGCTACCTATCTACCCATCACCACCCACAGCCGTATCAATGTCACCCAGCAGCCAGTCAATGGATGGAATCAAATCAGAAATAAAGAGAGAGCTGTGCGAAGAGGAATGAAGCACATGACAGATGAGCAGAGAAAAAGCACTTAAAAGGATTCACAATGAATGTAGAGTTTCCTTTGCTTTAAGGGAGACAGACATAATATTGGTCAATTCAGTCCATAGATTAGAAGTGCTCCTGGATTTTTCCCTGACACTAAGTTTCACCCATTGCTAATGCCTTCAATTTCTTGTTGCTAGGAAACTTCTTCCAATCCTGGTGGACGATCATAAGATCATAGGAAAATTCAGGTTGGAAGGGACTTCAGGAGGTCTTTAGTCCAACCTCCTGCTCAAAGCAGGGTCAGCCCTGAGGTCAGAGCAGGGTTATCCAAAAATGGCTGAATGAGTGATGTCGTAGCCTCATTACATCTACTTCTTGGCTGGGCTATATGCAATAATTGGACACAACATTTTCATTCTAAAAACTGGCCAGCATACTGCATTTTTCCTTAACAAGATGTGCATTCTTAGCATAAGGGTTCTTAGCTGGTGTATTCTTAACTCTGAACATCTCCACTTGCCACAGTGGCTTCCCCTAGAGTTTAAGTGATGTTCAAAGCATGTTCAAATATTAAAAAGATGTCAGCAGCTAACCTAAAAGACTGACTAAAGCTAGACAGTAGTCCTCTGACCTAAAGAAACTCTCAAAAAAGGGAAAAAAGCTTTCTTGGGGTTAGTCTGAGACTGCAAAATGCCTTCCCACAGGAGCCACAGATCATCAGAAATCCCATCACTCCAAGTATAAAGCTCACTTCTGCAATACCATATTGTCATAATTAATAGGTACACGTACACTTCTATACATAACACTATCTATATTTATTGGCATGTATATTTTTGCTCCGGAAATGTACAGAGCATAATATGTTTTTAAACAGAAAACCCCAAGAACATTATAAATATTTAGGTATTCCACTGAACACACATTCATTTGTAAAAGCATGGGAGAAGAAACACACTTACCAGCTTCATATACTGATATGGTACTAAACCATTCTCCTCTGGGTTTCAAAGCCATGATCATCAGCACAGACACATATATAACTTTACTCTCATTTACTTCCACATAAAAGCACACTTTTATTAGGAAATAAAGATTTCATAACTGACACTTAGAAAAACCTTGGCAGAAATGAGGCAAATTTCCAACGAGAAGCACCAGATAATGAGGATATTTAGAAATAGCATATCTGGAACAGAAATGCACACTAAAATATTAGTTGCACCCTACACCGGAGTCACTCAGAGAAAGAAAAAAAACCTGTTTCTATGAAGACCTGAAATCCTAAAATATATAACTTTGTATCCTAAAATATACTGTCTTAACTTTTGCTTTGCACATTTCGGTTTTGCAGTCATGATTTTCTGGATAAGGAGTAAGACACTGTGAAAAATGAAAGAAATCCTCAAGTACTGACAATGCACTTATGTGAACTTTAGAGCCAGATTAACCTGTTACCTATACAATTGTTTTATTCATGTATTGAATAAAACTACCAGCAGAACATCTTCAGCATTTTTGATAAATTTGATATAATTAGCTGGCACAAATGACAATGACAATGCATTTTTATTCATACTTAGTTTCTTCGTATCCTTATGCGTCCATAATAATGATAGACTCTTGCAAAAATAACCATGTAGGCTGCCACACAGACTAGGTAATAATTAAATCCACTTCCAGCATTATTAAGCATTTTTGTTGCCTTTTACTTACAAGTTTCTTCACTCAGCAAAAATTTGGATTATTTCAACATCTGCAATTTATTCGTAGAGTTTCTCTCATCTTAAATTCATTGACTAGCTCTGTTCTGTTGCAAGGGAGTTACTGTCTATTTACACCAACCTTTTTACTTCTAATTATGACAATCACTGAGGAAAATATAATTTAAGTTGTGGATTACAAAGACTGGCAATAACCGAGATATTGGCTAAGAATTTTTTGTCTTAGCATGAAGGGAGAACTCTGAATTCCTAGAAATGAATTTGATGTCATCCATGGCTTTTTAATGTGGTGTGCATCATAAAATGACAATTACCATAAGAAACATGTAACATATCCCTTTAAGTTCTCATTTGTCTTCATTATCATAAAAAATCTGAACGAATGTTGATCTAACTATGAGATTCTGATTATTTCTTGCTGTGATAAAGTAAGTCCTATTTATGAAGACATGATAAGTATCTCAGAAGCTTTCTTAAGATGAGAGATCAAATTGTCATAGAATATGAAGATTCTGTATGTTGCCTTTCCATTTTTTCTAGAAGTTTACAACAACAAAATTCTAATTTATTTTCCAATATTATGGGTACAGTACTGATTCTTCCACTTGTCTAATTTAATTTTTACTAACTATGTATATCTGTTGTCTCTTCTGAGTGAGAATACAGATTGACTGTATGTCTTGAACACAGTTTATTTAACTGTGTTACTTTTCAACAGATTTCATTCTGCTTTTAGGTATGACTCAGTGATTTCAATGCATATGCAGTTCTAAAGAAATTAAAGATCAAAAATTTTACTACCGGTTTATCTAAATTCACATATTGAGATACCATTATTCTACACGTCTTATGTAATCTCACCTTTAGAATACATTAATTTATGGATTATTTCTTGTTTGTTTGCCAGTTCAAGTCAAAAAAAGGAAAAAAAAAACCTGTTCTCAGCAGTCCAGGAATTTGCCAAAGAAACAATTTGACCTGTGAATACTTTTACTGGGCCACTACTTCGTTTTGGCAAGGGAACAGACTGGACTGCTTTAATTGGCAGCTGGAAAGCCTGACTCGCTCATGTTGGCGTGCTGCCAGAATATTAAAAAAAAAAGAAAAAAAAAAAAAAAAGTCCTTGTTTGGGGAACTGGTGGGAAGGAGTGCATTCCTGTTTCTCAGTCAATGACAAATTCTCCTCCCATCTTCCACCTCTTCATTATCTGCTCAGTTGAAGCAACTGGGAAGGCATCTTTTACTAATTGATGATGATAATATTATATAACATTTACAGGCCGCTTTTAGAATCCTGAGTTTATTGTTCTATTCCAACAGAATAAATTCATGGTAAAATTTTACCAAGTTAGCACAACCATGTTTACAGTATTTTACAATAGCGCATCAGCTACAAATCAGGACCAACTTTATCCTCCAAAAGAAATTCATATTTCACTGAAGACTAACTGTGACTTATGGTCAGTTAGCAGAAAGCCAAGAAAAAAAAAAAAAAAGAAAAGGACAACACTTTCCTTATACTGCTTGTATGCTGATGGGATGAATAATATGGGTTATGGTACTACAAGTCTCAAATAAAGTCATTTTATTGTAAGCTTGAAGTCCCTGCTGCAGCTCCAGGTTTCTCCTGCTTCTAGCACCTGGCTATGTGTATGGAGAGAGGCTGGTGACACACTTTTCCTGAGTCAAATTCCTTGTCATTCTGTCCAGCAGTGAAGGTTTCCCCTGGACGCTGGTGGCTCCAGGATTCCACTTATGTACCTGGGACTTAAAGATGTAGTTTAGTGATGGGTGTGTGTGTGGGTGGGTTGTATGGTTTTCTTTTGTGTTTTTTTTATCAGAGTTCAGCTGATGGTTGCACTAGATGACTAGGTCCCTTCCAACCTAGATGATTCTATGGTTCCATAATTCTATTCTATGACTTGAAGCTCACTTCTCGGGAAGGGTTCTAATACACAAGCCAGATTCCCTAGAGTTTAGCACTGCTACCCATAAGTACCAACACTACGCAGTGAAACACTACCTGAATTTGCAAGAAAAATGCATCTTGCTGAGAAAACGCAATTCAAACTTTCAAATAATCACGTCAGAAACTACAAAAAATAGAATGATACATCAGAAATGCATTTTGGCAGGCGATGTAAGAAACGCAGTTTGAAATACACAGCAGAGGGCAATGGGTAACAGGAAGACCTCTACTGCTAAAATAATTATCCAACATATGAGGAAATAACCCTGGAGGTTCTGCAATCCTAAGTAGATTTTTAGGCAGAATGGTTTAAAGCAATGGCCTCAACTGCTGCAAACTGATCCCTTGCTTTGGTCCCTTGGCCTGTCTTTCTCTGTTTGGCCTCACAAATGAAGAAGACTAGTAAGTGCCCATCTAGGACTCACCCAGCACTGTGGGAGAGCACAGGAAAGGGATATTCAGCTCCTACACATCCCTTCACTCGGGCTCCGCTGCAAAGCAGGAGCATCGTGTGGAGCAGCAGGAAAAGTCTGGATGACAGGTGTTGAGTGATTGAATATCTCCAGCTGGAAAGTCCGCAGGATCCCGACCTAACATGTGCTAGGAAAGACAAATGACTGCCTTTATTGTAGATTAATTTATAAGACAAGCTTTGTTTACATTAGAAGTTCTTTGTGGGCAAGTGTTTTTTCAAGTTTGGATTGCAGTCTGGAGAATGCTAACTGGTGGTACTGGCAGAATGCTGGATGCTCTTACTGAAAAACAAGAGAAAAGACCTTTCATGGGTTCAGATGCGAGAAGTGAGCAGGGAATATTTAGTTCTCGGCTTGCCCTCCCAGAGACTCGGGGAAACTCAGCCGAGACTATAATCTGCTCTCTCTGGGGCTTCAAAACCCTGTAGAGGAACGGTGCTGCACAGCACCCAGAGCAAATATTGCACTTTAGGCACTGGGAGCTGCTACACTTTGACTGCATCTTTGCAATTCTTTGAGTGCATCTAACCAAGGATGACATTTAGGGCAATGTAAGGCAACTGTGACCCTACTTCCTAACAAAGAAACCAAGACTTAGATGATTCTGTTTAAAAATCACAAGGTTTTTCCAGTAAAGTACACTATATAACATATTAGCATTACATTTGCAACGTAACTTTTATCATGACAAACATTTTTCCCCAACAAATTAATTTCAAGTATGAAAACACAGACCTTCGTGAGCCACAGATGGCTCCCTGAAGAAAGTCAATTACTCCTGGT
The DNA here is from genome assembly GCA_025769975.1 of Gallinago jamesoni. Classification (NCBI taxonomy): domain Eukaryota; kingdom Metazoa; phylum Chordata; class Aves; order Charadriiformes; family Scolopacidae; genus Gallinago; species Gallinago jamesoni. Next base: position 78,915,425 of record JAOQGH010000019.1, read on the forward strand.
GAGAAGCACAGGCAAGTAAGTTTCAAAACCTGGGTCACAATCCTGAATGTCACAACGGGTAAAACACATTTAGTTTAATAGAAAATCTGTCAAAGCTTCCTCTGAAGTCACTGGAATGAGGTACCATTAGAGACCAGACACTGGTACCAAGCACATGAGGTGTGATGGGTATGGACTTTCAGCCCACGCATCGCATGGTCAGAGCGTGAAGGAACCTGCCTTTGCCTTACTCTGAATTTGTCTGTCTCACTTTAGTGCTAAACTGAAAACACTTGCCACACAGATCCAACGTATTTCACAGAGTTTTAGAGGGCTTTGTCAATGGGGATTCATAAGTAGTACCTCCTCCAATGGACAGTACTACACAATGTTTTAGTAGCAAATACTTGTATTACATTTGTTAGAAACTAGTAAGCTGGACTTTCCATGATTTGAGATTTTTCCACAACCAAGTGCGTGACAAAAACCCATATCTCATATGACTGAGAAAGAGAGTATTTTGCTTTAATTTTTTTTGTTGTTGTTAAACTCTTGTAGAATACAGGTTCTCAGTTTGAGACCTTGCGAGGCTGCAACCTGGAGAACGTGCCATTTGCATCCCGATGTATCAGAAGGATTTCTGACTTGGAAAAGACTGAAAATATAAGGACATTGATTTAATTTCAGACTTCTCCTTTGAGACTCCTTTAGCTACAGAGGATGGGCTTTCTCAAGACCTTTCAACTCTGTTCTTATGCTAATCAAAAGAAAAACTTACACTTTGCTCATCAACTGAATAAAACATTTAATTGTACCTATCTAAAGACATAACAGTTATTTTGATGGTAATTTAATGCTCTTATACAGCTATGGGTGGGTCCTCACTGAAATCTAGCAAAGTAATGGCAAATTAGTTAGGTGTCCTAGAATGAGCTTTCAACTAGTTTTCCTGGACAGTGACAGAAGCTGTTGCCAGTAGCAGAGGTTTCAGTGCAGGACACAGAATCCTCATGGGACTTTACCTAAACACACTCACCCACAAGTTTTTCCAAAGGTTTGTACCTGTGCTGCAGAGCGCTTCACCAGCAACAGAATAAACACAATCCCAAACACACACTTGTTTTATTGCTTCAAGTACTTTAAAGAGCTCGGTGTGCATATTAAAAGATACACAAGCTGCAGCCTTTTTTTTTTTTCTTTTACAAAAACATAAAAAAATTTGGAGTAGCAAGGGTGACCTCCAGTGTGCAATAAGTTTATGTCATTACATCTTACATATAACAAAACACTTTCTTGGCGTACTATTAATTTTGATCATCCCACAAAACCAAATATTTACTTTATTTCTTGTGCACAACATGGAATTTCAAAACACTGCCTTCTGCTTTGAACCATGATTTTCAGATAACATTCTGAGTTTCTCTGTATTACCAGGAACACTTTAAAAAAATAACTGGCTAAACACAAAAATTAAAAAATCTGTTTATTGCTCATGTCTAAATGCAGATGATCACAGTCTTGATAATTCTTCTATATTAAGAGTAATTAAAATTAATAAGTGTATTATGGAAGCTTTTGTATTTTTAAGAATTCGAGAGCATTACAGATAGTGCAACTACTGTGTACAAAATAGTTCAGCTCACATGCATTTCACTGCAAACCTGTGCAAACTTGAAATATTCAGGAATTCAAAGAAGCCAAAGCTATCATAAGAACCTATGTAAAAAACTACGTACATGCATCTTAGTAAGCTAACCATTTGGTACAGTGTCTAATAAACTCCACAAAAACCTACACTAAGTATCATCTATTCAAGAAAAAAGTAAAGCCCATGCTCCAAAAGGTAAGCTAAATTCATTATATTGATGAGTTGTGTCAGATGGGTATCTTTAAATGAAAACTTTAGTCAATGGGGTGTCTTTAAATGAAAACCAGACTTCATCATAATGAATGCAAAACAGAGGACATTATTTTTACACTCCTTTTTATTTCCACCATCAGTACACAACTTACCTTTTGATGATTAATTTTTTAATAGTTTTTTCTAATAAACCAGGGAGCATTTTTTAGCTAACTGCAAGCACACAAAAGATCTAATTATGGGTGCCTAGTGGTGCTACTGTCTGTCAACGTAAGTGTCATTCAGGGTCTGTCAGTGTTCCCATTATACATCCTTACTTTCAGAGGGTTATAATGTGAATGTTAAAATTTGCTTCAGGCTGATTCCCGGCATATTGTGCAAGGTATGAGGCTAGAACTGGGGTTTTTATTTTCCCTTTTAAAATATTTTTTTTAAATTATCAAGTTTAGACATTTTAACCCATACCTACAGAAAAGGAAAGAGCCAGCAGGAGCATATGCTTTTCCAAATGACAGTAATATAAAAGCAGCTTATTGTTTTAGAAACTTGAATGCTGCATACTGATTATCCAAACGTACAAGAAAGGCCACCATTGCAGCATTTAAGTCAAATCATTTCATTTGCCTTCCTTATTCAACTAATCACACTATAGACAAAGAACCCAATTTCATTATTAAGTCTAGAGGCAGTTGGCTTTGCAGTTTCATTGATCAGCAGATTACGTATTTGTGCGTAGTCTCGGAAATACTCTGTTTTCTAATTCTTCCTTTGGACTTCTTGCACACTCTCATGTAGTGTTTTTGCACATCACCCGAAGTATGTAAATACTATATGCCACTATATTGTAAGCCCTACGCTTTAATAAAGTCATAAAGTTGGAACTTTGACTTCCTCTATGCCAGAGAGCAGCATGTGGTAAACTCAAGCCATTGGTAACAAATGCACACAAACTGTCCCCCAAAAATATCAAACGTGCACACTGAACACAAGGTGGTTAGAGAAACAGCAAGCTGGAACTCTCCTCGTGCTCACGCGAGGAGTTACTGCGGGTTGGCTGGTGCTTTGGAAAGTCCTCTCTCAATTTACTCCACAGGAGCACAGAGGAAGAGCTTCCATCTCAATGAAAGGAAAAGGAACATCAATTCAATATACTGTATCAAAATTAGGAAAGGTTTAAACAACAGCACGTGAACAAAGCTGTGGGTTTTGTGTGTTTTTTTTAAAGATGGACAGATCTACTAGCATTTTCACCGTGAAACTACAGACTCATGATTTTTATTTTTGTTTAAAATAACGGTTTCTGAGCCCAGCAAGAGCAAAAAGATATTAAAATAACTAAATACATCTGTAAAGGACTCTAGTTCTGTAACACATTTCTTACCATAATACTTGTTTATAGTATATAGTATATTTATAGTATATATTGTATAGCATATTTATGGCATATATACTACTTGGTATGTATACTATCTATAGTATAGGTATCATAATACCTATTTATAACAGGAACTTGCTTTTTATCTTTCACAAAACTGGGTTTGAATTTAATTGAGGCCTCGGTGTTTCAGTATGTTCTTAAACAACAAAATAATCAACAAAATGGAAGTACTTGTAGTCATATTTTGCCTTTGACACCTCAGTGTCAGTTATTTATTTGGTAAGGAGGGTAGAGAATGTAATAAAACACACTTTTCTAGTGTCTTTACAAGCTAGATATTGTTGTTTGGCCTACAGTTCCTTGAAGTGTTTGACATCACGAAACTGCTATAAACCAAAGGCACTGGAACATAATATTCTATTATGAACTTGGATACTGGTTGCTTTATTTTCATTTTACTAGTTTCTTTAGTTTAACAGTGGACACAAGATCTACTTTCATTCACAACATGAAACAAAAAAGCCTTGAATGCAGCACATCAGAGGCCTTGGGTGAAATTGAGGCCTGGTTTGAGTCATTACAGCTTGTTTTAGAGTAATAGGTTTAAGATTAGGGAGTTTGAATTTAATGACTTTGTAAACTGTAGATTTCTTGCTGCTTTATAATTAAGACATGTATAAATAAATGACAATCAAAAGGTTACTCAAAATCTTAGCTGGAGCACTACAAAAGGATGTCCTATTGACGAGTTCAAACCGTAGCATTAAATTTAGCCGCATTTCTTACTCGTGTGTGCCGGTTTGTGAGTGCCCGCGGCAAATTTTTTGCATCCCTTTTTCAGAGAAGGAACATTTCTTGATTTATATTTTTTTTTTTTTTTCTGGACTTTACATCTACCCATCGACTTCAACGCAGGGATTTAGCAATCTGCGGGGTTTTTTTAAGTGACGATTTTCCCCCCACACACCCCCCGCCGCCCTCCTTGCGTATCAGGAGACCGTTTTAATTCACTCACCGGGAAATTCTCTGAGGGGCCGGTGCAGGCGGTAACATAGGAGCCAATATCTGAGCTATCACTTTTCATACAGCCCGGCCGGACCTTTACATTACCGCTGCCCCACATTTATTGTTCTTTCATTGCAGCTGTCAGCATCGCCTGACAGCGCATTATGGAGTACGCGGCTGCCCAGTCAGTATCAATCAGGCCACCATCATGCAGATAAAAGTAACAGACTATTGATAATAGGCCCTAAATCAGATCATCATGGCTTAAGTGCAAGATTCTTAAAAGCCGGCAGCCTTGCGGGACTTCCCGCTCGCTTCGCAGAATCTTCATGGTTAGAAGGGACCTTCGAGATCATCGAGTCCGACCATATACACACACACAAAAAAAACCAAAAAAAAACCACCAAAAAACCCCCAATACAAAACACTCAACCAAACAATCTCGGGCACTAGAGGATGCCCTGAAGTGCCACATCTACACGTTTCTTAAACACCTCCAGGGATGGTGACTCCACCACCTCCTTGGGCAGGCCGTTCCGGTGCCTGACCATCTGTTATAAAACAAGCTAACTTACCAAAGACCTACAAACTTTATAGGACTGGGTAAATAATGGCACTAAAAATACCTAGGCAAGCCCTACCACATCCTGCAAGTCTTGGTGAGAATCAGTTGAGGTTTTCGCTTCTAAGTTACGCGGGGCAGAAACAGTACACAATACCATTACACTAATGCTCTTTTTTTTTTTTTACTCCCCACCCCCCCACTGGTAACAGCAGTTTTGTTGTGCTTTGAAACTCGCTCACTTCAAAAGCACTTCAACTTGATATGGCCATTTAACAAGAAAAACGGGAGAACGCGTAGAGTTTAGCGGCATTCTTCACCAAGCTGAAAGCACCACGTTAAAAACAAAAGGATCTAATTTGTCCTAGACATAAATAATAAAACAAAACAAGAGTCGCATGCAAATTTAGTAACATAAAATTTTAGGTGATAAACAGAATGGAGCCCAGCTTCTTGTTTAGTATTCCTTAGTTATCACCATAATTGCTGCATGTCTGTCATCACCAGGAAAAGAAAAAAGTGTCTCTCTCAGCTGCTCCCCTGCTTGTTTTGTTCACTGTATTCTTGTAAAGTGGGAGAAAATAAGTGTCATTTAATGAATAGTGCTATTCTTTGTCTGACAGCTTCATATCTGTTAGGTGTAGGAGGCCTAGTACTTTCCTTTTCTGATAATGTTTTTGACAGTGTGCTAAATTCCTCCCCCAAAAGGCCGGCGTATATATTCTGCTAAAAGAGGCTTCATCTATCCTGAATGGATGCCCTCTTTTAACCCCCTTCAGCTTCTGTTCTTACATTAATTGAGCTGATCAGATTGAGCATATGAATTTGTCTTTGATGTATTCGTATGTTTAGTTGACGCTGCTCGCGCTCCCATTGGCAGCGGGCAGAGCTCTCAGACAAATAGGGCTGTTGCCATAGTAACAAGCGATAGCTAGGGATCTCTTCAAAAATATTTTTATTTCAAAATTCAAACTGGAAAATTCTCACTGGATATGGTTCTCGGTTCTAAACGTGTCATATCTAATGATGAATGCAATTAGGAATCCCACCAGTGTTTTAAATAATAAATTAGGCTAATTTTCTAGGCCTGGCATGATGACATACAAATACTAAAAAGGAATCTCTCTTTTTTTATCCATGACAAAAGACTTATTAATGACTTTTGTTCTTAGGATTTCAAAATTAATTGAATGGTGGAACAGCGATATAGCCGCTTATGTACTGAAGATGAGAAGCCTAGAGGTAAACTTTTTTTTTTTTTGTAAGTACTTCAAGCTGCTCCGATATTTGGTTATTCCATGTAAAAGCAGGTGAAGAAATCATTCTACAAATGCTATAGCAGTTGGTAAATCTCAAAGGATGAAAAATGCCCATAGCCATTTTTAATTACTGAGCATGAAAAAAGGAGAGATGTTGAACATAAGTTTTGTAGGCCCTTACAATCTGAGTATGCCAGGATTTTAGCTCTTACTGAAACCACATTTGAAATACAAGGAAACAATAAAAATACTAACAAGTTCATTAAAAAAAAAAAAAAAAAGACAAATAATCAGACAGGCTTCTGATGATTAGGCTACGATGGTTTGTAATTAAAATACATATTTTGTATTAATCTATCTACTATTATTTTCCCTGGAAATTAGCTTCTTGACTTTGGCTTTTAAGATACTGCCTGTCAATGTGCAGTAATAGAGTTTCAGGGTTCTGCTTCAACATATAATTATACTACATTGAAATCCATTGATATTATCATCTTTTATGCTACTTCCAATTAGACTTGTTCCATCTTGAGGGGTCAATCCCTTATATCTCAGCATTCAGGAAAATTCAGTTAAACGTTAAAATTTGACAATTCCCTGAGAAATGAGGTTATGTTTTAAGTACTTCCCTTGAAATCTACAGTATATCTGCAGTAGTTGTAAGCAGAGGATAGTTTTAAGAAGTCTCAGGGTCATAATCACACAGAATGAGTCACAACATGGTGAAGAAAAACTTAAAAAACCTCTTCCATTATATTAACTCGCTGGGTCTTATGTATGGATTTACATTCTCAAGATGCTGCTTATCGTGAAGAAAAAGCAAAAGAAAAAAGCAAAAAAAAAATCCCTCTTATATTTTCTGAATTATCATTCCTTCCTACTCTGTTTATTTTGCATATAAGGAACTTTATACATTTTAAATGTATACTATATTTTCAAAGACTTTTTTTACAATACTTCAAATGTTAAAAGAAAAGAAAAAAAATAATTGAGTAATACTTTGTCAACCAAGAGGGAATCATGGCCTTAGTGAAATTTTGTCACTGTCTTCATTAGACTCACACTTTCAGTCTGGGAATGTCTCCTATTAAATCAAGGGAAAACAAAGTCCCAGGCCATTGTGAAAGTCCATTTAAGAGCAAAGCATTCTGCTTTACCAGTTTGTTGTCTTCTAACCGTGAGATTACAAAATTAGCCTCTGGATTTGCTTCAGATAATGCATTTTCAGTTCTTAAGACAGATTTCGAACGTAGCTATTTTTTATTTTATTGCCTTAAAAAGAGACATAAATGACATTATAAATCACTTTGTTTCAATTTAATAAAGTGATGCTTCTTTTAGAAATTTCTAGCATTATACTTTCGATCATGGCCAATTTAATCTTTTCTACTTCTATACATAGAAATACCAAGTCTGTTGATAGTTTTGAATTATAGATTCTGTATTTTTAATAAAATAGGGGCTGCTTTATCTCAGAAAAAAAACGCATTTTGCACAACATAGTGCAGCATGAGGCTACAGCTGATGTGGTTATCTTTCCAAGCATCACTTAGAGAGAACCCTCTAAGAAGACTAATTTCTGGTCAATATAAACATGAATAACAGTTAACGACATGGAAGAGAAAATGTAATTTATTTTATCTTCATTAGTAGAGTTCGTCAAATTGCAGGGTATAGCCATCCAATTGGATAACGATCAGAGCCAACACTAGGCTGGAGGCAGCCTTGATGTTGACTGGGGTGATGTCACAGGACTGGAGCACACATCCCACCAGGTAATGCAAAAGGGGTCCACATCCCCTCAAGCCTCATTATAAAAATACCATCACAGTCCTTAACAATCTAATTGTGAAATCAGGTAAATTTATCTTGTCATAGTGCAAACTCCTACAGCAACATTATTAGCACATGAGACCAGATCTGAAAAGGAACATGAAATCATAATTTATTTCATGAATATAGGACTGTATATGTATTTTGTAAGTCTGAATCACATACTCCTCCTTCACAAGAAAATGATTCTCAGTAGGGGAAGAAATACCTTACGGCAGTCAAAAGAAGTGTTCAAAAATACATTATGCTAACTATTAACAGCAATAGTTCATTATACTTGAAATGTATTTCAAACAGGATGGAAGATTAGAGACTGATTCTGTATCAATGAAATCAATCAATGAACAAAATATGTGGATGCTTAATTAATTAAGGCTATTCATAAACTAAAAATATTTGGTTTAATTTAGCAGATATAAAAATATTCTAATCATAGTAAAACTCAAAATAAAACCAGCATGTATACAACACAGGGTCGGATGCTTTGAAAAAAAAATGTTAGGCACTGGATAGATGGAGAAATTTAGATTTATAGATAGTAAAAGATTCTAAGACATGTGGTGATGATTCTGCTTTCTGGAGTTAATTTCTCTAATTTTATATTGGTGTTTTGTATTAAATCAGTTCCATCTTGAACTTTCCGACTGAAGAAATTCCATAACTATTAAAAATAGAAAAAGATATTACTGTAATAGGAACTGTGAACTATTCATTGTGAAATACAACTACATAATTAAGATAAAAGCACTGCAATTTACTTCTTTCCAAAATGATTTTGTGAAGATTAGAATGTGTTTTAAAAGTTGCTATAACTTTTGCTTTAAGCACGACCTTGTACTAAGACTACACAGCCTATTCCTATTTTCAGAAAAATCATCTAATCCAACGATTAATGGGTTTAGTGAGACGGACTTTGGACAAGAGCTGGGGTGATGATCTTGTTACAATGGAATAAAAGATCCATTCACTATTAAAATTAATCCCAATCAATATTCAGTACTATAATCAAAACAAATGGAAAGAATTTCCCTTTACAAAGAGTAATCAGTGGAGAACTTAAATCCATAACTGAATTAATTTCACCTAAACAACCTCTCAGAATTCACACAGTTAGGAAAGAAATTAAATGACACTGAGTGCAGATTGCTGACAACACAGTCCCCGCTCAAGGCTCTTTCAAACAGGACAGGTTTTAAAAAGTGGAAATAAAATTTCACTGGGTAAGACAGAGTACTGTGCAAGGCTGAAGTTACTCCAACAAGCCACAGATTTCTACTAGTGCCTAGTGAAAATCAATGAGTGAATAAATAAATTCATTGGTGTCATATTAAAAAAATTCTGGATTGAAATATTAATTAGAAGGCCAGAGAAGTACAGGACACACCACCCTTAGACGATGAGCCTGTTAACTGCTAATCTAGGCAGAATAGCAGTGTTTTTTTCAGGGCACATTTACATTCAGTTATAATGCTTCGAAACAAGAAAAACCTCAGAAGTGCATCCAAGTCTGCTTAACCCACATTTGAACTTGGATGTTGCTGCTCATTCCAAGAATAGTTAAAACTATGATGAAGTGATGAAACAGAAGGGATGGGCATCACAGAAAATTCTTGGAATTAAAAATATATTTCATTGTTTGGTATTTTCAGCCCAGTGCAACCATACCTTCCTACAACTTACCTAAAACTTGCTTTACCTTGTTACGATAACCTTCACAATTTTCTTAGGGTAAGAAAATTGGTGTAAGCCAGTCAGTTAGCTCCCAATATTTCTCTTAAACCCTGGAACAGGGTTAAGATCCCCAATTCAGCAACACATTTTTTCCACGTGATTAAATACACTAAAGTTACATGCCTGAACTTTAATCCAGAAAATATATTATCTTGGTATCAACGTAATTAAATACATGTTTTAGGTTAACCATCTGCCTAACAGCTTTTTGGAACTGTTGTGTTGCTCAAGCCCTCAGCACAGGAGTAACTAAGTTTTTCCTTACTGTTTCTTAAACTTTTATCCATTTTATAATGTGAATTTTATAAATTGCCATGTAGCGTTTTACAATCTCAGTCTATGAATATACACACAATATTTTAAAAATACCCTGTATAACAAATATATGCATTTATCTTTACATCAAACATTTACTTCCTTGAAAGTATTTAAAGCCAATGGGGATTTTCACTCTGGTAGACTATGCAACAACCTCTGTAGTGTATAGGCACACTTTGCACTCCAGCTGTAGCAGTAAAATTACTGAAACTGTAATTCTCTTAATATTTAAATAATATATTAAAATTTAATTTTCAGCACCTGGAAGAATCTGTTTGTGTGCCAGCAAATGAGGTAGTTGGGCCTGGAGCTCCTATACATATGGGACTCAAAAACAACCTATCACAAATAATTACTAAGCTAGAGCAGCTGTACTCGCCACACTAGTCATTTAAAAATCAGGTCAAAGTTGCCTCAATTCTTTTTCCATTTTCAAGGATTTCTGCAAATGAATTCTATAGTCTTCATCCCTTTGCTTTCTTTTATACGTTAAAATTATTTTTACTGTTGATTATTACAAGGTAAATATCAGATAGTTTTAGCTTTCCTGATATTCCAGACATTACATAGATGTAGGCTTTATGAGAGACTGTAAAAACAGTCAATGTTTGTTTTCAAGTACGTTTTTCAAAATTTTAATAGGACTATGAGAAAATGCTGTAATATGAACATGCATTTATCGATACAGCACATAAACGTGTTACATGCACATACACGTGATACTACAGAACGAGTCACCACACACGGGGAAACTATATATATCCACGCCTTTTTTAAAAAACAAAATATGTCATCTGGCTCACAAAAAAAAAAAAAAAGGATGACTTGTACTGTAGGCTTTCATTTATTTTTAGGCTGGCAGTTTTCGGATGGAAAGTATTTCTTTTAAAAGCATTTTCCAAATTATGTGCTTTCAGACACGCTTTGTTTTTAATTGATTTCAAGAAGTTGCTTTCTAGCAACCACTATGAACTTTACGATCATTTTTGAAGAAATGGCCTATGTGCCATCTTTTCTTACCTCACACCTTTTCAGAATTTGTTTAGAATAACATAATCTGAGATCACATTTTTCACCACATACACAGAACTTACAATGTTTATGCTGAATCTGAAAATTTTTAAAAGTTCAGAAAGATTCAGCTAGAAATCTTTCTATTAATAATTTTAAAATATTCTAACCTGCATTCCTATACATAAAAAGACCCATAATGAAAACCATATATTTTATAATGACATACATAGAAATAAAACACATTAAACTTCAGGGGGAGAGAACCAAGCATTTATACACTATTACCTTCAATCACTTGAATGCAAGTCATTCATACCACCACTATTGCTAACAAGGCATCCAATTTACTAAACAATGAATATTGAAATTACGTTTAAAAGGTACAAATGACTGTCCAAAGAATGACACTGAAAAATATTAAGTAACAGCTCTACCTCAAGATAAGCCTCACAATTAAAGAGTTTTAATGAAGAGAGCCTTCAAAGGCTAAATCAGGAGGCATTGATTAGATTGCCTCTAACTTTGTGTTTTGACACCTTCGTCTTTCATGGCATTATATTGTCTCTGTGCATCTTACAAAGGAAGCATTTTACTAAGCCCACACATGAACAGGAGACAGCAGTGCTTATAAAAGAGACTGTCAAGGGTGTGAGCCAAAATGGGTCTCATTTGGATTTCAAGTGAAGAAAACTCCTAATGCATTTCATTACAATGTATGTGAACCTCTGAAAAGAACGATGGATTGGGATTCTCATCCCTATTAATTTATTGAAATGGATTCAGTTTTTTTCTTGTATATCAAGAGGGACCATGTGTTTCAAGCAAGGTAACGATATTATAGTACCAAATAACCAAATATGCTGTGATGTAGTATACCCTTCTGCGAGATAAAGAGGGTGCAATTTTCTTGATAATTGGGATTTGAGTTCAGAAATAAATCCTACAATAGCTTGGCAACAAATAAATATTCTTTGTTACTATCAGGTCTTAAAGATATGATCAGGAAGCTATGCAACACAGGGATGGATTCAGTCTTTGTTACCACAGCAGGTTTTTGCCATTTGAAATCCTGCGCCCCCCCCCTCCCCGCCACACTGTCATTCAAGTATTGACTTTTTATTTCATTGAGGAACTGCATGTATGATGTAATTAGGATAACACCTATATAAGTCATATTTTATTAAAAGATAGCAGAATGGGATGGAGAAAAGTAAAACCATTTTGAAAAAATTGTAATACATTCCAGATCAACTTAGCTCTAGACAGATGCCATAGCTACCGTATCGCCAATTATCTTACCCATAGTAAAAAAGTTTCTATAAATACTTATTTGTCTTTTTCCCCTCTCAACTTCAATAACAAAACCTATAGTCTGTGACTCAAAATCTGTAAATCCTGATTTAACACATAGAACAGGATACAAATTCCTTATCTATGCTAAATAATTTTACTAATATAACAGTATTAAAAATAAGACATATGTTCTCATTGTTTTTAACACCATTAACCTTTAGAAATGATTGATTGTGCTACACCAATAACATTCAGTGAGTTCAAAGCTCATCTATTTTTTATGGAAATCTTACAACCTGCTAGTTAAATTAAAGGTTAAATATACATAAAGTCTTAGAACAAAACACAAAGCATTCCATATGTATGTAGCTCAAAAGCAGAGTACACAAACACACACATATATAAATCTGTCTCCGTTTAAAAACCCATGACCAAAAAAAACCCCCCTCAATTGTCATGCAAAGTCTGCAGAGGTAGAGTTAAAGAATTTGGTATCTGTGGAATATTACGCAACTACGTCTATTTAGTTAGGAATTGCCTATTAAGTTAAGAACTCCACTGACATCACAATTATAAAAGACAGATGTCATCGAAATCATAATGGGAGATAAAGGCACGCTGGCTTCCACACATCAGTTCTCAACAAGCATCTCACTTGAAGTTAGAGAAAAGTCCAGGGCCTATTTAACTTGCTTAATAACAATTATGTAAATATGCATATGCATAACTATATAACTAATTTAATCTTTTGATGTATAACATGAGGAAGCAGAAATGTATGTTAAGTATACATACACGCATTCAGTGTAAATTCCATTAATGTTTTGAACATCTTCAACGTTTGAATAAACATAATGTCTATATTTAAATGGTGTGTGTGTATGTGGCGTATACGCATACCCCAGCAACAGAGAAATTAGCAAGAATCAGAGGAAGCAAATTCAAATCCCATCTTAGCTACAATGCTTGCACATTTCCACATACAACACAAGCACACACGGAAACACATTTATTTTATTTTTTAAGAATAATCATAATTGAATTAGAATGATGCATGTTCCATATTTTATCTTGACAGCTTCTGTATACTCAGGCAGAGCCCATTAAACGCAAGCATACAGCAGGTTACTTGTTGAATAATGTATTTCAAGTACTTAAAATTACCAGGGATTTGACTAAGATCTGCACATGAATACATATTTTGGACTTAATTTTCTGCACTGGCATTTCTTCAGCTGAATATACTTTAAATTCTACAATGAACTCAGCTAATATTAGGCTTTTCCAGGACATAACAAAGGTAATAACACTATCTTTACAATATAAACTTTATGACATTATGAATAAAACTGACAAGTGTAAAATTTGATCCATAAACTAAGTGATATACTTATGTTAATTTACCTTTTAAAAGATATTATGTGTTGCTCAGTTTTTTTGACAGGGCTTCCATTCATACTGAAGACATGTTGAAAAACACTATATTTTCTCTCAATAAGGAAAATCACTTTATCCACTATCATTCTCATTCTGTCTCAATAAAAAATCAATCATCAAATACTTGTTTCCAAGTTCTACTTGTTAAACTGCCAATTTATGCATACTGTTCAACTCAGCTCAAATTCTTTCATGACTACTTGTTATTCTTTTTAATGTTTTTTTATACTATTCAACTTTTAAAAGAGCAGAGAGAAAATAAAACTATATGTATTATAATAATTATTTTACATTTAGAAGTTTGTGATCCGATGAGGTTCAGAACCTTCATTTTTATAAGAAAAAAAAAAAACGAAATCTTTTATGTGGTTTTCAAAGTAATAAAGGTCTGATTGATCCCACTGACTAAGGCAATTGCATCGGTTGTCTAAATGGTAGTAACGTCAATGTCAGATATGTGGTTATCTTTTCATCTTGGCCTATTCTCAAATGTAAAAATCAAATGTTTGAAGGACATTTCACTGACCTGTTATGGCCTCTGCAACTCTCAAACACAATACTACTATTCCTCATATAAGTGCCACATTTTGGATAAAAAAACACTTCATCAATGATGCCTTTGCGACATCTGGCGGTCCTTATTATACATAAACTTCAGGTTTGTTTCTTTGTTGGGTGCTTTCAGTTGCTGTTGGGTACTTTTAGTATATTATTTTTATTCCATTTATTTATTTATTTGCAAACCCACCAGTATGCAAAACTTTAGTCCAAAAGGCTTTGATACCCCCTAGCGGGGGGACAAAAGCAATCGAGTCTGCAAAAAAAACACAACGAGGTCTACCATGAATCCATATGGAGCAAAAGGTCACAAATCTTGAGATGCGGTGACATCATGACAATAAGACACTTTTGAGACAGAAGCCGGCTTGTTTTGAATATAAAAAGGACACTGATCAAATTCTCCCACACATTTAAAACTATAGAGGAAAATAAGCATGCAATGACCTCAAGATAGATGCTTAACAGAGGAGAGTTAAAGCATACCTTTAGTTTTCACAATTATAAGATGCCACTGAGAACTTGACAAGTCTGCTTCAGAAGATAAAAGCTTTATTTTTATGTTATTACCAGATGCTGAGAAAATGCCATTAAAGAAAGAAACCCACTCAGTTCACAGGGTGTGCACTCCCTGTAACACCCCAGCTCTTTTGAAATTAATTCAGTTATACCAAAGGTTGTTCTACATGTTTCAGCCTTATTATTTATCATTTCAATAAACTATAAGAAAAGCGTTTTAAGCAACCTAAAAATTATCTTCCTTTCTTCATCCCTTTTCCTATGCTATTTCAGTGCAGTAGGAAAAACTCGTTCTAATTTCTTTATTACATTAACCACGGGAATATTTGACATCAGCTTTGCGAAACCATGACTTTGCTAATTCTTAGCCCAGCGGGAGGAAGAACTATGTTGTTTAAACTCTATTTTTCATTTGTTCTAACAATTAGCATTTCAAAACAATAGATGATACAATAGCCAAAAGATTAAATGCATTTTACTAAATGTTTTTCTTTAATAAAATAAAAAGGGAAGAAAAGTCAACAGAATATTTTCTTCACATTAAAATAAAGCACTTCAAAGTATATTCCTTGAGATATAGAGCATCACTTCTTTAAATTCTATTTTGCTGCCCCATGGTAAATATTCACGTAAATACTTCATTGTTCTGAAACTGTTAACACAATATCTTGTATGGACACAGGACTGTCCTCATATGAATGGATACGTAGCATGTACATTACTGACATTCAAGAATAGTTTCTAATAAATCATAGCTGAATCAAGTTGAAAAAAATCATCCCTCAAAACTGCTCTTGGGACTGAGTAGATTTAATGGATAGTCTAAGGGTATAGCTCGCTGTTGTCTTATTTTACAGAACAAAAGAAGACTGCACCCTCAGAACACCTGGTGGGCTCCCATAACAGCTATCATTCAACTTTTAATTAAAATGTCTATAGCCTGTATTTTCAGTGTGCTCACACGGACAAGATACAGATGGCGTATGGTGTGGCAGGCTCACGGTGGTTTGCAGGACCACAAGGCAAATCGATGGCCAAAGAAACACCACTAATTCCAAGGAGTCTTCTCCTCCAGCCCTGTCACTGCAAACGTGCCATCCAGTCCAACACGTTGGATTCCCCTTATCGTATTGAATTCACAGAGACAATTTGTTAGATTAAGGATATGAATAAGCTGTTTCAGGATTATGTTTTAGTATCGAATAAAAAGATTAATCACTCGCTAATCCCCATGTAGGAGAATTCTGCATGTGAAGGCAAAGATAGATTAAAATGAGAAAACTAAATTTGACAAAGTTAAGAAAACACAGTAGAAAATGTCATGAAAAGGCCATCATGAAAAGAAAGAATTCTCTCCTAATCACTGTAAATGAGATTGTTAACAGAAGAAGAAGAAGAAAAATACATTTAGGACTGGTAGGAGCTGTACAGTCAGTGATGTAAAATTCAGGGTTACTATAAAAATAGAACTGAAAAACAAAGCAGCCATCTCTCCGTATTCAATGAACTTCTACACATACTCAGAGAAGAAACTCAGTAAGAAGCCCCCTCCCCTGATATAAAAGATACTACAGAATCATAACGGAATAGTTCATATTTTTGGGAGACGGAATACTCACCTCTAAACTACTCAGAATAGACTGATTATGTTGAAAAAATGAACATACATTGATAAACCTGGCAAATTTCACAAATGGAAACCATTCTAGTTAAAACTATATGGAGAGACTTCTGGAATACACGTTTCCAGAGCTATTATACCAAATACAAATTTATCAAGAAGGATACTGATTACCCAAAAGAATCAGACCAAGAAGGCAAAGTCAATGAAAATGCTAGTTAGAATGATTTTGTGTATTTTCATATAAAATGATTCAATAATATAGTGGTAAATAGTTTGGAAATACAATTTCAACACTTTAAGGGATTATTTTGTGGAAGAATTGGTTGCACAGCAAATAAATAAATAAAGTTGTTATTAATATAATCTAATTACAGACAAGAAGCTGAAATAAAAACTAGAACAGCTGAGAACTAAGCAATGGGGACTGCACTATAATGCAATTCTATATTTCACAGGAGGAAAAAATACATCACTCAATTTCAGCAGATAATATGTTATTAGGCACCATCACAAGACTGAAGGTCAGAAGACCTTTAACTGAAAACCTAAAAACAGCAATTTATCAAGGCCGGGGGGAACACAGAGGAGTTTCTGAGAATTGCAAGAACAAAATAATTCTTAGAGGTACAAAGAGCAATAAGATTGATTTCTTTTGAAATAAGAAGTATTTGTTGGCTGTTTTTTTTTAATAGGGCTGGAAAGCCACTTGCAAAAACAATTAAAATAAATTGATGGAAGAATTAAGAGATCATGGTATAAGGAGCCTATTTTCTGCAAAGGAAACTCAATCCTCACTGATCTAAGTGTCAATAAAGTAAACAACAAATTGACAACATTTATATTTCTAAAAGCATCAGAGTAACTCCTTTATGCTGCTGCAAAATAAACTGAAGCACGGTCTTAAGACCTCAGAAGCCATTAATCTACCAAAAATGTTTAGCAATACTGAAGACACCACAAAAACTATGAAAGTTTCATCATGCAAACATTGTTCTGGGCTCTCTGCCTTTCCTGGTGGGAAAGTCATGGAGAAAAGCAGGACCCTCTGCCAGCTGACTGTCATGAAGACTTTCTTGCCCAGAAAGTCATAGTCTGAGGCTGGTCTACTCGGAGGGGTTAGTACCAAATCCTTCTGGTTTGGGCACGATATTGCCCAAATATTGATATCTCCTTTTCCTGGACAGGTCTCATGTTTGGGATCCCATGGAATGCCATTCCGTTATTGCTAATCTTCAAGACACATATGAATTTTTTTAGGAGGTTCATAGAAAAAGGAGAGAGAGAGATGTTTGCTGTTGGCACTGGCTATTTATATTTGCAAGACGTATGATTGTGTGCCTTTTGCTTGTCTTTGCTCCATACGGGTTGACGCTTCAACTAATGCTGGGTAGAGTTGGGGATGTATCTTAAAAAAAAAAAAAGAGCCTGGCCTTAGCCTGAGTCACACGTGTGATTTATTCTGAGAAGAGAGCTTCTGCTTGTTTCTCTGAAACCACGTGCGGGGGCGGTGGAAGCAGAGAGCTGGCAAACACGTTTCAGCTTGTGGCTATAATATAAAACGACTAGAAAAATGATACCTGCAGCAAGGATCAATTCACTTAACGAAGGGAGTATATGCTTATCAGATGTTCTGTGATCATCGTGAAAGACCCTTGGTCTCCAGATGAGTCTGAGGTGCTGACTATGACCCAATGAAAAGTCATAAATAACCTGTGCCTGGCCTACTGGAGAACCCCCTTTCCCTCGGTGTATTGCTCTTGCTTCAGTGCAGCACACACATGCTGGGAATAATCTATTTTCTCAAAAAAAAAAAAAAGAAGAAAAAAATAAGAAAAGGGGAATTAAGGAACAGCTACCAGATTTCTGTACAGCATCTGATGGCTGGCAGGCAAAGACTCAACAAGTATTTCTTCTGAAACAGAACGCCCATAAGGACACCATCACATATTTCTTCTCAAAATTCCGTTCTCTACTAATACCATTCAAAACCCATTCTTTTTTATTGCTAAAATTCTAAAAATATTGTATCAAAATTTCTTACGAAACAACCATTTTTCCACTGAGCTATGAAGAAGAACATGCAATTGTCTACGCATTCACTTTGAGACTTAGTAAGTCATTAAATGCTCTTTCTATAGCATGAGCTGACAGTCACTCCATATGAAACAATAAATAATGCGAACTTGAAAATATGAGGAAAACGAAAGATAAATTTACTTTTTAAGAGGAGCTACTACTTAACATTTTTAAAGATTTCTTTTGTACTTGAAAGACAATAAGAAAGCCTTTGATTTTCTATATACCATTTACAGAGGTTTAACTATATATCACATAAATGCTTTCAGTTTTTATCCAAATGTGCTGTTAAATTACCCATGTAATTATCCCAAGAGAAATCATTATACTTTTTTATTGTTAATTTCATTAACACTTTAGTGGGAAGAGTTTGGTTGTATTTAAATTCAGCTGTAACAGCCTTTATTAGTACAATTAAAGGGATCATTTCGCTATTATTCTAGAGGGTGTTTTTTTTGCGGGGGTGTTTAATTACTGAGTTAAAGCAACAACAGAAAGTTAATGGGCAAAAATACAGGCAATAATCTACGGTCAAACTTGAAACAAAATGCGATTCTCCCTGATCCCAGTAGTAAAATCTGTTTTAAAATGCGCTGCCGTTAAAATGAAATTACAACAGTTTCTTTCCAAAAGGGGTGAGATGACATGACAGCTGTATATACTTTAACAAGCCCTCCAATAACAAGCCGTAGCACCACGTTGAGTAATCGGATAAAATCTGTTACAGATATATCCTAAAGACAGGTGCATTCAAATATCTGCTTGCAGAGCCCTGTAAAGGCAAAGCGGGTATCACTTTTGATATACCGCTATTTTAATACCTTATTACTTCATCAATAAATGCAGTGGCATTGCTTCCTCGCCTCTCGTGCACGTCGCTGTGCTGCTGAGCCAGCAGGCACCCGCTTACACACAGTTCCATCCATTTAAGTTGAGTAAGAACCAATATAACATTGCGAGTGGCAATCCGGGCACGGAGAAGTGGAGAACGTGGAGCGCAAATTAGAATTAATTTCCAGAGATGAAGTTCAAAACCATGACGGGTGTGCTAAAGAGGGAAACAGAAGACTGGACTACTTCTGCAAAGAAATCCCTTGGTCCCAGATGAAGGTGGGACACCGTTCTCATCTGCTTCCCGTTTTAAAGAAGAATTTTTATTATCTTGAGCATCCGCATTTTGAAAAAGATGAGAATTAGGGAGACCAAGGAATTAGCAAATACAAAAAAATCCAAGCAAATTCATATTCATTGCTCTTTGCCAGAGTAAAATTAATTTTTATCTACAGGGAGTATATCAATTTAAAGATAATTTGGGGGAAAAAAAAAATCATGGGGAGGTGTAAGACTTCTGACTAGATCCTCCTTCATTCCAGGGTATCCACAGAGTTTAAGGAAGAATAATGTGGAAAAATTGTATGGAGATTTCATTCTTTGGATTCTTATTATGTTTTTTTTTTTTTCCCTTTCAGTGCAGCTGAAAAATCCAGTGCAGGTTGATTAAATAATAAAACCTTCTAAATAATTTCACCTTAAACATTTTATGACTTTCTGTCTACATTGCAGCACTAAACATAACTGACTGTTTGTTCCAGAAATTTTTTGTACTAGAGCAAAGAACTGGAAAATCATGAAGAAAATGGGAATTCATTTATATGCAGAGAATCCCTGTACTCATTTTTTTTGTTAAAGTTTTTGCACACATTTTATGTCTACAAAAATCTATAATAATAAAATTATTAATACTTATCATTGCAGTCAAAGCTGCGTATCCATTTAAATAAACTTGGTTTTCTGTTGAAATGAACAAAGGATGAAAACAGCATCTTTTTTTTCCCCTTTTGTTTCCTAAGCTGAATAGTATTCCTCGGAAAACAAACAAATATTTTTGTTTGGAAAAAAAAAAAAAAAAGAAATAGATCAATAATGAAAACATGCCAGGGTTGTGTTTTTCAACTAAAGGGGAAAGACGAAAGTTTAGGACTGTTTATAGACGTGTCTAGTTTAGCAGTTTCTTGTGTTGGATGTGACTTTCACAGTCTGCTGGCAGTCTGCAGGAAAGCCATCACACCTGTGACTTGGTTGTTGATTAATGAGTCTTTCAATTCATCGCTGCCATCTGAAGAAGGGCCGTGGCCTTTCTAAGCTTCAGTGGTTTATTCGCCTTCAACTGTAGTCCTACCAAGGTATCTTCCATAAAGAAAATCACACCTGGTTAAGGCTAATGAAAACCTCAATATGTCATTTTCTAGACAAGTCAAAAAGCATGTAAAACTAGACAAAAGATGTATTCAAGCAACATGAATGCAGTTTTGTCATAATCTGTCAATCTAAAGACTAACATAAGAAAAGCTTTCTTCAATGACATTTTCCAGTGTCAACTATTAGAATGACAATTCTGAATTCCCTCTTTGCTACATGATGCAGATGCATAATGGTTTCCCACTCTTCACAAAGATTGGATTTTGTTCTCAGATGCAAGGAATAAGTTTACAGGGGAAAAAAAAAACAACAACAACAACCACAACAAACAGTTTTTCTGGGCCACTTTATCTGCCAGCATCAGAAATCCCCAAATCACAGTGCCTGTGTGGATTTTAAACTGACTACTCGCATCACAGAAGCTATTAAGAGCCCAGCTCCCCTGTATCTTCAAAACTGTACCGTGACACCAAAACTGTAAAGCCAGTTTGACAGCTGGGCCTGGGGAAGAGACAATGGGACTTATCATCCTTCCTTACATAATTAGCTGTTGAACCTGGGT
>JAOQGH010000019.1:78936732-78983983 GCA_025769975.1 Gallinago jamesoni
AGTTTGACAGCTGGGCCTGGGGAAGAGACAATGGGACTTATCATCCTTCCTTACATAATTAGCTGTTGAACCTGGGTACGCTGGGCAGGACAGGGGAAGTTTATCCAGGAGGGCCACCAGTTCTTACCACTTGCCTTGTGGTAGCAACAGCAAATGTTTCAAGGTCAAGAGGAAGCACACAGCTCCTTCAGAAAAAAACTAATGGGTGGACCACTTTCGAAGAAGACTGCGAGGTAACTCAAATTAGCTAAGCAACTAAGTATAACAAAAGCTGAGTCACCTCCTGGTTGTTGCCACCTGGGACAGTGTGCACCAACAGCTCCAACAGACCAGCTACTATATGGTAGCTTTGCATCTTAACATTTAGTCAAAAGAGCTAGGTTCTGCTCCTGGCTTTGCTACAGACCGATTTTGCAATGCAGAAGAAACCTTAAAGGTGACTTACAGGACCAGATTTTCCATCCGTTTAACTTTGATATTAATACTTCCCCCTCTACCTTGCAGGGGATTTGCGTGTCTCAAGTCATTACAACTTGCAAAGAAATTGAGATCTCCATATGGAAATTGAATTACTCTCCATTGCTAGCACTTTGGTGAAAATCCCTTATCTAAAAGAAGCAGAAGGAAGAAACAACGGGTTTGTGGGCAAAACAGAGGTTAGCTCATTGGCTATGTCTTGTAGCCTCTTCCTTTGTAGATGTAGCAAGAAAGCCTATAGATGAGATGAGTGGCTAAGCCAGGATGTAAACTTAGGGCACTCAGTAGTACTCTGCATGCATTAATACACATTTAGAGCTTTTGTACACACTTCTGATTACTATATATCTATTAAGAAAGAAAAACCCAATCAGGAAGGCTCAGATAGAGGAAGACGAAAAGAACAGGTAAGAAAACAAACATCATCCTCTCCACTTAAGAACCCTTAGTGAGCAACAGGATGTGAGCCAGAATTGAAGGGAAGGCAAATTATTTGCAGATGAAAGGAAGTATCTGTTTTCAAGGAAAGACAGCCAGGTCATGGGATGCCAATCAGCAAGTTAATTAGATGGTCACATTATACAATGTTGAAGTGTTACACTTCCAAATAATGATTTCTGGTTGCAGTATACAAAAATACCTAGTTATGAAGAAAAGATATGTACTTTGAAAGAAACCAGTGAAATGTGAATCCTAACAGTAAATGCATACGTGTATTATTAACAATGCATTGCATTTACTCAGCCTTTTTTCCCAACAAAACGTATCAAAGGACATAAAAAGGTGAACAAATGTTACCTAATTTTAAATGGGGAAACCAATAGACATTGGGGCTTGGACAAGACGATCTTCAGAGGTCCCTTCCAACCCCGTAACATTCTATGATTCTGTTTAGCTCACAAGGCCTATGTGCCAGCCAATAAGCTCTGATAATACACTTTTGAATCCAAAATATGTACCGCCAATACTATTTTTAATTTTTTTTTTACTTTTTCCAGAGCCCAGGTTTAAGCAATAGAAATAGCTTCAAATTAGAACTGAACTTTAAACAATTTTATAGTTGTTACTTCACAGAGAGGTGATAAGTACACACTCATATCCTGTGTAGGCAAAGGCCTCACCATCAAGGACTTCCAAATATTACAAAGGAGCTCACATTCACTAAGGTTAACTGGTTCTTCATTTTCAGAGGAGAATGGTGTTGGGAGAATACTGTTTTATTCATAGGATTCATCAGCATGTCTGCAGGAGAGACTGCGAACAACCAGAAAAGCCTAAAATGGACTTTGTACAGGAAGTCTCACCGTTGGCCTCCCTCACTCGTGAAATCCCGGCCACAACTGTAAGCATCACAGAGGCTGGAATGGGGTTCAGCCTCCACGTCCCTCAGGGTACCGTCTTCCCTCCCGCGTCCCCGTCTACACTCTGCCACCGATGCTTTCGAACTGAGCTGAGCCCACTCCTGACAGATCCTCTAAGGTCAGAGTACGGTTTCATTAGCTGTGTCAGGAGAGGATAAGCAGATGGAGGATAATCCTTATGTTGACGGATGTGACATATACCTTGTTATTGACCAACTCATTTGTGGAAAAGGGTCCTCGCTTATCCAGAAAGGTCAGAAAATCAGTTTTTCCTCAAAATCCCAGTGGCTTTTTTCCTTTGGTGCACAGAGCACGAGGGTCTAAATCTGGCTCTGTGATCAACCGAGAGATGTGCAATAACGAATTAATATCTTTCACCTGCTCCTTTTGAAACAGGAACAATGGGAATCTCTCTTCCATAGCCTCCCATGCATTGTAGGAAGCCTGTTCTCACATGCATTAAAAGGGGGCATCCATTATAATCTCACCAAGAAGGTGGTGATTACCGCAGTATTAATGGCATCCCAGCTCTCCACCCGCACATCATTAATAGTTGACTTGTAGCCGTAACAACAATATGGATTTCCAATATCCAACAATTTGGGTACAACAGGTCTGGGAGCGTCTGCAGCTTAGAAGAAGGACTGACTCACACATCCAAAAGGGCACTAGACGTAACGCTGGCATCCTCCGCCACGCAGACGTGGTCTCTGCCGTGGCACCACGCCAGTAACCGCTCCTCCACCATTTGCTTCTTCTACGAATAAAATTCTTAAAGAGAACTTCCTACCTTTTCATACCCCGGGCACTTTCACTCGTTTCTCAGGCTCGGGCTTTTGTGGAGTTGCATAAAAATAATCTTTCACAGCCAACAAAGCGCGTGCAGTTTGCTGACATTCTTTTCAATTTCAAAACTACATAATACATTTTTCCATGTGTTGATAAACTGGATTTTTAAAAGAGCATTTTCTGGATATCTAGATAATCAACAACACAATGAATATAAACATTTTCTATAAATAGTTCACCATATGGCTACCATTCTCAACAGATGGTGTCTGTGTATCCACTAGAATATACAAGAGCTATGCAGATTTTGCCCTGCAATCATTCAAAATTCTAAACAAGAATTTTTGACTTAATTTCAGTTTTATTAAGCTTAATCTGTCATGAAACATACAATTTTATCACCTAACTCTAGTACGGGAAGCAAACGCCACAACGATACTAATGAGCTTCAACACAAAAGGCAAGTGGACAGTCCTCACCCAATACAGTCAAAAGGATGTCAAAAAAGAGAAACACGAGGTACAAGATCAGCTTCCAGAGCATAAAGGGATCTCCTTAATCTTAGGGCAGCACCCTGCTGCCAAGGATACCCTTCTCTTGCCTAAAAAACAGTTTCAGTTGTGAGCAACCCAGCAGTATGTTAGACAGAATGTAATCTGACTACCTTAAGAAAAATTCTCTAGTTCTAAGAATGTGAAATTTGTGCATATATTGCAGCAAACATTACTAGAAAGCACACATATTTTATCCATTTTTAGTAGAAAACAAACTTATTAATTTTTTTATAGTTTCCTTAAGGCCAATACATAAACAATTCCAGGTTTTCTACTCCACTTTCAGAAGGTGCTGTGCAGTCCAGAGAACCCATCCAAAGGAACACATGGCTAGAAGTAAACCACCTGGTCTATCCTCTTTCAGCTTAAAACTACTTAAGCTCATACCGCTGTGCAAACGCTTTCTGGAAAAGTCTCCCTGAAATCATCCTCTAATTTTCAGTCTAGGCCTTTTTCATGGCAGTTCTTACCCACTGGAACGAACATTGTATTAACTTGCATAATTTTTCTAGCTTGGTACTGTTTATCGCCTGATGCATTTATGGTAAACCAATATACAATCATAAAATCACCTAGGTTGGAAGGGACATTTGAGATCATCAAGTCCAACCATCAACCCAACACTGACAAACCCATCACTGACCCATGTCCCTCAGCACCACGTCTGCCCAGCTTTGAAATCCCTCCAGGGATGGATGGGGACTCCACCACTGCCCTGGGCAGCCCATTGCAAGGCTTCACAACCCTTTCTGGGAAGAAATTGACCCCAATCTCCATCCTAAACCTCCCCAGGAGCAATTTGAGTCTCTTTACTCTTGTCCCATGGCCTGTTCCTGGGGAGAAGAGACCGACCCCCCTTGGTTACACCCTCCTTTCAGGGAGTTGGGGAGAGTGAGAAGGTCTCTCCTCAGCCTCCTTTTCTCCAGGCTGAACACCCCCAGCTCCCTCAGCCTCTCCTCACAAGACTTGTGCTCCAGACCCCTCACGAGCTCCATTGCCCTTCTCTGGACACGCTCCAGCCCCTCAAGGTCATGCGGGACACAAAACTGGACACAGCACTTGAGGGGAGGCCTCACCAGTGCCCCATACTGGGAGGAGAATATTCCCCTCTCACTTACTCAGTTTTTATCATTCCTATTCTTAAGATCTTGTACCTAACTGTTGTTAGCTTTGCCAGTCAGGAGTTCCTCTCTGTTCCTGTAGCTCCTGGAGTGCTCCCGCTCACACATCCCTCCACGTCCTTCCAGCCAAATCACTGCTCATGGCACTGCACTGGCACCAGGGCACTGTGAAACCTCCCTGAGTGCAGACGAGGGAAACCCAGCCACCCCTCCTCAGAACAGCAACTTACTGCAGTATTGGAGAATGGCTTCACACGTTACGAAAATGCCTTGGATGCTCCTCATAATTACAGTGAGTGGAATGTACATTCTCCATCGTAATGTATTCGATGCCCCTGAAAGTCCTATAGAACCGCAGAAGGAAGGTCACATCTCAAAACCCAGTAAAATATTAGTATCTTGTAGCTATGTACTAGTTGCCAAGATTCACTGAGTTTCACTTCTCTGAAAATAAGTGATCAGAAAACATTTATCTTGTATATCAGTGTAAAGGAGAGTATATAAACAAGAAAGCTAACATATATTACTGTGCCTTGGGTTTGTGCCTCAGTGCCTCACCTTTGTTTTGCTTTCTTGTGCTCCACTTATTAAACTGCCTTTACCTAAAACCATGAGTTTTCTCGCCTTTGCTTTTGCACTTCTCTCCCCACCCCATTGTTGGGGGAGTGAGTGACCAGCTCTACGGAGACTCAGCTGCTGGCTGGGGTCGACCCACCACAGTCACCAGAATATTTTCAAATGTGATAATCTGCTCAGAGATCGTGGCCAGACAGTTAAAAAGAAGAGATCACAGTTGATACAATGAACTGTAGAAACAGACTTAGGATAACAATTTATCCTTTAAGAGCAGGATAGTGATTAAAACTTGAGATACACATGAATTAAGCAATAACTAAAAGCACGTGGTCTTCTTGTTTTTATATATGCATTAGAGGTCAGGAAGGCCCATTGGTACAGAAGTATCTAAGGATGTGCAAGTGAGTGCCAAGTTTTGAAAAATCAGCATCTATAGGTGTAAGTATGCAGGATATTTTTTAAAGCTTGGGTAAATATCAAATTAGCTGACTAGTAACAGGCTTATCATTAAAAGACATTATTTCAATTATTATTGAAAAGTATGCCTTCCCTTTTATTCTTATAGCTCAAACTATATGTAAAAAAAACAAACAATAAGACATAAAACTAGAAAGGAAAAGAATCCATCTCTATATCCCTTTTCTTCAGGTAAGGAAAACTTCTTTACAGTTTCTAAAGCTATGAACTGTGAATATGGATGAACATTGAGTTTTCTATGTTACTGCTTAATTTTATTAGCCTTTTCCTGATAGCCTGCTATTTTTTATAACCTTGAAATAAAATAGTATCATTAACCATACACGTCTTTAATTTGAAAAAATTTACTAAACACTTTTTCTTTGAAGACCACAGGAATGGGTGGATGAGATTCACACGCTTGTGTAGAGCCAACAATGAGTAGTACGCAACAATTCATTCCCTTTTTAACCAGTCCTAAAAGCCTTTTACTTTCCCCTAACCACCAACCAATTAATTTGCCTACCACTTGCTGGCTTGGGGACAACACTCCCACAACCCCCTCCCACCTAACTCAGTCATTAACTAGGTTAGGGGAGCATTTCCCTCGTAAATGAGTCCCCTAAGCTTTTTTACTTTTTTTCCACCAAAGAGAGAGCACAGCATACTTATTTTACTTCATATGCAACAGAGAGTACTTCTCTTTAAATATATAAAAAAAAAAGGTCCCGCTTGAGTAACTTGATCTTCTATGACAAGGTGACCTGCTTAGTGGACGGGGCAAAGGCTGTGGATCATGTTTACTTAGACTCTGGTAAAGGTTTTGACACCATTTCCCACATCATTCTCCTGGAGAAACTGGCTGCCCATGGTCTGGATGGGTGTACACTTTGCTGGGTGAAAAAAATGGGCTGGAGACCAGGCCCAGAGAGTGGTGGTGAATTGAGTTAAATCCAGTTGGTGGCCGGTGACAAGTGGTGTCCTCCAGGGCTTGGTATTGGGGCTGTTCCTCTTTAACACCTTTATCAATGATCTGGATGAGGGGATGGAGTGCACCCATCAAGTTGGGTGGGAGTGTTGATCTGCTTGAGGGCAGGAAGGCTCTGAAGAGGGGTCTGAACAGGCTGGAGGGTTGTGAGGACCCCCTCACCAGGACAATGGTGTGAGGGTCATCAAGGCCAGGTCCTGCCCTTGGGTCACACCAACCCCATGGACGCTCCAGGCTGGGGGCAGGGTGCCTGGAGCTGCCCAAGGAAAGGACCTGGGGGTGTTGATTGACAGGGGCTGAAGCCAGCAGTGTGCCCAGGTGGCCAAAGAGGCCAACAGCATCCTGGCCTGTGTGTGGCCAGCAGACTGGGGCAGTGACTTTCCCCCTGTACTGGGCACTGGTGAGGTCTCACCTCAAGTGCTGTGTCCAGTTTTGGGCCCCTGAGGACAGGAAGGACATTGAGGGGCTGGAGCTTAACCGATAAGGGAAAGGGAAGGCTTTAGCAGCAATTAGAGTATTATGGCCCTCCACATAACACACTGATGGTTCTGACTTTCCAAGTACTGGTGTTAGTGTACTTGGAAACAGAAACAGAATGGGCCCATCATAAACATCAGGTCAAAATAATCACACACCCATTCATCTTGAACCTTAACTCCTGAGCACAAGTAAGGCTGAGATTTATGAAATTTTAGGAAGGAGCATGAAGAATCACTTATAGATAGGGCTCACTTGAGTCATTGCAATGGTGACTTGAATGGCCATGAGACCAGCTAGAGTTGGCCTAGCCAGTTGGAAAACACAAGCAGAAACACTTTAGCTGTGCTAAAAGTGAAGTCACATAAACACAAGCTGTGTTGGAGATGATGGTGGCTATGGCAGATATTGGATTAGCAATTCTGCTTAATGATCAAAACGGGTTTAAGCAATCTGTTGGTCTGTAAAGTAGAGAAGAGTAGTTTAAATAATAAATCCATGAGCTAATCATTAATGGCTTGCATAATGTCACTTCTAGAGGAGAATTTCCATGTCATGTAGAAGGGCGACAAATGGAGACATTTTCAAATTAGGGAGGATGACAACAATTAAGGCACTTATTTAATAAAAAAAAAATAAAAAAAGAGATGCAACAATAGATGATATGACAAAGGCGTGAAACACAGAAGACAGAGAAGACTTATCCATGACTTCTATCTAAACTCTATAAAGAGATCAAAAGAAAAGTGAAATGTGTTTCAAGATATCAGAGAAGATGAAATGTCCTCAGAAAATGCTCCCTCTGCAAATCACAGCAGTCCTCTCTGCTCCCTTTGCCTTGTATTGATGACATCAACATGAAGGGAAGTTCAAGAACCAGCTTGAGACTAAGACTTTTTATTAGAATCTCTTTTAAAAGGGCAAACTACTTCATTTTTAATGAAGGACAAGTGTTAGCAATCAGCAGGAGAACTATCAAAGAAAAAAAAATTAGTACTGAATTGTCTCAGCTATTTAACATAAAAATTACACTACTGGTACAGACCACAAAGTCCATGAAGTCCCACATTCTGTCTGCTTCTGGGTAACAGACGACATCAAGAGGAGAACTGAACGGCACATTTTTGCGAGCATCAATTTTTGTGCAATAGCACTAAGATTTTGGAAAATAACAGTTTGGGTGGGGAAAGAATTAATCATAGCAAAATTAAGAAAGAAGACAAGAAATAGGCTGTACAAATACTTTACATGTGAAATGAAGGAAGAATTAAATGCTTACAACTAACTGCTTGTGATAAATCGAGAAAATTGAATAAAAACATTTTTGACATGAAAATTCAGACACTTTTGAAATTGTCACTCCAGTTTCTAAATAGAGAAACAGTTCGGTTTAAAAGATGAATGATATGACCATATTAGATACCATCAGGAGGATTCAGAATTAAGAAGTGAATGTAAAACTTCTTATTTTGCAACATGTAACTTTCCTAATTTTCAGAAGGGTGTAAGTGGCAAATTTTATGCCAAAACCGCCTATTTTTCCACCTACAATTTTCTGAATTTAACACATTACTATTTCTGAATTTTACAAGTATCAATTCTGCTTTAAATATATCTGCTTATCGATTAAGCAGTTAAATTTTAAAAGAAAAAAAGTGTTACAATATTAAAATAAGTTCCATTAGTTAAAAATTATTAAGGAAACACTTTCTATTTCTAGCTACACTTGTCATGCCCCCAACCAAATTCAAGGTTCGTTGCAACTTGAGTAAATATCCCTGTGCTAAACAGCTGAAATCTCCCTGAAGAGTGCAGGTTTGCGAAAGTCACTAATTTCTTCTTAAAGCACTATTTGAGGGCAATATCAGCATATATTCAGGCCTCAGATAGAAAGAACATATTTGGTTTCTCAAAATAGGAATTGAAAGCCATCTTTGTATGCATTGAAACCAGAAAGTATCTCAATTTTAAGATTGAACATCTAAAAATGAATGTATAATTTATTTTATAATTTTCACCAGTAAAATCTTTGTGTATTGACTACTACAAAGTAAAAAAGACAACAGGGAAGCGCAATTATTTGCCAAAATCCCATTACCTGTGTGCCAGCAGAACCCTGAAGGTCATCTGATTCAGTCCCAAATAACTTGGCAGCAAGTTTGACCAATCCCAGTTCCATTCAGTACTGGTTGACTGTTGATACATGGCAAGAAGCTATTGTTAGTTATTAATCAGTGTTAATATGATCAGTAAATTAAAGCTCCAGCTGTGATAGACTAACCAAGAAGGAGGGGGGTCTAGAACAAGGACTTAGACAGATGATATCAATCATGTCCACAGAAAAAGGTTTTTATTCCAATAAGACAGCAATTAATTTATAAATCCATTTGGGGATGTAGCCATTATTTATAAAAAGATAAATCAATTTTTTGAACCGTTATTCTTCCAACTGTTAATGGCTTTCTGCCCAACCGCTTTGTCGGAGAGCTTGACTCTTTGTTTGAAAAGCAAAATAATTGGCAACTTTTTATGTGACAAATTTACATATTCTGCGGTCAGCAAAAAGTTTGTCGTGAAAAACTTGGTATAACTGGAATTCACGATGTAACCTGTATTGTAATTAGAGTGATGGTTTACTTGTATATTGTTTTGTGAGGCACTACAGTCACCAGATGGTTATTATAAACAGTGGTAAGTCTAGACAATGTGAACAAACATAATTCCATATTGCTTATTTGATAAATAAAAGCAACCTACAATAATGGGGAACAGACAAAAGACCACACACAACATTCTTAGATTTACAAAACAGTAACTCCTGTTGCATAATAATAATTTTCATTGTCAGTAACGGTCAAGTAGTGACTACATTTCAGCATCATTGGAGGAAATAATTAAAAAAATTATTGTTGTAACACTAAAATAGCACTGAGTAGCTTAAAAAAAAAAGAAGCAAGTCAAAATAGTGGAAACAAACTAGAAGAGTAAAGTATATATTGCAATGCATTGTCTTCTCCTTAGAGATAGCACTTGGTTCTTCTGGGAGAGAAGAATCAGTGCAATCCCTCTCCTTCCTTCCATCTTTATTTTATTACCTTCCTTCTTTTAATTTTCTCCCTAACCCTCACCTTCAGTACATGCTGAAAAACAATGTAGAAAAATAAAGCTGAAATACAAAGTAAGAAAAGAATAATAAGCTAAAGAAAGAATAATTTAGTGTGAAAGTGGAAAGTGAAAGAAGAGGGAACAGTGAACATCTGATAAACAAGAAAGAAGGCAAAAAGAGTCAACTGAGAGAACGATGGGAGTAGAAGAACACAGGGGGGAAACAGGCAACTGTTCTATACTCTACACTGGATTAAAAATAGATAAAGAAATATGAAGGCAGTACATGTAAAATCAAGAGGGATAAAAAGGAGAAACTAAACAGCCAGTAGCAACAGTCATAAAAACAAATCGGAAAATTTATAAGTTCATTAGATAAAAATTCAGTCCACCAGATTGATCTGTTCTGTGAAAAAATAAAGCATGTGTTTGAAAAAAGTCACTTCAGGGAAGGAAAACCATTTCTTTGTAGCATTTTTCGTCGTTGATACTGTTGAGGAGTGGCATAGCCTAGACTTAATCTTATTAGACAATAGAGGAGCAGCAGCACTGGCAGAGATTGAGGTGTCAGGACAAATTGATAAAATCAAGAGCAACAAGTTACTAGGACCAGATGGTGATTATTCAAGATTTTTACAGGAATGTAAGAATGAAGGGGCTGAATTGTTAACAGAAATGACACACTTCCTAGAGTCAGCTACAGAACTAGCGGGCTGGAAGGTAAGAAATTTACATATCATTAATAAAAATGCTAGGGTTGATCTCAAAATAGCAGTTCAGTGGCCTTTGTTTGAGGAGCAGTAAAATTCATAGAAATTATGATTAAGTATCTTGCTAAATTCAACACTATAGGGACAAATTTGCAAAACTTTGGAACAGAAAAGTCAACCACCCTAATGTACTGCAATTTTTACATACATCAACAAACAATACATGGAATGCTTATTACAAATTATCTTTCAGGAAATTCTGGAAATAATTCATTTTAATAAATTCTCTACTAACTAAGCTCATGTTGTTATATATAATATTATTATATATTATAATATGGTATGTAGTATAGCGTAACACAAACATTCTCTGTTTAGAGCTGAACCAGCTCTCTGGATTCAAAAGCAGTATATTGCCTTGCCTGTTCCAACTGGTCCTTCTGAGTGAAAAGTTTTAAAAAGCAATATGTAATTAATTCATTGAGAAAATACGTTGTGAAATCAGTAGCTTGTTGGGACTTAGAAAGGGTAAGATGTTAGCTGATGTATTAAAAACACATCTAGTTACAATAGATTTAAAGAAAATCAAGAAATTAACCATGGATTATAAACTCCTAAGCTTCATGGCAGTTGTCAAGCAGTAAGAAATGAATTTAAGAAGAAATACATTCTTTGAGAAGAATAATTGTTCCCTGCCAGTGCTCTGGCATCTTCCACAGACACTGGGAAGAGTCACACAGAATCACAGAATCACCTAGGTTGGAAGGGACCTTTTAAGATCATCTAGTCCAACCAGGAAACCAGACTCTGGGCTATACTGACCACTGTTTTATAAACAGACATTCCCACACCACTAAATAAATGTGCAATTTTATGGTAAAGCGAACTAAATTATTTAATAATATTATCAACCCCTGGAAACATGTCTGTCATTGCCAACAACAGGGTTGACACATGGTACTTTAAGATCCATGACCTACTCCTTTTTTTCTTTTAATTTTAAGATACTTTTCCATTTCGGGTAATAGACTTTATGCCAAAAGTTTACAAAATCCAAAGCAATTTAGTATGAACTATCCCTTGTCATCTGTTGATTAATAGAGCACTGCAAACCTGTCATATAGCAGAATAATTCTGCCCTGAGTTGTCACTACTTGAAGGTCTTATT
This sequence comes from Gallinago jamesoni, assembly GCA_025769975.1. Taxonomy (NCBI): domain Eukaryota; kingdom Metazoa; phylum Chordata; class Aves; order Charadriiformes; family Scolopacidae; genus Gallinago; species Gallinago jamesoni. Next base: position 78,948,515 of record JAOQGH010000019.1, read on the forward strand.
CTACCATGCTATTAATGAATTGAGAATTGAGGCATGGTAAACTATTTTCTGCATTTCAAATTGGAGCAAGTGATTCTGTAGCCCCTTAAATTCTATCAATTTAAGGAAAACATAAAGGGACTAGTGGAAGAGGAAAAAAGATGCTTTTAAGGCATGTTCCTCTAGAGCAAGAAGCCTTAATCTCCTTTTTCAGGATATTAACACTTATACCACAATGACAATGACTAAGCACTCGTTAAAAGCAAAAAAACAAACCAGGTTTCTTTTACAGCAATACAGCTGATGAAATGGTCCAAAATGCTCAAAACTGGGAAAAGAGATTACAGTAGAAGTAGAGTTGCACTTTCTACTAGAATTCTGTAAAGTGGAATTCATGCCAAAATTATTAAATATTTGAAATTGAGGGATGGAATCAAAAATGCAGAGGATGGATTATGAAGACTTGAGAAACAATGGTGTAAGATTTTTTTTAAGTGTCCAAGTTGTATACCACTTTCTGTGTAATTAATTGGTCACGTGGCGGAGATTTGGGCAACTACATCTATTTTCTTTAACTGTTACATTATCAGAAAACTAATTTCTATAAGTAAATTATAATCCTTCACATATCACTAATATGGATTAATGAAAAACAGGTAAATAGATGCTTTCATTTTTTTGTGTTTTTTTTTTTTTTCTTGCCTATTCTCACTGTTCTGTTAAAGCTCTGCATTTCTAAAGCTTCCTTTACTGCTCAACATTTCGGTGAAAGACTCATCAGGAAGATTCTAAATGTGCACTTGGAGTTTTGCCATGATTTTTCAAAGGACTAAGGCTAGCCCTAAGTACCGTGACACAGACGTAATAAATGTCATTGCTACTAATGGGCTTTCCTTCACTATGCTGAACTAACACGGAAAGTCTAAGTAAATGCAAATTGCTCTTACATGCAATAATTCTGATAAAAGAAAAGGACAATAATGGCTTTTTGAACATCATGCCATTGTAGAGGATGCCCTCATTAGACTCCTGAGTAATAATATTCCTTTGCACTTCATCAAATGTGAACGCGTGTAATTAATTCCGTTTTCATAATTCCAGTCTCTGTCATTATCATGATCGTAATAGGATCGACAAGGAAAAATTATACAACAACCAAGATTTCAGATTTTTCACGAACCTGATTGAACACTTTTGCACAAGACTGCCTGTAGACCTGGAAAGGGTTGAAGACAGGCTGCTCTTCTCTGCCCTTCAGCGTTAAAGGCAGGCACCGACTGGAGGCAACACCTTCTTCAGAAGGATTCTCACAAGACAGCTGCTCTTTCAAATACTCCTTTTGGAAGAAAAAAACAACCACAAAACGGTATATGGCTGAAATTTGCCTAAACTTCAAGCATTACTTTACAGTGTGCTGGAGAGAATTTCCTGATATTAAAGGAGGGAATAAGTAATCTCTTACAATTAGAAACCTTTTTAAGACTAACAACATTTTAAAACAATAAATAGCCTCCATTAACATCTGTCCAAAGGAAGAAAATCAGAAAAATCTAAGCTGTTGTTTTGAAATTGTCAAATTATGTGTATCAGTTCTCATTTAATATATATATGTTAGGTATATGTGGAAGAGAAAACCAAATGTTTTCTATGAGCTGTTCTAATGTAAGATGGTTATTATATGATTTATTTTACATGATAAACTATACACAAATAACTATTTTTTGGACTTAAATAGTTACTATGTGACTACAAATTAATTGTTTAATTAATGTGTTCAAACCAGTTGTTTAAACACACAAAATAAATATTGTCCCGCTCTTCAAAGCTATTTTTAATTGTCTAAGCATTCAAAGACTAGAAGTCATTTATGATTTACATGGCAATTTTATAAACTATACTGTAACAGACGCATGATTATTTTGGCCACAATCTTTTCTGTTTTCACTTCTTAAACTACTATGTAAATAAATCATCATTGCATGCCAATAAAGTGTTTTGATTAAATAGAACCATTTTACCAAGAGCTGGATAATGAAACGCTCACAGATCTATTTGCTGGAAGGACTACTGTGATTAAACAGTTTATTGTTATTACAATGAAGTCCATCGTGACAGGATTGCCCTAACATTGAGCCAGTACTCAAGGTGAGTCTTCATTAAGGTGGGTGGATGCAAATGCTCCTCTTGCTTTGCAGTACCACTGAGATGATAGAAATGTTCAGACCCGGGTGAGGGAACAGGTGAACTACCTGCTCCCCAGAGGGTCTTTCCAAAAGAAGAACTTTGCCATCGTTTCAAACCGATCCAATTTGGGTCTGGCCTGAAAGGCACACGCTCCCTCCCCACCCACATCGGCTGTCGCTGCTTCTCCCTCGTGTTGGCACTAGCATATGTCGTGAAATCAGCCAGGAAAAAAAAAAAAAAAAGAAACAAAAAAAAAAAAAGGAAGGTTTCAGCCAGATAAACAAGCCTCACGATTTCTAGTAACTACTACGAAGAGGCAGGGGGGGTCATGGAGTGGGAAAGCACATGGGCAAGAGAAAGAGTAGGACTCTCTCCCAGACAATCATGGAATCCCCTCATGCATTCAAAAAAAAAAAAAAAAAAAAAAAGCAGGGCCTTTTGGGTTTAAGACAACAGCATAACCCAGCTGTGAAAATACACCCCAAGTCCCTTACCTACATTTCCCCAGCCTACAAACATCTCTGGGTTTTCTTCCCATTCATTCAAGTCTCTGTGCCATTACAAACATTGCAGTTGTGGTAAAGGACATTATTTAAAAGCTATTTCTATGCATTTACCACTTTCTTATAAATGAGCCGCTTTCCACGCACGCATTTTCACATGAATCTGTAGACAGCTCTAAAGCATCCCAGCCCTCTGGGTGTCACAGGGGCAGCAGAAGCAGAGCCTGATGGTTTTTCAGTAGAAATATGGAAAATCGCTCTCCGTGCTTGACAGGGTTTGAGCGTTTCGAGCCGTGTACGGCTCACCTCCCAGTAATACAGGTGTTTTTCTGCCTTTGGAGTATTGTGTGGGTTTATGTTTAGACAAAGGGACTTACTCCAATGGCAAACGCACTACTTGAAGAACTCCTTCAGTGCAGTGCATATGGCAGACCCCGGAATGGGTCATGTTTCAAATGTGTGAAAACAGATAGAAATTAAATCACATTTCCAAACACGTGAGCTACATCCTCACTAGCACTGACTGGGCATGGAAACAAGAACACAGGACGTTATTGAGCCTGACAGCCCAGGAGACTTCGTTTCTCTTAGTAGTCATCAGTCAAAAATGCTTTTAAAAATTATTTTTTCTTTTTTTTTTTGATAAATATGTGAAAGATGAAGGACTGTAGGCTGTTTTAAGTCCTACAGCATCTATTTTAGATCTTTATAACATCACAGCTCTATTTCCAAATAGAGCCTCCAAGAATCTATATCCCTTTTCCCCTGCTTTTTTAAGGAAAATTACAGAGCACAACAGTTTTCTGTCTCATCATTTTGTTCTCTATTCACAGGCAATTATTAAGTGGTGTAGCATAAAGATCTCCAAAACTATTTTAAGAACACAACCCCTTGATAGTCCACGGAGTCTCCAAACAAAAGGATGGACCTTTGATCAGACATTCAAATCTACATCTTGGCAGTCAAGCACATTGAACATAATCTAAGTGATGAAAAATAATATTGAAAAGTGCATTATCATAATACCATGCTAAGCATTAAAATGTTTTGCAATGTTTTCAAAGGCAATTTGAAGTCCTTCTGTGAGTCAAGCTGGTCAGGATTTTTTTTTTTCTTCTTCTTTTTTTTTTTTTTCTTTAAAAAAAAACAAGGCAGTTTTTTCCACTGAGAAATGTTCTATATTTAACAAAGCTCCTACTAGCTGCAGAAACTCAAGGAGAGACACCTGGGATGTGGAAAGTCAGGCGAAAGTCCCTCTTCCACCTAATTCTCACAGCCTCTCAACTCCTTTTGGAGCTGCTCCACTTTGTATAAATAACCAAATACCCACAGGAGTCGGATCGTGGATCGGGGTCTCCAGAACATGGTATGGGCATTCTACCCCTTCGGCTAGAGCCCGGTTCTATTTTGGACCCTAGAAGTTTCAGAACGGATTTTTACATCAAATTCTACAAGGTGAAATATCACGACTGGGGGAAAAAGGAGAGAGTTCCGTGCTGGTAGAGAACGGTCTGGCGTTTTGGGGAGTGGGAGCTGAGATGTGGGGGAGATACAGGTTCGATTCCCTGACCCAAAGCAGGTGGAATAAAGACCCGAGCCTGCCCGTCCCCATCCCCCGGGGCGACTGCAGGATGACAGTGCTGTTATTTCGGGAGGCCTTTCATCATCATCCTCACCTCGCCCCGTTATACTTAAGAGGAATCCTGATCGTGCTCGGGGTGAAAAGGTGTGCTCGGAACCGCGCTACGGTAATAATTGTCACTTCACTTCCCCGAGCCGTTTAATTGTTTTGAGATGAAACTTGAAAAGATTCCTCATCGTATTGATACCGGGTTGCCATCTCGGCGTACCTGCATAAAGGATTCTCTTAAGCCTTCGCTTAGGAACTAAACACTTGGCTCTGAAAATCAAAGTGGTGCCAGCACTGACCTGCTCCCGATTGCCCTCACGGGGGCAATCCCTCCCACAGCGGGGGATTTTTTTTCCTATCCTTTTTTTTTTTTTTTTTGAATAAAGAAAAAAATCTTGTCCTGTGCCTACATTTGCATTATTTTGCATTTTATGATAAACACTCCTGCACACTTGCAACGATCTTAAAAGCACCTGCTTATGCATCCCAGGAATAGCAATTTAGTAATTAAAGCTAATAAACAGAACTTTCTTAATTAAGCTGTGTAGATCTGTGTTATCATACAATTTAAGCAAACCTATGTTTATTTCGGCGTATAAAATCAGAATGCTTTGGGTAACTTGGGGCAATTTAGTACAGCCTCAGAAATAATGAGATAATTCTTCTGCATCGCCCAAATTTCGCATGCAGCAAACAAATCTGAATTTGTTTACTGTAAAGCACTTTAACTGAACAGTTTTCTAGGTTAAGTAAGGTTATCATCATGTGTGCATGCATTCGCTTCCTCAGTACAGCCATAGGGTTGGTTGGTTTGTTTTTTAAATCAGGAGAATTGATTTTACTTCCTGTGACAGTCAATTTTTCAATAGTCTTGCTGATTTTTTTGTTTCCTTTTTTTTTTTTTTTTTTTTTTTTTTTTTCCCCCCCTTCCACTGTGTTCAAACTCCTAAAATGTATCTATGGTCTACAACATGGATCTAAAGGAAGTTTATGAGCCATACTACTGTTTGAGTACATAAATAAAATCTACATTGTTTCCCACAAAAGTAATCTTTTCAGTACAAATCCAGAAAAGCCTACACGGAATGGATTCTATTAGAATACAAGGTAGGATTTCGTATTGACTTTAAGAAGCATTATCACCTCCTTGACTAACCCTTAGCTGCCAGCAGACGCTGCCTCAGGCCAGTACACACCTAATTGCTCGGTAAAAAGGCCGTTTCCCTACCTCATTGAGCCGGATGATGTGATAAATTTGCCTCAGGTACTCGCCGCCACCTGGTTTGTGGCAGATATCCAGGACCATCATGTTTATTTTCTGCTCAGTGAGTCCAAGTGCAATACCTCCTTCCTCTAACATTGCGACTGAGGCACTGGAATACAGAAAAGATACAAATATCCTTCCAGTTGAATTTCGAAAAAAATCAAAATATTAAACTCAGCTACAATGACATTTTTATAAAAAGAAAACTTATCATCGATTTGGTTCGCACAAAACAACAATCCTATAACTCTTTATACAGATACATAATAAATGATACATAATACATATTTATCATACAAATTTAAATTATCTTAATCTGAAAAATGAAAACATAAAACACTCTTTACACTAAGGACATACAAGCAGCAAATATTTTTTTATTTTCTTTTCCACTAGAGAAGTATCTTTGCTACCAGAAATGGCATTTGCATTCCATCTCTTGTACATTTTTCTTCGCCTGTCGCTGCACACATTAAAGCCTAATTAACATGTCAGAAAGGTAGCCATTACTCTAAGTATAGGTTAGAAGTTTTAAATTGAAGTCTTTTTCTTCCCACCGGTGCGGTGGTAACCATTTCACAGGCACCGATTTGCCACTTGTTGCACTTTTTGCTCTGCACTCTTCCTTGTTTTTCTTCTTGGAAGCATTTCTGTGAAGCTGCTAGAGGAAAATCTGAAGGTTACAGGCCCAAATGACTTGAAAAACGTGCATTCACAATTCTGACCATTGCTTGGCTGCTCTCTCTGCATACAGACATACGTTACCAGCTCTGTACTTGGGTAGTATTATACACTGATAAAGTACTAAGAAAAAAAAAAAAATGCTAAACCTAATTGTTTTCATCAAACATTAGAGCTGCAACGCAGATATAGGTTGGCACCTTGATGCATATGGGTCAAGAACTTGAAAGTCCACCATCCCTGGAGGTATTCAAGAGACAAGTTGACATGGTACTCTTGGGGATATGGATGAGTGTTGGGTCGGTGTTGTTTTGGGTGCGAGTGTGGGTTTGGTTTTGGTTTTGCTTTGCTTTGGTTTGGTTGGGTTTTTTTTGTTTTTTTTTTCATTGGTTGGACTAGATGATCTTAAAAGGTCCCTTCCAACCTAGGTGATTCTGCGATTCTGTCACCACAGAATATATTATCCCTTCCACAGTCATTACTGGACTAATTTAAAATATACCAAAGAAGAATTATGAATTTTAAGAGGAACCAACAGCAATATTTTAATTTTTTAGGAGTAAAACAAACAAATAATAAATACATAAGTAATCCCAAACTGAAATGCGTTGTCACAGTCAGCTGTAAGTCACAGTTTGCTGCGGGAAGGTGCTGTGATTGTGAAGTCAGTTCTTCTGAGAGCTGCTGTTTGACCTGCGGGCTCATCCAGACACTCCACAGCTGCTGGGCATTAGAGCCCACACCGCTTCCACATGCTCCCACGGAGCAGATAGTTTCAAAACATAAACCATAATTTTCCTCTTTGCTGAATGGAAGTGAGCGATACTCTGCTATTAGGGTGTATTTCACAGAAAAGCTTCAAAGGGATTGATATTCCCCATCCAGGCACGCATTAAGGCTGATCTTTCGGTGCCTGAATTTCTTGTCAAACTTCTGAGCGACTGACATTGAAAAAAGTTGGGGACCTCTGACAAAGGAGTGTGTCGGTGTCAGCGCCCAAACTGCATCCTTCCCTGTCCGTCACTGCGCAGGTGAAGCAGATGATTGGATTCAGCCAGCGCTGTGATTAATGAGTTCCTCCCTGGATTTGGGACTGCCTATCAATCATGTCATTAGGGAGAATGTGCCCTGGAAGAGGCAGACCTCAGCCAAGGAATAACTGCATTCATCTTCATCTGTGCATGCACCCAGCCAGCCACGTCAGGGTCACCGGGACGAAAAACAATAATCTTCAACTCGACAAATCACTTTGCAAAGACAGACATTTCTTTTCTTCTCAGGACGCGTGCTCTTCAGAATCTAACGTGACTGTTTACAGCTCCGGCGCTACCCGAAAGTGAAGGTTATTTTAATGAATAGTAATGTTTCCAGGCAGTGCACAAGACAGGCGATGCATACAACTGCCACTTTCTGAACCTTCCACTGAAGACTTTTTTTTTTTTTTTTATTTTTAATTTTCCTAAAAACTAAGTTAAATTTGCACGCCGTAACGGAAGAACCTATATAGCACTGAGACATTTTTATGTAGCTAGCAGTCCTGATAACAATAAGGTAACACAAAATCAAGCAAGACTTTTGCTTATAAAAATCCAGTGCACTTCAAAGACGTTTCCACAACTGCGTAGGTGAACCCCCAATAAATTTTAGAAATTTATGTTTTTTATTTTCTTCCACACACTGTAACTATTAAGAAAACTAAAGCCATTTATAAATATAAATATATATAAATGCATGTGCACACAGTTACCCGCAAAATCCTTTAATGATGAAAAGGTTATACAGAACATACTTTTACAGCAACTTAGTTTTTCAAAGATAATCATTCCTATTTCAAACAAATGACATAAACATCACAAGTCTCCTCTTGAAAAATCTGCTTTTAGTTTAGTATGTGACCATCCTTAGTTTAATTGATATTTTTGAATTTCAGCTTCAATATATTAGTTTTATAATTTATAATTATAATAATCTTATATATAATAATATATATAATAATATATAAAAATATATAATTTAATATATTAATTATATTAATATATTAATATATTCTTATTAATGTACCAATTAATTAATTAATTAATTAATTATTAACGACTTATTTATTAATTAATGTATTAATTAATATATTAATATATAAAAAGATATATTAAATATAAATATAAATATAAATAATAAAAATATATAATAATTTTATCTCTACATTGCATATCTCAGCTATTTATTAACTAGATAACTTTTTCCCCACAAATTGACTCATGATATTGGAATATAAAATGGAAAAACACTTATGCTAGAGCTCCATTGCAGAAATCCCACTGAAGTCAGGGGACGTAGCTTTTTTAACTTCATCATACAACAACTCACTTGGAGAGCAGGTAATGCATTCTACAGTTTCTTAAACATAAAATTAGGAGCCCCAGTCACAAACTAGTTGTCACTGTATGCATAGAGAAAACACTTTCCCACACTCATTTCCCACAGCCTGATACCCGATGATAATACAGTATTTTTACGGTACGTTAGAAAAGAAAACAGAGCAGTACACTAATTTAAAATTCTCAGCTCCAGGAGAAGTGCAAATACTCAAGTTTTAGTTTTTAGAGGTTATCCACAGGATTGCCTCACCCTGCATTTGTATCATTTAAGAAATACCTATTCTCCCAGTGACATTAGAAATTGTATTACGGAACCATTCTGTTAAGTATCCATTTACACATTATCATTACGGGTTTTTTATTCTACGACTCTTTCTGTCACTGGCATCTGGCTTCAATCTTTTAATCACTGGATTAGAGCTTGTAAATTAGTACTAAATGGAAATGTAAGGATTACAAAGGTCAATGTCAATGAGCATTTGTGTGACACTGCCACTGCTTAGCGCTGCTCACATTAACTGACTGCTCCTAGGCACCCAGGGTACCATCCCTTAACGTCTGATATCAGAGCTCCTGACCTACAACCATTATATATGGTTGTATATATGTTATATATATGTAAAAACATATATATGGTTTACACAGACAGTTACTGTCAGGACAGCAACAACTTCAACCTTCAAGAATATTCACTAGATAAAAACATTCTTACTTTCAGTAGTCAACAATTTGATTCCGAAAGTCATGTACGTCCAATGAATCTAATGTTGGAAATCTGATGAATTGTATTTTTACAGAATGGTACATTAGACCAGGCTGGATAAGAACAGATTGACATGTACACAACTCCTTGAAAAATCATTATAAGGATTTAAAACACTGGGACCTTAATGACAAATCTGCAGGGAAGGTTGATATTTTCTCAGAAAGGCACAGCAGGGGACTCTCCTTCTCCTGTTTTGAAATAGTCTACTCACCCTCAGGGTTTGTTATGTTTTAAAATGAAGTACTCTTACTTTTTAATCACAGATGAACACTGAAAGCTTTTCATAGTCCCTCGTAATTTAATCACCATAGCAAAATTAAGCATATTGTGGTGCCTTCTAGTCAGTGTACCTGTTCACTTTGGGAAAGATACACCAACTAAATTGTCCACATTTTTGGCTCAGCACAAAAATACGAAATCCCTAAGTACTATGAAGACACTGTTCTGATGAAACAACCATGGTTTACTGTTTCAACAGTGCAATTAAGCCTCAAAAGCATGCCACACAGACATCAATATTAAGAAGTAATCCATTTCATATAAGAGCATTGCTTTTTTTTTTCTTTTAAAAACTGAACAATAGCCACAAAAGTGCCAATAATCCAGTAAAATAAAGAACAAACAAGAGCATTTGAAAAATACAATGTTCTTACCAGTCTGTGCTCAATTTTCTAGCCTTCAGCAACTGGCTTTCGATCCAGTTTGGTCTTTGCTGTTCAATGCTTTGTATAACCTTCTGGGTCACTTGCTTTGGACCACTTTTCAGTTTTCCCATAATACTTTCTAAGCACACTCGAACTAAACTCAGTTTTTCTTTGCTCCATCTGTCAAGTGTTGCACCTGTTAAAAGTTCTGCAGTATTTCCATCCTCAAATATCCGACATATAATTACAATCAAGTTCCAGACAAGCAGACCAGCTTTCTTCAATTCAGCAAAGTTTCTTGACATTTTTCTCTCAGCCAGAAAAAAGAAGTACTTAATTGGGGGAGGCAAACATGCAATCACTGTAGGTAACTTGCTGATTACAATAGATACCGCCTGAGCTGCAAGCCTTGTGAAGCCTTAAAAAAAGAAAGAAAAGAAGATATGATTAACATTAACATTCTAGTTCTATCACAGCATGCTTCTGAATGTTGTATGATAATTTCTAACTTTCTTTTGTACTGAAAATGGGTAAAAAGCTTAAGTACTCAACACTGTAGCTTGACTTCTATTGTGCTTCCTCTACATAAATCCCCCAAAATCTAAACAATAACGTGAATTAAAAACAGAGAACCTAGAAAATTTGGAATTCAAACTGAGTCTATTAGCAATTACTCCTGCTGTGCACAGTTATTACAGAATAAATGAATAAGACAAGACCCAGGTATTCTGAATGGTAAAAAAGTTGTCCTCAAAATTGTAATGTAATATTTTTTCAACTTCACAAGTGGAGCATTGCACTATGCGTCACAGGATATTACATACCTTCATAATCTTTAGTTTTCTATCAATTTCTTTCTATGTTCAAACCTACAGAACCTCGTATTATCAACTTTCATATAAGCATGCACACTATAGAGGACTGCATTTTAACCATTTCATATATTAAAAGTAGCTATAGAAGTAACTACAGAAAAACATGCGGCAGCTCAAAGCCCAACACATATCTAAAATGAAAAAATATATCAAAGGTGATCGACAATATTGAGTCAAGTTTTTTTAAAAAAAACAACAAAATAAACCAAGAAAATATAACCAACCCAAATAAACCAACAAAACCCCTGTCCGATTGTATTTTTATTCCAACTATTTTATTTTTTTTTTATTTCTTTTAAAAAAACAGCAAGCCAGATCTGTTCTAGGTGTCAATTTAATTTGACATGATGTCTGAGCCTTACCTCTCAGCTGACATATGAGTTCAGGGTGAGCCACAGCCTAAAATAGCCACACAAGTTCTAGATTAGAGTGAGGTTGCAGTGAGAATGATGTGAGCAGAGATGTGCCTTAAGATGCTGAAGAGAAGATATATGGAGAGAAGTGCCCTGGCTTGCCCACAATCTCTGTGTTCAAAATTTCATGCGAGAATATATTACAGTGATACTACTGTGTTGAAAATAATCAGGTAATATTTTGGTGGCAATAAACTTATGGTGAAACGTCCCCAAAAGAGCCTTTTGATATAACAAGAGTCTTTAGGCACAGTAGGCTATGAAAATAAACACCAGAAATCACTTTACATCTAATCACCTTCAAACACCTCTTATTACATGTAATATTTCTCTTTTTTTTCAGTAACCGTTTCAACAGCCAAGCAGTAGTATATTCCATAACAGTGTCAGTGCTCTTCAAACATAAATTGCCGTGTAGAAAAATTGGGATGAATAAGTTGTTACCGTTTCAGTCAACATTGTGTATCTAAATTTTAAAAGTCTTGACTGAAAAGACGATAACTAAGAGAAGAACTGTCTGCAGTCATTAAGACCAGAGCGTAGACACTACGCTTTACTCTGCTTTGAATCCCACCTTACTACTGCCAGGGGTTAAAAATGTTTTCAGTACTATTATCTATCAGTACTACAATAGTGATTATTTTAAAAAGCTTGTTTGGGTATGCACGGGTGTAAGCCTCAAGAAAGAATAACTGAATTTTAACGTTAATTACTTTAAAAGCAACACAGGGCGTTTGGAAATTGCTTTGTTCATTGTCAAACTGCAACACTCACAAACTCTTAACTGTTCAATTTTGATATGAACTCATTAAAGGGGTAACAAGCCCTTAGGACAAATTTATAAAACAGTATAAATTTCACCCACATTTCCCAGATTCTTTTCTCTTCATTTCCCGAGGAGTGTAATTCCATTCCTTTGGAACCGTTTTCAGTAAACTTTCAGGAACTATTTGCTTGTGCTGGTACGTTCCATAGTTTTCTGTTGCCTCCCACGAATGCATCAGAGAAATTATCTGCTTCACGATACCCTTGACTGAATTAATCAAAGTCAACTTCAAGCATCCGATAACCTCTGGCTCCGACTCACCACAACTGGAGACTTCAGAAGGAAGAATTATTAAATATTCAGTAAGTGTAGTCATTTGTGTAAATCCATTTCAGAAAGAAGCGTTTCAGAATTCTTATGGCAAGAAAAGCAACAACATTATGATTCATAATAACCTAGACCTATTGGTCTGCTAAAAATTAAAGAACAAGTATAAAGCAAAGCCACACAGTACCATCTGGTACCATCTTAATACTGTACTAACAAAACATACAATTTCATTTATTCCATCTTCATTTCTCCCTCAATATATTTCTAAAAATTTAATTTAAGCTGACTGATGTCTTCCATTTTACATGGAATACATTTAATTACTTGTTAGACACCAATGAGGCAAATGGATACACCAATTTTTTTTCTACTTTCTTGTCTTGGTAGTATTAATGAAGTTGTGTTTATTTGATACCCAAGCTGTTATCCTAGAGGACAGCAAAGGAAGAAAAGGTGCTTTGGGAACAAAAATGCACACAAATAATAGTCATCAATAGAGACAGCATGTTATCAGAGATTGCGTGTTGAAAATAGACCATCCTAAGTACAGCTATTGACTTTACAACAAGCATCAATCTTCTCCACATTCTTAACGCCATGGAGAACTGCAGTTCCTCCCTGGCCGTGGAGCAGCAGTCGTCAGCTCCTTTCCTCGTGCTTTTGCTTGTCTCTACTTTCTGCTGATGCAAGTTTTTTTTTTTTCTTCTCTGAGTGGCCTTTCTGGAAGTTTCCATACAACATTTCTGTATTTTTCCTCCTCTTCTACTTTTTGAAACCTTATTTTTCTCTGAGGAATTCCCAAGCACTTTTAGCACCGCTGTTTTCTATTTCGTGATATTCCTCATTCCACTTCCCCTCTTACATTCTCCCATTTTCTTCCTTTCTTTCCTTTTCAGCTTTTCTGCTGTTTAGCCATCATTTGCAAGATCACCCTCCTAAACCTCACCTCCTGTCCATATGCCCATCAGACTATGTCTCCCTCGACACAAATCCTTCCTTTTCTTTTTCCACTCCCCTTTAATCGTTTCTTACTTCTAAATCGTGGCAAAGGTCCGGAGCTATTAAACAGAGAGAGACAAAGGACCTGTATAGGTCGAGAGCCACAGAAACTACCTCTTGCCAGCCCGCTGGCCAGACAGACTCATGGTTGACCCTCTAACCTCTGCTTTCTTCACTTTTCACCACTCCTACCATGACCTGATTGCTCAAAACACTTCAATTACACCACATTTTTGAAGCAAACGACCATCATTCCATCTGATTTATTACGGTAAAAGTAAGATGCACCACATGTCTGAAAAATGACAAGGTTTAAAATCCGTTTGTAAATCCTTATTAATAAATTAAATACCTGTCATACTGTATAAGCAATTCCACAACTGCTCTTTTTCCATGTAGGTCTCAAAAGCAATGCCAAGAGATTTGGGTGATAAAGTGCAGTAAGACAATACCGTGAAGAGTGTTTCAACCAGAGTAGGCTCTTTGTTATTTATCTGTTCTAAGAGGGAACTTTGTTCATCACGATTCAACACTTCATCTCCTTCAAAATAAACATAAACATGGTTACAATAATTTCCAAGTAATTCGAGTTCACAGTAATAGATAGCATTAATCAAAACAAACTGCAAACTGTCTCTGAACAGTATTTCAAACAATAATAATACTGATACTGAGATCTGATCTTCCTCTGCATAATGACATTTGACTGTCTTCCTGAATTATATATATCCATTGAAAAAAAGACTCAAAGCATGTTTACATACTATGGAATACGCCTGCTTAATTCAAAATGCATTCAGTATATAACTAAAATTTGATTATTTACTAAATGTTAATCAGAAGTAAATTCTACTACTTCTGTAGAATCAGAGTCAAAAAGCTATTAGTGCTTAACCCCCCTTACCAATATATGTCATGTGAAATAACACAGCTCTATTTAGTAATATAAAATAAAATAAAGTAGCAACTGCATAATCCTCCAAATGGGTTGGCTTTGTTTTTCAACATCAGAAAAAATTGCGAAGAAATCAGTTCCGCAAACTAAAATCTCAGCCCTGCTAAGGTACAGATACATATACTTTTTTTAAAGACAGCTACTGATTTTCATACAGTTGAGTGGCAACAGCTTACACCACATGTATTTCCAAAAGCTTTTCATAGTCATTATAAAACATTCTCACAGCTGAAAGATAATGAAGTGTTTAAACCTCTTTGAACCAGTGCCACTCAGAGGCTTTGACTTGTGCTAATGCTAAAGACCTCAACTTCCCACTTATTTGTGGAATACGTTTTTGATGTTAACAATCATAACAAATGACTGGAGCCAGAACCAATTAAAGACTTTTAATTTAAATTTCTAGTTCGCAAAACTGAAAGCTTCTGTAAAAATTATTTTTAAAAAATTACACTCAAAATTGTCATTGTATTATGCCAGTTTGGATGCCCTTATATCTTTACCAACCTGTGCAGGAGAAAGATGGGAGAGACTAAATTTCCAGGCTGTGTTTTTCTAGTGCTTCAAACAGCCTTCAGGACCTACCACAGTGGAAAATTGCTGCTTTCCAACCATCTCTGAATGATTTGAGAATGCTGTAAAATTCAGAAGTTCCATTTTATCTTCCTCTGAATTCTTACAACCCAATTCACGTGTTACTGTAAACCGTGGAACCTTAATGGAAACAGCCCATAGGATGTAGAAAGCTGAGAAACACGACCAGTGGTTTCATAACCAACAAGCCATGGGTTTTTTTCCTCAAGGCAGAAGACAGATCAGCCATAAGCTTTTTTTTTTCGTCAGCTTTTTTCCTATGAGTTGAGTGAGATGGCATATTTTGCTGAGACACCTTCCAATGCCAGACACGTGAAGAATCAAATGGATTCCACTAATTCACTCAGACCAGAGATGTGCTCTCTGATACAGCTATGACAAAGGAAGCAGAAAAAGCAGTTCAAAAAGGAAAACCCAAAAGTACTCAAATTGTGACATGAAAATTTGAATTGAACTTTGATTATATTATTATGTTTGTTTGTTTTTTTTAAATTGATTTATCAAAATTCTAGGGAGGAGGGTTTGTTAAGATTTTAAGTACTGTGTAAACTGTCTTTGCAGAACATGATGGGAAATTGCTTTGTTTAACGGGGTTTATGACTTGAAATGAAACCTAAATTTGCTATATGATCATGCCACTTGGGAAGTTTGAGCCACAACTTATTAATAACTTTTTTAATCAACTTAGTGCTACCAATAAATTTAGATAAATGGAAAGAAGTATAAAAGAATTCTGTAGGGGGTTATTCATATATCTTCTTATAACTGCTGTATAATAGAAGTCTTCTGCTCTTAGCAAAGATCTTCAGGAGTCCACTGGGAAACCACTCTGAGGCTAAACACCATGACACGAAAGTCTTCATTGGCTTTGCCTTGTTATACCCTGAAGTAAATGCTGCTCTTGTTGTAAGAACACCTGACCCTTCAAAGCTCAAGGTGAAGTAAGTTTTCTGACTGAGAAACTCCCACCGATTGTAGAACCATGGAATAATTTCTGCTGGAAGGGACCTTAAAGCATAATGTCAGTTGGTTGATAGATTTAGCTAGTTGATCAGTACAGCTGGTTAAATATTATGAATTAGGAGTCTTCAGAAAGATGTGTAGATTTCTTTTGCCTTAGAATTTTTCTCTAACGTTTATGAGCTCACCTGTCATAACATTAAATATTCATCTTAGTTTGAACTCCAATCCAGCCTTCTTGTTAATCATCACATAAGAACAGTATTTATATGATAGGCATCATACTTATTGCCTGCCGATGCTTCCCTCTTTATATTTTTCCTTTTTCACTCACTGCATTTGTATATCAAGAGCTAATCTGTGAAGGGAATCTAAAGCTCCTACAAGTAGCTCAAAGGAGATGCTTGCTTTTCACTTCAGCAGGACATACATCCACACATAGATATGGCTATACACTTACCTAAAATACGTGTTAAAGAAAATCTGCTCTTTGTTATTTCCATACAGCATAATGTTGCATATGCACCAAGGATACCAAAATATATAAAAATATTAATACCATTAATGAATATGTTTATAAGAAATTTATGTATCTAGTGAATAACAGCTATGTCCTAACCAGTCACAATGAATCCTTCTTCCTTCCTTCCAAAATAATGCACTTCAGCTTTTAGGATAGTACCACGTATTTTAAAAACATTTTCAAAGAGGCACACTTAGAAGCATAATTTATCCATACTTCTTTCCTACTGCTAGAACCACCTCCCAGTAACTTGCTGACATTATCACAAGCATCCAGCTCTTATCTGCTACTGATTTAGCCATGAAATGAATCTTACTGAATTTTGAAAATCATCTGTTATTGACTCTACACTTCTTCCCATGTGAATTCCTACAAGATAGACAAGCTATAAACAGTTATGCTGTCTTCTTTGACCAAGAGAGGTAGTCAAAATTCAAATTTATACATGCTGTTTCATTTAGAAAAGGAACTGAAGATGGAGCAAGTTATTTCTGGTACAGTTCTTTTATTTGCAAAGAGCATAAAACTTCTCTGTTCTTTATAGTTCAAATCAGAGCAGCTGATGAGGATATAAAGAACGCAAGAAGGGTATATTTTATTTGTTTATAGAACCAAATCTTTCAGCAGGCACTCACATTACTTGCTTCTCACTATATTCTCAGTGCTTGTTCCATCACTGGCTCTTTTTCTATTCTTTTTCAGTATCTGTTTCTGGTAGATCATTTTACTTGTCTCTCATGGACCTGCTCCTCTCCAATGAAACCGTTCTCCAGTCAGTCTTGACAGCTAGAGACAATTGTAACTTTGACTATAACTTCATGTTGGCAGAAACTCTATTGTTTTAGGCTTTAATTCCAAAGAGAAATTTTAGATTACTTCTATCCTGAATGAAAAGCAGATCCCAACCCTACTAATTTCATTTTTGTAAAACCCAAATAATAATATCCCCTGTATAAAATGTTCCCTGTGAATCCAATGAATGCTAAATTTGTGACAACTAAAAAGCTCAACACAAGACAAAAAGATTTTAAGAAACTTTATATCACCTGCCCATAAATTATTAACGTATCAGCAAAACTTCTTCTGTGCCCGTGTATTTCTACGTCACCAATTCCATAGTATTTTATTCTCACTCAACTCCCTTTAGAACTTTTTCTCCCTAAACAATTTATTTTCAACATTCTGAGAAGAACCTTAATCTATCTTACCAGTGTTAAGTAAAATACTATCAGAATACCTCCAGCACTGATGTTATGGGGTAGTATGCTGAAATTGTGGCATTCTGATAGCCAAAATTTGATGTGGCAATATTGAATTTAGTCCTGTGGCCACATTACCTCCTTTGTATTACTGCATATGTTCGGGTTGATACTGAACAGGCTACCCTCTTAAATCATATCCAGCCTATAGCTCTGCAAGAAATTCCTACCAGGAATGACTAGGTCTTTGAAAAGCTGTCCATATAACCATATAACAGGTGCATCACCACAGAGACCATCTTCACACTTTGTCAAGAGAAGGTATGTGATTCTCAGCCGGGCTCTGCTCCACCTCTGGAGAGGGTTCAAGATCAGGGTGGAGGGGGCTTCGGTCAACCTGGTCTGGTGGGATGTCTTGGAACTCAATGATCTTTAAGGTCCCTTCCAACTCTAACTATTCTCTAACCATTTTATGATTCTACAGTCCAAATGCAAATTCCTATTCGATATTTCAGAAACTCCATATGATCTGTTTACTGTTTTCTTCAGCTTATCACTGGAAAGTCACCAGCTAGAAGTACTTCACTCCAGTAAATCCTTCTACCATTTTACCATGGTTGCGCAGGTAGAGTATCCAGTAAGTTCACTGCTCAGATGGGTACTTTGAGGAGATGCCACTTTTAAAACAATTCTCTAATCTTTTGCTATTAGGCTGCCATGATACAGTTTTTTTTTATCGTGGAGAAGCAAAGAAAACTCTCAGGTGCTCTGGAGCCTCTACTCAGAGGCCTCATCCTGGACGACTCCTAAATGTCTGAAGGACAGTGCTATCTCTGCACGAGGACATAAATTCTTCTAAGAGACTTCCATGTGCTCCCCGAATGAGGATGGGGTTGCAGATGAACCTCTAAGCTTTGTCAAAAAAAAACTGCAAAGCACTGTTTCCCCAAAATTGTGTGCGGTTGAACCACAGGGCTAACCCCACTGCTGTTTTTTCCAGATAGACTCTGCCTCAGGATTATTAAATCCAAGGAGATATTACAAGGAAGTACAAAAATAATGACCTCCAAGTACTTGAAATAAAAGTTTTGAATTGTTATACAGATTTAGCCAACCCCAGGACTTTAGTGGAGATGGTAATTTATTTAAGGAATGTACATTTTATTTTGTAATAACTCACTACAGTCACTCAAAGTTAAAGTTTAGACTGATTCCTAAGTGAGGTCCATTGGAAAAGTTATCACCTTTCACTGTTTTTTTAGGGTAACTTACAAAAAGTCAGTGCTATTCTCCTTTAAATGCCTACAAGTTAATTAATTAGATTTTATTCCATTAAAATTAAATTCATGCTTAAAATTCAGCTAAAAATGCCATCTTATATGTAGTGGCAGTCAAAGAGCTGCTTCCAAGGGGCAAAGAATTGGAGTGAGGAGGAAAAATATCTTTCCATTCTACAAGTATATTCTCACCTCATTTCTCTTGCCAGAAACTGGTTTATAAAAGCACAGTCTTATAAAACTCTTTGTATCTTTTAGTGTCCAGGGAGTTGGCTGATACTGCACCACAAGGTTTTATTTTCTCAGTGGAAGCCCTCCCTTCCCCACCCCTCTTATGTGGGCAAGGTAAATTATCTCTTTTTGAAGCAACTCGCATTTCTTTGGGTCCAATTTCAGATTTGCAGCCCGAAGCTTATCACAGAATATTTGCAATTGTTACTATCAGTTCGAATTTCAAAGCTTTAGTGGGGACCAGTTTATCATCTAGGTTTAACTGTACTGGTCACACAATACCCTCTCTTATTAGTCCCTCAAATATGCAGGGTGCAAGCCAAAAACACAAGGTGAAACTGCCAATGGCCTTGCCCTGCTGTGAAAGCAGTTTTCTTCCAGTTTATCTCCACGTCCCAGCGTTCACTTTAAAGCTGTGTGCAGAAAATGAAATTAAATCTCTCTAACAACTGGAGCCTAATGTATTCATTGTAATGAATAAGGTGGGTTCATTTTTAAAAAAAAAGGAAATACATTGCTGCTTATATGGTACATCTCTAAGGTGGTGCTACCATCTCTTCTTAAAGAGTTGCTGATGATTTCTCAGTGACCTCTTCATTATCTGCTACTGGTAAGGGGTGGGGTGAGGTCTCTGTTGAGTGATGAGGTTCCCTTCGGTATCAATCCTGTGCTGGGCCAGTGAAATTCAATAAAACTACTGCTGTTTGCTTTATTATGCAAAGAATGACTTCCTGGGCATAAAGACTCTGAAACAAGAAGTTTGTAAAATTACAGAACACAAAACTGGTTCGGTTTTACCTCAAACCAGGACGAAGTCAGGGGTTGTTCTGCTGGCACCCTGTGCATTTACAGTAACTCTGGCAGAAATTCTTAAGAAATCACTTTCACCCTTCTTGTTTCCATATCAGCAGCTGCTGGATCCAGTAACTCATAGTATGCAAGCACCATGTTCTTTATCCCTCTATTATTTGTGGCTTGTCAAAATTAGCCACTTCCGTTTCATATCCATGGGTGATAAAGAAATCCTGGTAAAAAATTCTGCCAAGAAAACTGCAAACCAGTTTGCTTTCTCTGAATATTAACACAGTACCAGTCACGTTCATCACTTCTCTCTGCAAAGGCACAGCAAAGACCCTGGACCCTCCACTCACTCAAGAATGTATCTTAGAAGACATTTTCTGACCACTGGATCTACAGAAAACAACTCTGTGACTATATTACACTGGAATTAACTGTAATTCAACACACCTAACTTGTTTAGTCTTGTAGTTTCAGTTACAGAGGTCCAATATCCAAATCCAATTTTTCAACTATTTTTTCAAAAGTAAAGTACCTTTTACCCACTGGCCGTACTCATTGGAGACAAATAAGTTGTTCAGTTTTGGGTATCCTGATTTATTGCCTTTAGTATTTTTGATGTGCCAGCTTCATATCTGAGGAGTATTTTACTTTTTGTGTATATTTTATATATCATATTGCATTAAAAAAATGATAGAAGTCCAAATCTTGTCACCTCCCTGTCCCTGCTTATACATGGAGTGACATACATGAATTTTTCAACAAATACGATAACCTCCTGATAATATTTAGCAATGCTGAACCATGCCTACATGTTTTACCCCAAAATACTCTCTCCTGAGACAACTTTCCAATCCCAACAGCACAGCCTGCTATGATGGGCAATACTAATTATTTCTCACCCTCACCACGGTGCAACCGTGTGAGAGCAATTAAATTAAGTTGTGTGATGCCGACTGTAAGTACCCCCAAGTATTGCTACAATACAAAAAAATGCTGCCATTACCTAAAACCACTTACATATAAGCACCTCTTTACACAGAATCTTTGCCTTCTGGCTTGTTTTTTACAGAGAAAGGGAAAGACTGAGTGTAAAATAAAGTAAAATCTGAGGTTATTCCAATTCAAAAAATTCTTATGATGTAGTAAATACCAGGGAGTTTCATGATCACTAGGGCAAATCACTCAAAAACTATGGTATACTTAGCTTTTTATCTGTTTTCTTGCATAATATTGCACACTGCAAAATTTTACTGTTGATGAGTACATAATTCTGTAAGCCTTTTACCCTACAGAACAGAAGAATCCAAAACTGTAATTGCTAGTACTAAGGTATATGTTATTAGTCCAGCTTTCCTTGTACTAATACATAACTGCTCACATTAAAAAAATTTAGATTATATAGCATCAGAAAACTGCATCATAGGAGATGGAATAAAGAATACAATCATTTTATCACTAGATAATTAACCTTATTGAAATTAATTCAGAATATATGGATCATCGCAAGTTCCAACTTCATCTAATCTGAAATTTTATTCGTACCAATATTGTAATAACATGAATAAAGCCTTTGTAAATAGCACATTTTCTAATCCAAGGAGGTGTGCATTTCCCTGGAGCTCAAGAGGTTGGTCAGTCAGTAGATTGGTACATTCTGCAGCTCAGTTCCTGTGATAATTTAAGGAGCTAGTGAAATTCAGTGCTGAGAAACACCCGGGTAGGAATGTGTCCCAGATCAAACTTTGGTCAGTCTTTGCAAAAAGTGAGAGGTCTGTGGGTGGGCAAGTGGGTGCCATGCAGCTCACAACGCCAGCCACCACAGAATGGTGGAACCACCATTCTGGCATTTGTGACAGAACTAAATTATGTTATCTCTAATATTATGTGGCCTGATCTGGCCCGGACCATGCCAGCCTTACAGTTTTTTGATAAATAGGGAGAATTATTTTGCTAAAGAAAAATAGAAACTGAGACTCTCATTCGCTACTACTGCAAAATTTTGTCAAATATCATTATACCATTGGCTTGTCCATATTCCGGCCATTTGATCTGAAAGCTATGAAAAACAAAGATGTGATAAAGTTTGTTGCTTTAAACACAATATTAGCAGAATGAAAAGAAAACCTTGTAGAACCATTCTTTTATTTTTTACATTTTTTGTAGTGGCATTAATGAGAAAATTAACACGAGGAAGCACATAAATGTCCTTCTAGAATGCATGCAGTGACAAACGTAAAATAACTTAAACAAAAACTCTCCAAAGCTTTTCACTGATGAAACAATTTTAAAAGTGATCTTTCAGATGACTGATCCACACTTTTAAAATATCTGTGTAAAGCAGCTGTGGTATCAAAGCTCTGTTGAGTTCAAATTCATTTTACTCCTTGACATTTACGATAGCAACCTGTTTTATCAAATTGTACTCTGCTTTGAAACTATGAATACTCAGATTGACTGCAAAACATTCTCATTAAAAAGCGACCATTTTTTCTTTCTTTTTACCCATTCAAGAAGTGTCCTAGTGATGACTGAATGACTGCTGACACCTTCAAAAATAGTTGTCAGCCTTCCTTCAGCATTTAACTAGTTAACAATGACTTTGTGTTTCTCACTGATGTTCTTATAAGGATTGACAGTGTAAATACTTACTCGAACTCCTCAGTAGAATTTTCACTAAGAGACAATCATGATGCAGCAGTGTTTCCAAGAGCAAGTTCAAATTGCAGTACGGCTGGGATAAGAGCAGTTTCAGCTGACCCTGGGCTGCCATTTCTCCGGCTGATGGAGTCCTTTCAAAATGTAAGATAAAGACAAAATAATGTAGTTAATTTATCTATGAAATTAATATCCTTAAAGTGCAGATGTAATGCTAACTCCCTTAAATGTCAATTCCTCCCAGATTACTCTGAAAACGCTTTCATGCTTGCTTACTTTAAGGCAGCTCAGGGAAGGAATTACATTTAATCTCAACTAGCTAAAAGCAAATTAACATTTGGTAGTCTGCCAAAGTTATAACTGATACAAAGCAACCTCACTTATCTCTTTCATGGAACCATGTTTGCCTTGTTTTACCAGGCAAAAAGGAATATTT
Organism: Gallinago jamesoni; assembly: GCA_025769975.1. Taxonomy (NCBI): domain Eukaryota; kingdom Metazoa; phylum Chordata; class Aves; order Charadriiformes; family Scolopacidae; genus Gallinago; species Gallinago jamesoni. The sequence continues at coordinate 78,971,555 of JAOQGH010000019.1, forward strand.
TTTTTTTTTTTTGTGCTTGAATAAATTTAAGGCTATTATTCCTTAGTTCACTATTACATTAATTGTTTAGTAAGAGCTCTGAAGTGTCCTGGAGAAAGTATATGAAGCCCTTAATTAAAAAAAAGAAAAAAAGAGAAAGCTGATAGGGGTTGCAAGATTCCACATTAAGTTGACCAATTCTTACATGTTTTCAAAAATCTGCCTGAAACATTGGAGTGACTGGGTAACTGCTTTGTCAGTGGGGAGAAGCGAGAAAGCCCAGTACAAATTCATTGTCTTCTAATGGGGTTGCAGTTTGTTTTCTGTTTGTGGTTTCCATGTTCTGCAAAAGTTTAGGTTTCCAAACAAAAATATTCCAGCGGTTCCTCTGAACTCAGCCAATGAACCAATACCAACCTCTGAAATCAGGGTGGAGCAATTAAATTAAAATAAAAAACAAAAACTCAAACAACTTGACCCATTGTATTTACTATTTTCTTCTGCTTGAAACATTTTTAAAAAATAATTTCTCGAAATTGGTTTGTGGCTAATTTTTTTTCCTTGAAAGCTTAATTTTTCAGTATTTTTAAGGCTTCAAAATTAAATTTCAACAGGTGCTTAGCCCCATTGTATTTATTCATTTTGGCTATGAGTTTATACAACAATAGCTGCAAACACTGAAAGTTTATGCACTGTATATGCAAACTTCTGCGCACATAAATTCCACATGCACCGGTGTAAAAACTACATATGCAGCGACGCCTTAACTGTGCAGGCATAAACATTATCTGCCAGCACACACACAACACCTCCAGCATCAGTTGAAGCCGCCTTCATCAGGAGCTGCATCTTCCTGCCAGGCTGGAGAAGGATTTATCTGCCTCTGCACGTATATTTATGTGCCGCTCACACGCCATGGCAGCATGAAAAAAAAAAAAACAAATACACCAAAAAATGTAACTACTACCAACCTACAACGCCAGGAAATGGGACACTCCTCCAAGCTTAGTCCCTCACTATATTTCCATTTCCAGAAAAGCAGTGTGATGCGTATTTTGCAGGGCAACCTCGGCGTAACCCAAGGAACCCAGGTTCCCATGACCCCCTTTCCCAGCAGGACCTTTACATCACACCATTACATCAAAACTGCACAGTTAAAACTGTGGCAGACATTTCAGAAAAGGAGGATTCTATACGCCTGGAGCCTTTGGGGTTTTAACAGTAAAGCAAATACCTACGAGTTGATAAGCAATGTGGGTGCCATGAAAACTTATGTACAGTTCCTGCGTTATTTCATCTGGTTCATTATATAAAGTCATGGACAATGCAGCACTGTCTCAACAATTATACTTTTGCATGTAAGCACATACTGGATTCTAATAATACTTGTCAAAAATATATACACATAAACATTTAAATCTTGATAGAACTTGCAACCAAAATAACTTTTCCGTATCTGAAACACATACCGCGTTCAAACTTTCAGCATTAGGGCTTTGCATTCTTAAAAATATTATCTCAATTTCTGTATGTTCAAGATTAGTTATATATATATAAACTCTAACACATGTTAAAAACTAATTAGTAGTTATTAATTAAAGTTTAAATTAAAATAATTGCTATATTCACACCAGAATTAGTGCTGTGGCTGGAAGCAAACTCAACACTCCTCTAATTCAGTTAAAATATACGGGCCAGTTTAATTTTGTTTCTGCCTTGAATGCCACATTATCATATCTAATAAGTTCACCCATTGCCTTCAAATTATAAGAAAAGAGACAAGTTTGGTCAATTAGATTGACGAAGGATAATATTTTAAATTACTTTAGAAATAAATGCCATTTTTAGAATATTTGAGTTGAAATAAAACTTGTCTGTCATTGACCAGATGGGAAGTTAGCATGTTGTAATATACACCAGTTCTTGGCTCTTTCAGCCTCTTGCAAATTGAAATGTACAATGGTGTGACTCACTTGGAGGAAAAATAAAATATAGCAGACATTCCCTACAGCCATGGAGCTAGCACCAATAAATGCACTGAGAAGTTTTGCAACGTGCAGATGGAGAGGCATATGTTCTCCCATCCCCGCCGCTCAGCACTAGTGAAAATAAGACTAGCCTCATAAAAAGTGACAAAAGGTGAAGTACATATAAATATCACACATATAAATGTTCAGTTTTGTACAGTAAAAGAAAAAAAAAATACCAGAACTCTGAGCTGAAAATCATATGATTAAAAGCCCCAAATGATGCAAAGAGTGAATCACAATTACCACTAAAGGAACTGTAATGTAAATTATCAGTAATTATTTAGTTTGATAACCAACTATGTTATTTTGATTAGTATCCAAAATAGAAAAAAAAACCACCACCCTCAAATGATAAGTTCAAGATTTTATAAGGCAAATAAACATTAACGCTAATTCATGTTAACTACATTAATAAAGATGTTGAAGTCAAATAGATAAAGCAGACTGTAGCTATTTTTAGGCATGAAAAATTATGCAGTATATCTAGGTAAACAGTGAAATTGTAAATCGAAAAGAAAGCAAAACTTTCTCTTGAAACATCAAGCTTAGGAAGAGTAAATATTTAAAAGGTACATTTATGTCAGATTAGAGTATTCAGTTAAAAATTAGGTGGGCACAGCTGGGAGGAGCACAATGGCCTGAGCTTGCACTATTGTTACAGACAGGGAATATACATTTTTATTAGATGTAAGAAGTAAAACCACAAAAAAATTCATGAAGAATTAGGAAGCTCTAAAAAACATGCTTTGGCAATACTTAAACATAGTATGTCTTCTTAATACTATAAATACAGTATTTCAAGACAGAAAAGCTTCTGTGACATACAGTGCAAAACTGTTAACAACATTATAACACCTCAGGATATGTCGCTCAAATTATTTCGTTACATACAGGGTCATTCACTTTCCTTTTGTTTTCTGGGCAGCTGAAAAGTATGGTGGTAAAAGAAAACATTAAATATTTTACTAACATAACTCACTCAATATCACCAGGACAGTACATATGGCCTTATATAAACGGACTGTCCCCACTCAAGTACACAAACTACATCTTCAAAAGAGAGATGTGCTCTCTTTTGGTCTCCTCATTTTCCCATTTGGTGGTCAAGAAGATGTACATTTTCTCACCTTTCACCCATGAAAAATACATAAATTCTGGGTAACTCTGGAATAGTTTTCTACTATTTATTCAAGACAAATTGTTCCTAAATAGCATCTGTAAAATCCTAATTCCACCTCAAAAAAAAAGAGAATTATCTCAGATTGAAACAGTACCACCATTTCCTTTATGTACTTTTATGCAGCAGAGGGTACTCACTTGTGAAGTTACCTTCCAAAATTCATAATTCACAGTATTTTTAATACTGACCTTAGATTAGGGCATCAAAAAGCTTATTGTCTTTTCTATGATGTGTCCTTAATGAAGCATAAATTTTCCCAGAAATAAAGTGGATCCCCTTTTAAGTGCTCATGCAGGCATCCTCTCAACTTTGTCCCCCCTTCTCCTCTCCTCTCTCTCCACCTATCTGTAACTTATAAACCCACCTGCAAATTTCATTGAAGCTCAATTGAGAGGTCAATCCACATGATGTCCCAAGTTTTAGAAGAACTTAAATTACTATTTCAAGCAGGGAAGAGGACACCTCCTGGATTCAAGAGTTATTTACTCTGTTGGTTGGGTGAGCCAACCACACAGCATTGACTCCATCACATCCAGCATCTATGGCCACTGGATTATCAGCAGGCACCAGAGGCACCAGGGAGGTAGGTAACAGAACTGCTGACATCGTTAGGCTACGGAGAAAAATCAGCATATTTTGTGTAGAATGGGGTAAAATCATCTGGAAGATATTGTCATGTACAAGGTACAAGATACCACACGTACAAGGCAAGAGGTAATAAACCCACAGCACATTGATCTTCAATAGGTCGCCGTAGGTCACCACTCATATGATAACATATTCCTCTGAAATAGAAAAATACTTCCTCAGAAAACACAATAGCAGCTCACAAAAGCAGCTTTTCATGAAGATGGAGAGTGGAAATCTCTCAGGAAATAACTTTTGAAGAGGAGGAGGAGGTGAAGGGGTTAGGAGAGGATCTACACTGGTGTGGGAGTGCTGCAGGTTCAAAATTAGAAAGGGAATGACAGCACAGCTGGTAGCATATGTCTCATATGTAACTTGTCATTATATGCAGTGACACAGAAAAAGAAATTAAGCTTTTGCCTCTAATCATGCAGTTATCTCCCAAAAAATCAACTATGATCAAGCAGAGTATTTTTCAATGAGTTATTTATATATCAAACCTTTTTTTAACCAGCAATCATAAACATTCTTTATCCCCCCTTTAATTATAAGTCTTTTGAAAGAGCAACTGTGCTGAACTACATTGTTGTCAAGAGCTATATACTCTTTAATTAAAGCAAGAAAACCTTACAGATAATTCAAATATCAAACATAATGAATATACTAACAAAAGGCTACACAGTGCACTGCTTCCAGCTTGACCTTCCTTACAGACTCTTAAAGTGAAAAGATTAGGAAATCTGCAATTAATTAATAAAAAAATGGTTTCTATGGGTTTTAAGTGAGAATACTAATTAGTCATTTTTTTAGATATGCTCTTTTCAAAGTGCTGTAACATTATTTGATTAATATTGACTACCTGGCGATTACTGTACAACAATCAACTTCTGATACTCACTTCGGTAAGGAAGCACGGGGTGATGGTATGCAAAACAACCAGTGTAATGGATGATAAGAGACTTTCGAAAAATCTTGAGGAAGATGTTCATCAGAACTGTTCAGAAATGTCCTGGAAAAAACCCAAAAATTTTGAATTAAATGGAGGATTGAAGGTCCCTTTGGATCATTAGTACTAAATATATATAAACAGAAGACACAAAATCCCTCAAGATAAATGGTATTAATGTAGGACGCACACACATAATTGCAAATTTATTAATCTTATGTACTGTTAAAAATGTCCTTCTATATCTTATTTACTATCACTCTTTGAAACTCAGTCCTAGCACTGTTAGTAGTTACAGCAGTTTTCTTCATATTTTTACTCCTATACAGCACGTTTCCAAACTATGTTTGAAAATGCACTGAATAAATTGCTCTTCAGTCATTGGTTTCTATAGATCTTCTCTTTCTGCGTAAATCATGCATCATATTATTACTCCTTTTATCATAATAATAAATAGAATATCTTTTGAAATTGTAATGGTTCTCTTTTGAACAACATGCAAGTGCACATAGACTTGGAATTAAACTGGACAAAAATTTGACCCAGAGGCTTTGGACCTTCACTGGCTTGTGAGAAATAGAATACTGGTTGGAAAAAACACTCTTTTCAAATATAGGGACTAAATATTCAAATATAAAATTAGGTAAACTAGTTTTGTGTCCCTTCTGCATTACATCTCTTACGCAAAGGATGTGGGAGGCAAAAAACAGATGTCTCCAATCCACTGATACTAAAAATTAGCTACTTTTGTTAATTAATGATATTACATGATTATAAAAATATAAGAACAAAATTCCAGAATTTAATATTTTTCTTTATTTGTTATTAAACTATAAATGTATAAGTATTTGTACAATTCTGTAGCAACCACTAGGCTGCAGAAATCTGTGTAAGGAATGGATGTCCCCTGGTCTCTTCCATTTTTGCTGTCATTTACACTGAACACAACCCCAGCAGAAAGAATATTGTCTGTTACAGCCACCCTCCACTACCCACCATCAATTATCACTTCTTTTGCACCTTACTTTTCAACTTACTTGGCTGTGAATTTTTCATCTTAACTTTCCCTGATTGAAGCTTCTTTCTTTATGTATCATGACTGGGATTTTCTAAGCTATATAAAGAAGGTAACTACCTTTTAAAAACACCACTTCCACAGATCTCGTTTATGGCATATTTGCTTTTTTTTCTGGGGTGATTCAGTGACATCTCCACTCCTGAGTCAGGACGCTTTCTATTGCAGTAAGAGTAGAAGGACATTTAAAAATCTCCTTTCTTATAGGGTGCTTTGTTACTTACGATATTAATAGTATTTGTGTTTTGTCATTTGATTATTTAAAAATAATTTTTATCTCATTTTCACAGCTGCATATAAGTAATTTAGATGTTTATCTGCATGCCTATAAGGTCACCGTCTGCCAGTGAGACCCCAGATGAAAGAATTACACTTGTTCAACAAGTCAGACAGATGTACAGCTTCCAAACTTCTCCAAATGATAGGGTGGGTTTTTCCGGAAATTAATTCTACTGATCAACTGAAATTAGTAGGAAGAATTTACTACAGACTTCGACATGATCTTACGTAAGCAATATCTGAGCAGAAAGAATAAGCACATTGTGGTTTTTATCAATTCATGGAGACCGGAAGATTAAAAATAAAGCTGAGATTGTATTATAGATAAAAAGAGAATTTAAACTAAAAAATAATTGTTTTAAATATAAATATAAATATAAATAATTTCAAAACTGTGAGAAAATTAAAGAAAAAATTCTGTCCCATACTCTGAAATATTTTTCTTAATACAGCAAAGCATAGAGTCGGTTTTCTACAAGAAAGCATGGTAGATACAGTTTGGGTAGTAATCTAATTAAAAAAGACCACGTCCTGTCTACTGATAGTGTATGAACTATTTGAGAGACTTCTGGACTAAAGTAGATTGTTAAATGTGTGTCTCCTAAGGACAGGGATAGGGCAGACTTTTGGACTCTGAGGCTTACAACAAAATCTCTACAGAAAGTTTTAAACTGAGATGGGGGCAGTATGAGGGCTTTAAAGATTGTTTAAATATTAGAATAACTTCAGATACTATAAAAAAAACCAAGTGTCTAATGATAATCTGAGAATTCTGGTGCCAGCAGTTCTCACTGTCCACTGCTGGCTATGTAATTCCTGCCAGGAAAACCCAACTACTCTTCTGACAGAAGTATAATAATAACTAGTAGGAAATTTGTTTTGACGAAAGTTACGTTAAAGCAGCTGCCTATAGTCTCAAAGCAGTGGATAGCATCTGTGGAAGTATTTAATACCACAGCAAGATTCCAAGTTACAGTAGTTTTGTTCTTTGGTGGAGTATGACAAGGTGAGAATTGATCTCGTAAGCCTCGGTGTGAAAAAAGCAGGTGTGAAAAAATGAGATGCCAACAGGAGGCATCCTAATGGTATCTCCTTGTAGACTTTGAGGGGTTTAGCTCTGCATAAGGAATAAACATCACTGAAAAGCAACTTCATGGACTGTACCTCTTATATATTATAATTAAGAGAAATATTTCCAGTCTTTAAAATTGAACGACAGATATTTATACCCAATAGACAGCAATTTTACCAACAGAATCTCTAAACTCTTCTCTCAGCACTCAAGTCATTCACCTATTTCTCGTTGAGAGAGCAAGATATAATTCATAGGATGAAATCACAAAAAGGTGCATCCAACTTTCTCTTTACGATCTCCTCTAACAGAAAGATTGTCATCTCCTATATCGGTGCAAAATACTGAAAAATGCAGAAAAAAGAAAGAACGGATCTGCTCTAAATTGAGAAACCCTCATCCTGGTGCAGAAGACAGTCTCTACCTTGAAGTCATAAATAGGTCTGTTGTACTGCACACTGCCAGCCTGCTTCTCCTGGATAATTAAATTCTTTAAAAAATAGTGAAAGGAAGATGTAGTTGGATTTTCTTAGGAAATCCACAAGAAGCATTGAAACTGCTAGATCCACCGCACAAACCCCAGCTACTTCACGTGAGTAACTGACAACAACATTGACTGTGGTGACTGAACATTGTGAGGGATCAAAAACATCTTTTTTTTTTTTTTTTTTCCAGAGGTTTTGGTCAGCAGCAAGAAAACTGCAAGGCCCGGTAGTTCTGGGGAGCACATTCTGGAGAATCCTGTTGTTCAACAGCTTCCTCCACAACCTGGACAAAAGCGGGCAGACAGAACACTGAATTGGGGGAAGTGGGTGCAGGAGTCAACCCAACATTCAGCAGACTGCCAAGCCACGGATGAACGGGCCAACAGAAACTCACAAAGCCCACTGAGGTTAAGTTTTTGCTCCAGTGGCGGAGTTACAGTAACCTAGGCTGGGAGCTGATGGCCTGGGCACCAACCCAACCCAACCCCAAGCCTGGAGTTTTATGGCCAGAAGGGTGTGAATATAAGGCAATGGTGTATTCTCACTAGAAACAACCAAACCACACACTGGGCTGCATTAGGAGGAGCCTGGCGAGCGAACTAAAGAGAGTGATTTGCTTCATCTGCTTGGCAACAGTCCAGCCTTACCTCGAATGTTTTGTCCAAGTGTTGGACCTACAGCTCAAGGAGGATGTTACGAAACTGGAATGGACTAGACAGCATCATCTATGACAAGGTTTGAGGGATATAGAGTCTTTTACTCCAGTGAAGAGGTGGCTAAAGAGTTGACTCACCTAATGGCAAAACCCACCCAAAGAGTCATGACAAAGACATGACTAACAAGCTTTTCTGAGTGGGGGCTGGTGTGACACAGCAAGGCAAGGTCAGCAGCTTTGAAAGCTCACTCTAGACATTAGATCAAGGTAGTGCAGTCATGGAACAGGTTTTCTATAGAGGTTGCAAAATCTCAGTTCATAGATTCGCATGGGTCTGCTAACAGTCATGTCCAACGGCTCTTGGTGATGGTCCTACTTTGAGTAGGAGGTTGGACTAGATGACCTCCAGCAACCCTTTCCAACCAACACTATGGATGGAACACAACCCAATTTCCACTATGCTAAAGCCACCTCAGAGAATGGTGGAGGAAAATATAGCACAGACAAATGAGTAAAGACTGATGACCCAAGATTCATAGGTGAACTTAGGACTGGGTCTAAGTAGCCTTGTCACAAAGAAAAGGAAGTCTAAGTGACAGCAGTAAGCACAACATTTGATCACAAAATTAGAAAGGAGAAAGCATGCGCCAGAATCACTTTATTTGAAGTTAAAGATATTATTAATTTTTCAGCAACCTACTATTTTGTTGCATTTCAATAACATAATAAAGAACCTTGAATAATTTGAATTCCCTGGAAGCAACAGTTAATACAGTATCTCTAGTAAGTTGGAAATGAGCCAGCCCTATTATTAGACAACTCCTGGAAAACAATGTTCTGTCACCACCGCTTTTATGATTACACAAAACTTTCCTGAGCAGTCTAAAGATTAATTTAAACCTAGACCCTGCAGGGAAATCTCCTAGTACCAAAAGAGAAAGCATGATAGATTTAAAAGAAAAATCTTTATTTCACTTCCAGTTAATTTTACCAAAGTTTTGAGAGATATAGAGCCAAGCTAACAGATGGAAATTTTGATTATGCAGCTGTAATTGTAAAGAGAACTGATGAAGGATTAGTATTCCTTAAAATAATGAATAATGTCTAGATTTGTTATTGAGAGATTCTTGCTGTGATGGACTATGCACAACTCAGTAAATAACATACCTAGGAGTTCAACACAAAATTCAGCATATGAATTTGTTTCTAAATGGATAAAGTCTTTCAAGAAGCTAACTTGGTAAATTAGTTTTTTTCTTTCTATTCTGGACACTGGGTTACGTTACCTTACAAATACTGGCTGCAATGAAACATACAATATAAAAGAATTGCTTTGATAACGGAGTGTCACAGGTTTTGAAAATAAAAGTTCTAAACACACAGTTCATATAAAATATCTCTTTTGACTTTCCCAAGACCATGCATTAGCTCTCTAACAATGTTTTTTAGTGTTAATATTACTTTTGTAACCATATAAGAAAAGATGACATTTTTTGTACTCTTCTGAAAGCTGCCAGATTTTGGTTATGATTTTTAGAGTACTTTGTAGTAAATTAAATGAGCTTCCACATCCTGTGCATGTCAAGTTTTTTATGGTTAGAAAAGCAAATTAGGATACTGAAATTTATATGCCTAAATATGAAATCTGTATGACCAAGTTGTTAATCTGTAGCATTTTACATAAAATACAAAATATGTCGCCTCACTCTCTCCACTGGCACTTTGTTCCGAGATTCGGTGAGTTCTCAAGTTAGCACACACTTTTTATCAATCCAGGTATAGAAAAATCTGCATAGAATGTCTTAGTGGAGGAGAATGGGATAACTGAAAGGAATAGGCTATACTACATATTTATTTTAGCCCATCATTCTAAGGGCTTTTGATAAAGGAAAGGTAAAATGTCAAAATTGACAATAGAAGCAGTTACAGCTGCCACCTCTACTATTGCCACACCAGGACTGCCTCATCTCTTCATGAATTACCTTCTTAATGCCTATTTTTTCATGAGCTTGCAGTGTACAAGATCAGACATCCAGTTACAATCTGCTTTTGCATTTCCTCAGACCCCGGGAACATTAAAATGAGCCCACAAGTGACAAAAATATTTAGTTAAAGCTTAAATTTAGGAGGTCTCCATCCTCCTCTTTGTACCACTAGCGTTGTGTAGGACATTCTTATTTAGAAAAATCAAATAAAAGCCAGTTAAATAGGATTTGGATTTATTAGTTTTGGGATTTGTTGCTGTTCTTCTAATTTATGATGTCACTAGGTATTGTCTCTGACACCACACTAACAGCAGAATTTTTAGCATGAAAAAGCAATGAAAGACTCAGACCCAATTTCAGTGCAAGTAATGTGTCCTTTTGCTTACAGTTGTGACTTGTGAAGACAGCAATTTTATAAAGATGGGCATTCCATACTCTTTCTCTTTAAAATTATATTTAATATTTGTCGAGGCATACTGGTCATGTAATGAGGTGATCGTTTCAGTAAATTATCTTTAAATTACAGCACTTATTATGGGATGACAGTAGAAGATTCTAATTTACTGGAAGCTGAAGGCAGATAAATCTGAACTAGTAAGAAACTAAATCTTTTCAATTGCATGTAGACTTTGTAGGCTAGGACTTTGGAAACGTTACTAAAGGTTAACATTTGGTAAATGTTTTTAGACCAATAAGAATGTGTTTCTAACACAATGTGTTATAATTGAACAGTTAATTGCTAATTTAGGACAGTAATTATTAATGAAATTCTACTGTTTCTGTTACAGAGGAAATTAAACCAAACATTCACTGTGGTCAACGTTATCCACAAACAAAAAAATGTGCAGAGTTTGATCCAAAGCTAATAAAATCCTGCAGATGTAATGTTCAAGAATAACCTCCTGCAAGCTCAGGAGTGGTGCACCCCGACAAAGAGGAAGTCAGGCAAAAATCTTCATCTTCATGCATGAAGAATGAGCTCTTGGACAAATTCAGACACAAAAAGGAAGCCTGTTGAGGGTGGAAGCAAGGACATGGAGCTTGGGAGGAATATGGAGAAATTTTCTGAGCAGCCAGGGTTTGGATTAGGAAAGCTAAAGCCCTGACAGAATTAATTCTGGCCAGGGACTTCCAGGGCAACAAGAAAAGCTTCTAAAGGTATGTCAGTGACAAAAGGAAGATCAGGGAAAATGCAGTCCTTCTCTGGAAAGAAACAGGAGACCTGGTTACCTGCGATATGGAGAAGATTTGAGACATGGATTTTTTTGGATGGACCTCTTGGTGGATGACGAACTGGTTGGATGACTGCACTCAAAGTGTTGTGGTCAATGGTTCAGTATGCAAGTGGAAACCAGTGATCACAGATGATGAGTGGTGTTCCTCAGGGGTCAGTACTGGGACCAGTGCTGTTCAACATCTTTGTTGGAGACATGGACAGTGGCATTGAGGGTACCCTCAGCAACTACCCTAAGGACACCAAGCTGTGTGGCATGGTTGACATGCTGGAGGGGCGGGATGACATTCAGGGGGACCTAGACAGTTTGAGAGGTGCCAGCCTCATAAAGTTCAACCAGGCCAAGTGTGAGGTCCTGCACATGATTTGGGCCAATCCCAAACACAAATACAGACTGGACAGAGAACAGATGGGGAGCAGCCCTGAGGAGAAGGACTTGGGGGTGTTGGTGGATGAGAAGCTCCAAACGCCCCAGCAATGTGTGCTGGCAGCCCAGAAAGCCCCCCACACCCTGGGCTGTATCCCCAGCAGCGTGGACAGCAGGGTGTGGGGGATTCTGCCCCTCTGCTCCCCTCTGGGGAGACATGCCCCCAGTGATGCCTCCAGCTCTGGGGCCACCAACATCAAAAGGACATGGAGCTGTTGGAGCGGGGCCAGAGGAGGTGCTGGGAGGGCTGGAGCCCCTCTGCTGGGAGGGGGGACTGAGAGAGTTGGGGGGTGCAGCCTGGAGAAGGCTCTGGGGACACCTTGGAGCCCCTTCAAGGCCCTAAAGGGGCTCCAGGAAAGCTGGGGAGGGACTCTTGATGAGTTTGACCCTGAAAGAGGGGAGATGGAGCTGAGATGTGGGGAAGAACTTGTTTGGTGTGAGGGTGGTGAGAGCCT
>JAOQGH010000019.1:78983993-78998707 GCA_025769975.1 Gallinago jamesoni
AGCTGAGATGTGGGGAAGAACTTGTTTGGTGTGAGGGTGGTGAGAGCCTGGCCCAGGTTGCCCCAAGAAGCTGTGGCCCAGGTTGCCCCCATCCCTGGAGGGGTTCAAGGGCAGGTTGGAGGGGGCTTGGAGCAACCTGATCTGGTGGGAGGTGTCCATCAAGTTCCATCTAAACATGAGGAGGAAGTTCTTCCCTGTGAGGGTGGCAGAGCCCTGGCAGAGGCTGCCCAGAGAGATGGTGGAGTCTCAATCTTTGGACACATTCAAAACCCCCCCAGACACATTCCCGTGCATTTGCTCTAGGTGGACCTGCTTTGCCAAGTGGTTGGACCAGATGATCTCCAGGGGACCCTTCCAACCTCCCATCATTCTATGATTCTGTGATTCTTTGATTCTGCTTCCCAGGGCAGAGGGGTTGGAACTAGATGATATTTAAGGTCCCTCCAACCCAAACCATTCTATGATTCCATGATAATTGGGATTTAGCTAAGATCATAAATGTAAGTTCAAGAACAAATCAAGAATTAGTCAAAGCTTACCAAATCTTTCAACACTATGCATTACATTAGCATTTCAACACAGTTATTCACCTTGTATATCTATCCAAATAAGGTCAAGAACCAATTTTATCTCAAACTGAATGCTTCTTTCATACTCACTCATACAGATTCTTCAGTGGTGAAGTTAATATGGCCAGCACAGAGAGCAGACTATTGCAGTGGCTATGGATTTTATAGATCTTGAGATCTCTGTCTTCACATGGATTCAGAAACTCCCGTACAGAGCTGCAAACTGACCACAGCATATCTTCAGTGGACATCAAAATTGCTGCAATGTCAGTTCTGTAGGGGAAAAAAAGTGAAAATAACATGACTTAGGACATCAGGATAGTGGTAAATTTCAGTTAAATAGAGCTTTGCTCTGGCAAGACAAAATACCTAAATCATAGCATGGACTTAAAATTTCATCTTCCATCAGTTGTACAGGAATTCTGAAACCAGTACACTGTAAAAAATTCAGTGCTTCCACAGAAATGTTGTTACTGAAACAAGTCAAAAGAAGCCTCAAACAGTATGGAAAATTCCTCTTCCAAAAGACAATGCCACTAGACAAGAACAACTTACCTCCTAAACTACGTCTAAATGAAATTAGCTTCCTTTATGATAAGGTATATATAGAATGTACATGCTATTTTCAAATCCTGCTGGAGCAAAAAAGTAATGACAAATGATCAAAATCTTCAATTGGCATAACTTCAGCTCCAGGCAGCACACTGTGATGTGGAACGTTTCTGGGTCAGGATCTGTTGCCTCTTGATACCAGCTGGCAGAGCACCATGGGTCATTGGCTTAAACAATATCAAGAACCCAAACTACAACAGCAAAATCTCACAAAACTACACTGACATAGAACAGCCAGGTAACACAAAATATACAGCGGAAATGACATTGGACTGAAATAGTACCTAAGTGTCTAAAAGCCAACATGATCACCTGCATCGTTAAGGACCATCTTATTTACGGAAAATCTAGGCAAATTGACATGAACAGACATTTGTCTATGTTTCAGATCAGATCTCTAACATTTCCAGAACCTTTGGGAGAAAAGACACACACGCCCCACACACGCCAGAGTACAGTATTATAAAAAAAAGTTGTAAAATCTCTGCGAAGAAAATATACTGAATTATATTTATCCATTTTTTTCATTTGTGCATATTTCCATAATTCAATTCACTCAGTGACAAATTCAAGAATTACCTTATTAATAAAATAGCTTCTCTACAAAATGACAATGTAGAAAGTTCTTTCTTGTTCAGTATTTTGAAGCAAATTCACATAGAATTGGCTAATGCTACATTTCAGAAATACTGTATCAATACATATTCTTCATATCTAAGGGTATTACTTTTTTTTCCAGGAAACTTCTAGTAAAGTTTCCAGGATAACGCTGCTTACTTAAAGATATAGAGGGCCTAAACATGGTAAATTATTGCAAGAATAGAGCAGAAAAGCTGGTATTTTGATACGTAGAATAAAACTTCTGGGGTTCTCCTTCCCTATTCCAAGGATGTGAAGTTTTGCAAGGTATTTAAGCTTCCATATGCTCCCCCTGTTCCTAATTAACCTTATCATGACCGCACATAACTCTTCGCTCACACAGAATGTATCTCTGCTGACTGTGCCTCATCTGCAAATGAGAAGCTCTTAAGTTTTTAGCTCACGTGGCCACCATGGACTTTCAAAATATAAAAAGAGGAACACATTCATATTGGAAAGGGGCAGGATGAGAAACACACCGATTTCCTCAGTCAAACAAGACATTGGACAGAAGAAGGACAGAGGCAGGGTAAGATTCCCCCTGGAGACACCTGCTTTATCATTTCTTAATGAGACCCGCCTCTCTGGGAAAACATATGAATCCCAACAAGAACTTCCACCCTTATATTTCCTAAAATGACAGGAGAAGGAATAGCCTCTTCTTCCTCACTCCTTCTCCACCACTGGCTTCATTCTGGCAAATCCTCTGATGTGACCTCTTTTCACTTGGAAAGCCATATGAAAACCCAAATCCTACTGGAACGCATGGAGTATTCTTCATGAATCAATGACTTTGATTTCTAATCAAGAAGCTGCCAATTCTGCCCCCATTTCTGGCTGTGCCACCATCCCTCAACGCACTCTTCATCATGGGGGCTTTCAAACCAATCCAGCACTTCATGCAGCAATTTCACCAAGAGTTCAAAAGAGGTCTTAGTCTCTTAGTCTCTGCACAGTTTAGTATATGATTGTCAAATATATAAATTATAAATCTTAAATATACAAAATATAATGCATTAAAACAAACAACAAAATACAGAAATTGTATCTATCCCCTCCACTGTGTTCATTCGTGTTTAAATTTGAATTAAAGTGCTGCGTGTAACAGAAAAGTATGATTTACTTATTTTATTCATTAAAAGTGTGCACTAAATATACAACCAATACCTGATTTGCGGTGTTCTCTTGTAGCTGGGGCAGGCCTGACAGTATCTGGAGGACAGCATAGCCAAAGATTGCTCCAGCACATCTGTAAGTATCTCCTGGGCTGTCTTGGGAGGTAGAATAGTCCATAGATCGTGATGAAGACCACAGCAGAAGTAGTGCCACATCTGGACAGAGAACGAGCATCTTTCCCCCTATCAAAACCACCACACATTAAATAACAAAAACACACCTTCCAAAATGTCAATTTAGTTCCTGTAAGTCTAATTAATTCAATCTGAAAGGAAATAGCTGAAGAGTTTTCAGGCATATCATGACCAAAAAATGGTCCTTGACAACATGTGAGACATCTTTATTAGAAAGGAAACACATGTTTCAGTTACAAAACCAGAGTTCTGCCAGAAAGCCAAACCACAGCATTTAACCTCTTATATCCTTAATTAACCTGTTCTCAAAGCCCATAGTGTTATGTCTAGCTTAAAAACGTATACTGAATACTGTGCTTACTAGCCAGATGAATTTAATATAACACTTTGTCCTCAAAAGTTGTTTTTTTTTCATCTTACAATGGTAACTCACTGAAACAAAACATTTTCTGGGAAGGAATCAGCTTTAGTACTAATATTTACTTGTCTATACAGAACCACCACAAAAAGACACAGAGATAAATACGGAGGAGTGAAAATCACAGTGGTTACTCAGTAATATCTCTAAGAATTACATAGTTCAACTCACATTTAAATATTTCAACTAACACCTGTTCAGAAAATAGCATTATGAGGAATTTGCATCAAAACAAGGACTTGAATCTTCACTTCCATGCCAATGGAGTTGAGAAACGTTGTAAGAATTTGTTGGTATTTTAGCTTTAGCAGATATATCAAAAACCCCATGAGTTTTAAAACACTGTAAGAGCTCGATAGGCATTCTCTAATAATAACAATAAACCAAAATAATCTGGCTTCTTTTTAAACACATCACATTAGCAGATTATTGGAAATAATCACTGTTCAATATTTCTCTGCCATAATATGTGAAGCGTGTTTTATATTAAAAAGTGATAAATTATGAGAGAGAACAAAAGTACATACTTTTGAACACTGTTCTACTTATTAAAATTATGACTGGCATAGGAAATCCCATTTAAAAAAAAAAAGAGAACCAAGTCATTAAGAGGTCGAATTTTCCAAGTTTCTCTAATAGAGAAAAGTGTAATACAGATAAGTTTCAAAAGAAAATTACATGCCTTATTTTCTTAGTACAGACAACCACAGACATAACTGTTTTGAGGATATTACAAGAGGCAAAATGAAAACCATCACTGTGGTATTTTGAACAATCAAGCATTTGATAAGTGTTTGCTCACAAGTGAAAAAGGATTGTCTTATATTGACCAAAAATTGACAAAATAAAATAATGGCCATATTAAAATAATTTCCTGTTTTTCTTATATGAAATATAATTACAATATTATTGCATGATATACTGAAACATCATCATAAGAAAGTACAAGTTTACTTAATAGCTGAGCTCCTAACATAACTTCATGACTTTGCATAACTAAATGTTGTTACACTTCTACAAGTCTGGGTTTCTTAGCTATATTACTGTGACTGCTCGAGGTAAATTCCAGAACTTACAGAGATTTTACTAACATTGCCCCTTCTTTGCAAAAACATTCCAACTGTTAGAGAATAAACTTACCAGGTAAAAAATAATTAGTTTGAGCCCCCAATAGAAACTAGTTTAGTTTAGTCATATCTTTAATTTACAAAAATAAACTAAAATAATTCAAAAACCATGCAGACTTAACAAGCAGAAATATAATTTTGAATTCACTTTCTAATGTAGAGCATTTATTTGTTTAAGTAACTGAATGTTGGCAAGTTTTATTTTTTGACTATGTAACTATAAACACAAATTGTTTCATTTTTTCTGCTTTATTTAATTTAAAGCAGTAAATTGAATAATATCCCTTTTATAACATTGTACCTACACTGCAGAAGGAACAGCTTCACTGAAGATTTAAATGAGATTCACCCTCCCTTTTTTGACCTGTTTTTCTACTTGTTGCCATTCCAAGACAATTCTACTGGTAAACATCTGCTATTTTTGCAGGCTTCGTGTAATACAAACAGATGTGAGCTTTTATTTAGCTTATACATCAGGAAACAAGCAGCTGTGCTTTATTACATAAGCCACTCAATATTATCTTTGAACAGACAATTCTTTATTCTCCGACTATTAGAAAACATAAGTTCCCAAAGCTGCAGCAGATGGCCCTCTGTGCTGAAAGCTCCACTGGAAATGCAATCTGGAGAGGTGGCCCGTGGCACGGCGGGTGTTCGGTGCGAGACCCCAGACCCAGAGAGATTCACTCCCTGGAGGCTTAGACTCGGAGTGCTCCTGGAGCTCAGCTCAGACCTCACGTTATCGCAAAATCTCTGCTTAACTTTCCTTGATCACAGAATCACCTAGGTTGGAAGGGACCTTTTAAGATCACCTAGTCCAACCAATGAAAAAAAACAAAACAAAACAAAAAACCAAAAAAACACACAACAAAAAAAAAACACAAACAAGAAAACCCAGACAAACCCCTCACCCCACCCAAAACAACACCAACCCAACACTAATCCATATCCCGGAGCACCATGTCAACTTGTCTTTTGAACACCTCCAGGGATGGTGCCTCAACCACCTCCCTGGGCAGCCCATTCCAATGTCTGACAACACTTTCAGTGAAGAAATATTTCCTAATATCTAACCTGAACCTCCCCTGGTGCAACTTGAAGCCGTTGCCCCTTGTCCTGTCACCTGTGACCTGGGAGAAGAGACCGACCCCCACCTCTCTACAGCCTCCTTTCAGGGAGTTGGAGAGAGCGATGAGGTCTCCCCTCAGTCTCCTCTTCCCCAGACTGAACACCCCCAGCTCCTCTTCTCATAGGGCTTGTGCTATAGACCCCTCAATCCTTAGATACCCAAAACTTCCTGTGATCTCACAGCAATTATAATAATTCTGTTTGCTCCTCTAATCATAACTGGTCTTTTGGCTTTTCTTTTCATTCCAGTACCACTATTGGATTATTGATATTACATATGTATGGGTAACCATACCACTATGGAATAGGTATATATAGATATAGATATAGATATTAGGTTAGAGGGAGGATGGGTGAGCAGGTACTGAAATTGGTTATGAAAGTCCAAAACTATTTTAAAACACATAGAAAATTATTTTAAAGAATGTAATAAGCATTTGCTACCAATCTTGTTCTCCTCAGATGTTACCATTGTACAAACAAACAAATAAATGGATATGGAAACTGCAGTCCTGTGTAAACAAACACAATGTCCCCTGCCCCTTCCTCCTTCCCTTTGTCTTTCAGTGGTTTTGTCTTCTTTCTGGATGACTTACATATCAAGGAAGTCAATTAGTCTTATCAGTCAGTATGTCATTAGCAGGGAATGGAAAGGAAGGCTATCACAGACTTTCTAATATTGGGGAAAGAGAGCAACTTCAAGTGTAGGATTGCCATTTTAGTTTCTAATTAAGCATGGAATACAAGAATGAGGAAAGAGGGGTTTCTTCTTCCTCCTTCTCCCCTATTCATGCACACAAAATGAAAGGATGGGAAATGTTTTGCTTATGTTGTGGGAGCACAAGGGAAAGTGTTTTTTCCCTTTATGAAATTGCATTCAGGATTTGCAGATGAGGACTGAATCTTTTACAGATACATCTAATACTAATCTAATAAAGGAGAGAGGGTAGTGACAGTCCTGACCTAAATCAAATTCAGGTTTAGGCTCCTCAAGAGAAAAGCAGAAGCAGAGGGCCAAGTGCAGCTTCCCCTTAGAGAAGGAAGATCATGATGCTCTTTACAGCAGTGGACCCCACTGAGGATGCAGGAAGGTCTGTGAGCTGCTGACTTGCATGACTGCAAGAGTGTGCTTCCATCGAGAGAGAAGAAACTCATTGCTCGTGGTGACTGGCAAGGTCTTCTGGCACCTGGCTCCAAGCTACTCTTGTTTTACAAGCTCAGCACGACCCGTGTGTCTTAAGAGGCAGAGTCTCACACTTACTGCTGAGCTTAGAAGGAGCCACCTCACACTGCTAGACGTTTCAGCAGATTTTTGCCTCTGTAACAAGCAATAGGTCTTAAGCCAATCTCTTCCATTCAGCAAACTCAATGGGAGTAGCATTCAGCATTGTGATTCCTGAAGGCACTCTGAGCAGATCATGGTCCTTCCCTGGGCCGTGGCCCATTGCTTAGCAAAAAGACCAGATTGATGATGTAAGGTTATACACGTCCCACCTCAAGTCCTGCATGTGTATAGAGCTGAGATATCAGCTTTCTTCATCCTGTCCTACACACATCAGTTCTGGTCAGTAACGATAAAATTGTTTATCTAATCCATACTTTCTTTTCGAGATAGTTAATTCTAACTATTAGGTTTCCTCAATGGTGAATAGTTACTGGGTTGGTCTCTTTTTCCAAGGAACAGGTGACAGAACAAGAGGAAATGGCCTCAAGTTGCACCAGGGGAGGTTTAGGATGGATGTTAGGAAAAATATCTTCACACAAAGGGTTATGAAGCCTTGGAGGAGGCTGCCCAGGGCAGTGGTGGAGTCATCACTGGAGGCATTTCAAAGCCAGGCAGACGTGGTGCTGAGGGACATGGGTTAGTGGTGGGTTTTGTCAGTGTTGGGTTGATGGTTGGACTTGATGATGTGAAACCTTCCAACTTTGGCAGTTCTATGATTCTATGATAAACAGGACACACCACCATTTGGACTACAGAGTGTGAAGATCATACCATGATTTATCACTTGCCAAAAGCACTAACTTTCTTACCCTCTTATCAGCCCAGGACATCTGGGCTCACATTCAAACCAAAGTAAAATGCTTATTTTGCTAGATAACTCATGTTAATATAAATCTGCACCACTGGCCAGCACAGGTTTTGTCACTGACACAGCAGTTTTTCCTATTACACCTGCAGAATGCACCCTTTCACACAGGGTTTTCTCTTGTATAAGAATTCTAGGAAAGGCTTAACAAAAGCACCCTAATTCTCTTGCACAGCAAATGATACAGGGAAGGGCAGGACTTTGCCACCAGGATGTCTCATTTATTATTGATAAAAGACATATAATACTTTAACTTCATCCTGAAATTCAGAGAAAACAATTTCAAACACTGTGCATCCATCTATGTCTGCCTTTAACTGTGCTGAATCAAAAAATCCCAATAACTTATATTCATTCACTTGATCCTTAGGGTTTTTTAAGAGAATCATTAGGATTATAATTTATGAGAAGACCTGTGTCTTTAAAACACAGGTGAGATGGCACTAGTTGTTTCAGAAATATATTGCTGAGTGGTGAAGGTAACTATATTGACCATCTCTCTTTGTTACATCCTTCACTCACAAAAGGTAAAAAGTGCAATCAACTGAAAATAAAAATCAGAGAGTCAGGCTAAAAATTTCCAGGAGAAAAATAGCTGTCTTTCATTTTTGTATGTAACACTTTCTACAGGAAGAAAAGTTAAAATGATGGTGTTTTCTTTTCTGAGTTCTGTATAAATGTCTTGAACTTGACATGCGGTATTTTATTAAGCAAACGACACAAACACTCCGTGGTAATGATTTATCTCATCTTTAAATGACTCTGCTTTCCTACATCATCCCTACAGAAACATTTGCCCGCAATAATAAATATCTCAAAATAGTAAATTCCAATAATTTTTATGTAAAAATAACGCTGATCTTATGCTTCTAATTAGTCAGAGAGCTGGCAACCAGTAAAACACGTTTTGTAAAAGGGAGGCAGAGTAAACTTAACCTCGCACCTCATAAAAAGCTTTGTAGTCATCCCAGTGGTGGCTCTCAGCATCCTGTAAAATGCTTGTAGCACAAACTCTGACGCAGTAGCTCGTAACTTGGAACTGGAGAACGTTGATGAATTCCTGATACTGTTGGACAGGCAGGAGGAACAGCGGTCTGTTCAGAGAGAATGATCAAAGAGGGGAAGATTGAAAGGCTGTGCGGTAGGAGGTAACGATCCCCAGCACTGCAAATGGTTCTGATTATTAGGTATCAATCATTCATTTCCTCTCGGTCCTGGAGTCTGAACCGAGCAGTCTCCGCTGAAAAATATCTGGTCTTTGTTTCACAAGTTCTTTAAATATATCTGCTCATCTATAAATTCTCATTTAACCAACACACTGAGAAATATATATTACTTCATCCTGTTTTCTGAGAGAAAAGTACATTTGTCATTTAGTTATTGGGAGATTCTGGCTTGAGGCATAATAGCATCACCACTGGGCGTGATAAAGAAAACAAACACAGAGCCCAGAGATTGTTTTTGGTAGGTATGCACTAAAACTCTTTCATAATACAGAGAAGAAGAATTATTGAGCAGTATTTTGGCTCAGACTTCCCATTCACAGAGATACACTTCATGCAGGAGAGAGTAAAACACCAGAGGGAAAGTAGCTGGACTGTGCATACAACCCCTCAGAAATCATACACTCCTTGAAAATTGTGGTAGTTCGGGTGTCCCCTCCCAAAAGGCTCAGTTTCTGCTTTTAAATTAGATATGTGAAAAAACACATGGACCAATAATGAGATTCTTGTATCTTAAGTCAAAATTTCCTAAAAGCACATTAAATGTAGTTATATGCCCCCCAGGGCAAATGCTGTCTTAGACTTTACAGTCCTACTTCCTATCTTCTCTCTTTTTATCCTGCATCCAATGAAAACTAAATTCTACAACTACATTGGATGTATTTGTTCACGTTTCTGAATACAGATGGTTAAGGAAAAAGTGCAGGAATGTATATTTATACTGTCCTCCAAGACTGTTAAGTGCTAAATCAGATTTTATGAAAATTCAGCTACTGCAAAGGTCAGAAAGGGAAATTAAAGCCTTAGCCCTCTATTTACATCACAGCAGAGTACATTCAGTTCACTCGACAATCCTATTTCCTCCAGCTTAATAAATAAAAAATATTGATCTGCAAAATGAAATGCAGATCTTAAACATAAATAATTTGTGTTGCGATGGCTGCTTTAGATTATCAATAGCTTTGACTCAGGTCTTTCCATAAACAGTACACGCAGTGCGTGCGCTCGAGAATACGAAGGAATCAGGAAAACTGCAACTAAAACATGGAACGAGGTCCTGTATTCTTTATGCTGGAGTTAAACCACTGTAAGTGAAAGGGACTCACTTTTTGCTCGTTTCTCTCATTAAGTGGCTGTACATTGCAAAATGCTGACGGACGTAGATGGCCGTGGAGAGGGCAGCGTACAGTTCTTGGAGGGGAGCCTTGGAGGGAACGTCCTTGGTCCTCTCCCCCAGCCTCGCCAGGACAGCTGCTGCCACTTTGCCACAAGCCTCCACAAAGTTGGCTCTGATTTCCTGGAGGGAGTCCTCCCTGCATGCCAGGGCCAATGGAAGCAACGTGTCGAGTTCCTCCACGATGTCAGAGCAAAACTGAAGGAAATAAACGTGGCATCTAGTTATTTGTCTTCTGACAGCACTGTTTAATTTATGCACACTGGGGTCAGACTCTTGAATAATGAAATTGGCATAAAACATAAATATATTAAATCATTTCATTCTGATATACAGGGGAGAAACGTTTATCTACAGTAAATGAATTATTATTTTATTCCTTCTCTCTTTAAAGCTGTATAACACATATTGGGGAAAAATATTAAAACCATCTTATGCTACTAACACCTTCATTTTGTTTATGATTTCATTAGACGTACTTTCAAAGCATAAGGTTAATTCTAGTAAACAAAGACAATTGTCTAAACTGGTTTATTTTGAAAAATATATAAACACATTTCTCAATACTGAATTTGAAAACAAATTTGTCATCTCAGTAAATTCATACATCGATCTCCCTAAAATTATCTCCCAAAAGCTTAAGTGTTACTTTAAGGAAACATTCATCAACAGCTTTCCAAATTTCCTAGAACAGTTGCAAAGCTTACTAAACAAAAAAAAACTTTCAAACACGTATTCGCTTAGGAAAACAATTCAATTAATCACCATAAATGACCTTTCAGCCAAATCAAAGAACTCTAATTTGGCCATATTATTGGTTATGCTGATTAGTTAAATGGCATGTCTAAGGATATGAATACAGGAAATCCCTTTATAGCTACGCTTCAAAGCTTTCAGCATTTTCCCATCGAACTACTTGGTAACAGAGCAGATACTAATCAGAATGTTTTAGAACTTTTTGGATGAAAAAAACTAACGCCAGCAAACTTTAAAAGTCAATTCTTTCAAGTGTAGACTATGGGCTATTGTATAAAGCTCTGTTCAGCCGCATATTGTAATGCCTCTCACTTTCTTCTTAATTCCATTTATATAAGATATAGAATATTAATGGTACTGTAAGTACTTCAAAGTGTAGATGGCAAACAGCCCTGGCACTCTGTCTCCCCTCAAACTTCAGATCTTTTGATACCTGCCTTAGCAATTCGTTTTGGTTGCTCCTCCTGTTGGACTGCTCCGCAGGACTCCCTCATTTGCTGGTTGTTTACAAGACTCATTGCGTAGCCTGCAGCTGAAAACTCTTCTTTCTGCTCATGTTGAAGAATCTTAGCTGAAAAATCCTCTACTGCTATTGTTATACAGTGAGCCACAGAAGACGACAGGTCTTTAAATGCATTTCTCCAGCCAAAATTCAGTACAACAGGCTGAAATACATATTTACATCAAATCAATCCAAAGTCATTATTGAGTGCTACTATTGTCTGAAACTTATACGAACACCCATAATTAAAATTAAAGGACACCATAATCTTCTGAAATTAATTTTAATGATTTTAAATATAGACTGCTAATCTTGAAGCCATATTAAAGGCAGTATATATATACTCAACAAAAATGACCATACATAAGAATATTAAATTTGTCATTAAATTTTTAAAGGAATAAATTTATAAAAAACCCTGTTTAAACAAGACTGTTTTTAAAAACAGTCTCATGTTTTTCAACAATTTAATGCTTCATCTCTACATTAGTCATAATCTTTAACGGACTCTATTTAACAAAGTTAAATACATCTATAACCAATAGTTTAACAAGTAATCCAGCAACGGACACCCTGTAATAATTTTCACTGCAAGGAAACAACTGCAAGCCACTAACCATGAATATTAACGGAAAACAGTTAGAGAAGCTGGTTTTAACACAGCCACACAGGCTTTCACTTCTCCAAAGCTGGATTTAGCAAAGATTAAAATGTTTAAACAGAGATTTCTAGTTTTTAGCCAATGCTGGCTTTTCCATCCGTTTACATCAGTCCCCTGCCTTGTATAAACAGAGATTTCTGAAGTTATCTGAAGCATAACACTTGGGAGAAGTAGACACAGTAGGACATTCATTACTTTTCCACTAATCTCGCTTTGCATTGCTCGTAGGACATACGGCAGGCTTAAACCCTACCAGAAGTGGCCAACTGAGAATTGCACTCCTGTAAGAGAGAGATTTTAATGACGCGAGATGGAAAGATCCCCACTATGAGTAGGAGGAAAGAAAAGGAGAATTTCTAGCAAGTTGCAGCTATAATACTAAACTGGAAGACAATGAAGGGCTAACAAAGTGGAGCCCTTTCAGTTTACTCCAATTTAGAAGTTGTTTCCTCCTTTCCTTCCCCTTCCCTTTCCCCACTCCCAACACTCAGCTCCAGCCCCCAAACACACCCATTTTTGCACTCCCTCTTTTTTTTTTTTTTTTTTCATTTTTTTGATCTTGGGTCAATTAAAGGTCAATCTTCTCAAAATATTGTTCTTTGTAATCGATAAGATACAGGAACATCAGTCTCACACACTGACTCAAAGGACATTTTTAAAAGTCATTTCACCATTAAAGCAGAGCCATTAGGAAATGAAATTCCACTATTGCAAACTATCAGGTTTGTTAGTGTATTTAGGCCCCACAAATTCTACAATACGAATTTGTTTAGCAGTAAATGGAAGCCAGACTAAAATTTAATCTCTACATAAATTGTACAAAGCACCCTGCTTACTACACAGTAGTTTGTTGGCATCAAAGAAACAGGACATTGCGTGAGTACTTATTCCTATAGGAAGCATCATGATCAAATGCTAAGAACTTGAAACACTTTTTTAAGATTCTGCTATATTTTAGAATATATCTAAAACTGAATAAATCTACCACATTTTAGCATCTTTAATTGTTTTGTTATGAGGTATCTTATACTTCTGATGTTAATCCATTCTGTTATTGAATCTTAAATAACAATCACTTCATGAAAGCCCTAAGACATTATTCCACCTTAACTTAGACTTTGCACCTAAAATTAATTGGAGTAGCTAAATAATGAAACGATGGCAATAGGTGTTTATAATGAACATGGCGGCAGACTTCACTGGAGACACAGACAAAAGAAAATCCCCTACAAAGTGCAAGACTCTTTTCATACTCACCTCTTCTACCTGAAGTAACTGTTCAGGAAGCACACTGGTTTCATTTGCTCTAGTTTCTCCTATTAAAAGCTCCCCACTAGCTTTCTTCAGAACTCCTGCACAGTATGATAAAAGGGATCAAAGTTAAGATTAATTCTGTAGAAAAGTCAGCAGCCTACAACACCTTCTGATATATCAATATGAAGCATAAAAAAACCCTCAACAAGATGTAGGGGAATACTAATGTTATGATAAAGTCAAATTCAGGTTATACACAGCTCCTTTTATATAACATGATGAAATCCACATCCCATTGTATTCATATTTTATACAAATGCACATATAATGTGTAAAATATAGTTTCTTTTGTCATTAATTCATTTTTATACTGATTGTGCAGTCACCTATTCCTAGGGAGAACAGATAACGTTAGAACAGCTGCGTAGAAATTAATTTCTATGCTTTGTTCAATAAATTATATGAATTGCACACTAATGTATTTTTATAGTTTTTACTTATTTGGAAACGCCAATATGATAAGAATAAAAAGACAGTTAATTAGTACCGTTATTATAAGCAAAATAATGGCGACAGGAACAAGAACAAGTGAAGCTCCTTATGAACGGCTGGTACAAAACTCACTCATAAATCTTGGAGTAATGGGAATATTGCCCCAGTTTTGACAAGGACACACCAATATCTGGGTCGGTATCACTTTCATCAGTGTTTCAAGCAATCCAGGATGTTCCTGGAGGGCACTGATGATAACTTCCTCCTCCAAGTGATACAGGAACCAGCGAGGAGAGGTGCTATGCTGAACCTTGTTCTCACCAAGAGGGATGGGCTGGTGGGGAATGTGAAGGTCAAAGGCAGCCTCGGCTGCAGTGACCATGAGATGGTGGACTTCAGGATCCCATAGGCAGGGAGGAGGGTGAAAAGCAACTTTACAACCCTGGACCTCAGGAGGGCAGACTTCGGCCTCTTCAAAGATTGATTTGGAAGAGTCCCATGGGATAAGAACTTTGATGGAAATGGGGCCCAAGAAAGCTGGATAGTATTCAAGGATAACCTCCTCCAAGCTCAAGAGAACTGGGAAAGAGAAGGAGGCCTGCATGGATGAACAAGGAGCTCCTAGCCAGACTCAAACACAATGAAGCCTACAGAGGTTGGAAGCAAGGATGGGCAACCTGGGAGTAACACAAAAACAGTATCTGAGCATCCAGGGACAAAGTTAGGAAAGCTAAAGATCAAATGCAACTAAATCCAGCT
>JAOQGH010000019.1:79002349-79040256 GCA_025769975.1 Gallinago jamesoni
GGCAACCTGGGCCAGGCTCTCACCACCCTCACACCAAAGAACTTCTTCCCCACATCTCAGCTCCATCTCCCCTCTTTTAGTTTAAAACTGTACCCCCTTGTCCTATGGCTCCCCTCCCTCATCAAGAGGCCCCTTTTAAGTACTGAAAGGTCGCTATAAGGTCTCCCCGGAGCCTTCTCTTCTCCAGGCTGAACAACCCCAACTCTCTCAGCCTGTCCTCGGAGCAGAGGGGCTCCAGCTCTCAGGGCATCTATGTGGTCTCCTCTAGATCTGCTCAAACAGATCCATGTCTTTCTTATGTTCTTCTTATGTTCTTATTCAGGAACATATGATAGACATATAGACAGAAATCTAGGTAATCCTCCTCATATGGCTGCTTAGAGGAGAGAATTTACAGAAAGAGGGCAGAAAGGAGTAAATGTCATGAAAGAAGAAGATGGAAGCTGAAGGAACATTTCTAAGTCTTACATATTTGCTCACTTTCTAGAGCATATTCTACCCCTCCATTGTTTTTGATTATTAGGGAAGATTGGATTAATAATAAATCCTTGCTATACCTATATTGAAGCTTATGTTCTACAAACTTGATCAACCGCTCATACTTTGTGTATTTTCTTCAGATTACCTATCAGGCAGCTTTTGACAGTAAATATTCAAACCAAGACTATATCAAGTGCTTAACATCAAAACTCTTCAGCCAATTTCTCTTATGTGTTTTAAAATTTGTCTGGGATTATTCTTCCCTTGAAAGCAAATCTTTTTGCCTGTGTCCTGTTTGTCTTCCATGTATTTAGTTCTTTTGCCAATTTCATATTTTTCTGTTTTTGTAATGATAATGACAGTGAATCCTCTTGCATTGTTAATACAATTCTTTTTCTTCCTTGTAAGAAGTTTTATTAAATTTTTTTTCCACAAAATTCCATAGTTTTGTTATTTTTTTGAGAACATTTAGGGTCATAAGAACAGTCATTGTGACATCATATGCAGCACAAAGCAGCAAACCATCAAGGAAACCTTTTGTACTACAGCTCACTAAATGAGTAAGATAAGCACAAGGCCACCAAAGTAGTTTACTAGGGAGATTCAGCTGGCTCATTCTCAACTACTATTGAAAAGAAATTTTACTTGGAAATAATACACCTTGTAGAAATTGGAAATACCACTCCCCTCCAAATATAAATAAGCAGAAGGAACAAAAAGATATTGACTAGCTGTAGATTAAGAAACCTTCTGTTTTCTATCTTCAATAATGGACTTTTTATTTGTTATGCTATACTGAGTAAATAATACAAATACAGAAAACCTAAATCTGAAATCAAACTCCCTCCCAGTATAAATTTCATCTTCACTGTGGATTGATGCGGTGAAGCTATGTATTTCTTAAATAAGTTAATTGAACATCTTGCTTTGAGACCAAACTTTTCCTTCTTGAATCTTTACAACTTCAAAGTCTATTAAGAGAATGCACCTCGTAAATTTGTTTCCACACTCTTTTTATTACACTTTCCAGAAATGGATACAGAGTAAAGGATTTCTTCTTATGCTGTGAAAGAAAGACCTTTGAAATCTTCCCAGTCCCCTGAGGCAAAGCCTGTAAACCTAAGGGCTTGACAACTTTGCCCACAGTGTTTTCAAAGAGCTCCATTGGAAAAAGATTTTCTTGGTACTCATTATTTGATCTGTCCAAAGTTCACCTTTCTCACTGGAATGGGAAAAAAAAAGAAGTGAGAGACAGATGAAAGTATGTTAGATGTTTTTGATTTTTTAAAAGTCTCAACAAGAGGCTTCTGAAAAGCCAGAGGGAAGATAAATCTACCTTAAAGATTGGAAGAGAACGCAATTTGGCAGGATTCTAAACCAAAATCTCCTGCTTAACCCTTGACTGCAGCTGAATGTTCCAGATTCCTTCAAAGAGAACAACCTCTGTGATGCTGCATGTACTAGGTATGTCAAAACATCTCAGGAATTTCAACTGAATGAAAATAGAGAAGTAGACTATCTCCTCCCAGTAGGCATGACAAGATACCTCCAGAAGCAAGGGTTAAATGTCTAGTCAAGAAAAAATTGAAGGTGTTTACTCCTTTAATTCTCTGAAACCTGTTGCTTGTAGTGGAATGAAGCAAGGTTATGCAATGTTGAGAACAAATGTTCTGCAATTGTCAGAAAAATATGGGTACCTTTCCTCAGAAAGAGTATCCATCTTGTCTAGATGCCACGCTAAAGTTCAGGGATGGAACAAAACCATATCATCATTTATTTGTCTGGGAACTTTTCATGATTTTCTCCTTTTGTTTGATTTAAGAGAAGATTTGAACACTACACTGGCACTAGATAAAATGTAAACTATGCTTAGGTAACGCAAATATAATTTGAAATCAAGTGCAAAACTTGACACATACATACTGCTTGTTGAGGAATACATGCTAAATTAGGTGTCATGAAGGAAAGCCAAAAAATAAAATCAGGAAGAACTGAATGGGGAGTAGTGAAAAGAAATAAGAGTGGAAAATGCAATTCACAGATTTTTTTTTTTCAGTCCATGCAAATCAATGTGGAAAAATGAGGATTCTGAATATATTCCAGAAGATGCTGGATACAGAACTCTCAAACTGAACTCAGAGAACTATCCGTATCACCTAAAAAAACTCTCACATCCATCTCCCTACAGAGTTCACTCTGGTTCACTGTTTCCTTTGGTGCTATTGTCTGCCATGGGGTTACCATCAGAGAACACTGGTAGGCAGTACTTCCCTCTAACATCTATTTTCAACCACCTAAATTGGTCTTCATAGGATTCCATTGTGCACACTGCAAAGAAACTTGTCTTGTTGCCAGCTAGAACTGTGAACTACATGTCTTTCTTTTCTTCACTGTTCTTTTTTTGGTTCACAAGCAACCTCCTACCAAAAGCAGAATCCGCAGAAGAGACTACATCCAAGAGATAATGCAATGAAAAAGTATGAAGAGAAGCCCAGGTGGCCACCTTGCAAATTTCCAATGTGGAAGCCTTCGACCTCTCCGCCCAAGAAGCAGCTATAGTCCTAGTGTAATGAGCTTTACAAACCCTGGGAGCCTCTTTACCCTTAACTACATACGCCTCCCTAATACAATCCCTTAACCATCTAGCTAAGGAACTCTTAGAAGCCATTTGACCCCTCTTAAGACCCCCTAAGAGTACAAACAATCTGTCAGAAGATATGAAATCTTTGATTCTTCTGTGATAAACCCTAAGTGTTCTTCTTACATCCAATTTATGCAGCCATTGCTCTTTGTCATCGCTGGGTTTAGGGAAAAATGAGGGCCAAGAAACCGTCTGGTTTAGATAAAACTCAGATGCCATCTTTGGGACAAAAAAAAAAAAATATTAAAAAGAGGAACCATCCAAAGAACTACTTTGTTTCTGATGGAACTTTACACATGTTCTATATATCAAGATTGAAGTACTATGGGATATACCGAACAAAAATCAACTAAAACTGCCATTGAAACAGCTATACACATAAACGCAACACTTGACACAAGCACATGAAAAAACATTATTTTTGTTGCATCTCTGCATGAGTTACATAGATGAAAAGGCTCCCGTGAATACTAAAAGCAACCGAAAAAAGAAAAGGAAGCAAGTGCAAGGTTCCAATCTATGTGATGCCTAGGGAAGCTCTAGCTCACTGGGATATTAGCCTACCTTTTATGAATTGGCTGGCTTCCCTTAATTTACCAGCAGCTCTAGTTGCAGAGAACTGACACTTCAGAGACGCCTGGACTGCAGTGACTGCAGGGAAGTTGGGATTCACCCAACCTGGCTTCAAACTGGTGAGGGAGAGTACGGGTGACTGTCTCACAACTGGGCTCATTTGCTCTGCTCCTTCGGCTGGTTCTGCCATAAACCCCATACTGGCAACCTGAGTTGACTTAAGGCTCCTTTGCTCTCTATCTTCTGTTAAATTAAACAAGATTCCTAGCGAGGAGACTTCTAAATAAGTAGAGAAGGTGGCCATTATGCTTTCTCGTCACATATTATAAAGTGTTCTGTTGAAAATAAAGCAAGGATTCTACTAAATCCTTCTTATCAAAACTCAGGCTTCATCAGTGACAAAAAATCAGATTATCAGCCCAATATAGGACATTAACAGAGAAAATCTTAAATCCCTTTTGGTACTTAACAGAAGTTGGAACTACTGGGAACATAGCTCTCATTCTCCCATATCAAATCATCTTTCACTTCATCACTACAACTGAGATTTCTGACAATATGAAGTGAAAATAACACCAATAAACCCTTTTTCTAGCCAGACTTTTTTTTTTTTTAAGTTTCTCTGGCCATGACTTCTCTTCACGTATTGTCCAGAAACTGACTAAGTGCCCGAGGTTTTGTGAATAAAACCACCTGATCAGAACAGCAACACTAAAACCAAAGGTATGACTTCACTGACATCACCTGTAAAATATATACCTCCACTTGTGTTTCAGGGTAAAAGTAATTTTATATTTTCTTTAGAATGGGCCTTCTTCCCAGAAGACTGCCTCCTAAATCAAGATCAAATAATATTCCCTATTCAGCTTTGTAGAGGTACCATTTAAGAACCTAATTGCTATAGACATGATTACTCTCAAAGAATATTCCTCAAAGAAGAAGGCTTAACACATTTTTGAGGAACAGTTCTGAATGTAATTAAGCTTGGAGAAATGCCTGAAGGATAAAGTCCTAAATACACTTCCTGGAAAGTAAAATATTTCTTGTTGATGTTGCAATCATTAAGTTATCAGAATTATTGGTGATCACATGTCTCACAGTGCAGTTAGTTAAACATGTCAAATAAATTTCCCATTCAAGAGTTTTTTCAATTTGTTTACATTTTACCACAGAATATGCAAATAAAAAAAACCCACTTAAAATTACCCTTACTGAATGGGTTATCCTACCCCTCACATTATGACTATGAGAAGTTCACTGTAACACCTCTTTGTAGGATCAAGGCCATAAAACATAAAACATAGTGTAAAATAGCTTAACATTTCTTGAGAACTAGTAAAACCGAGAGATTAAAGGAGGCAGAAATACATTGAAACCAATAGCAAAAATGGAACCTGAATGCAAATTTTATTTGAGCTTTGATGAATATTCTAAAAATGCATAGGTTAACCTGAATTTCTTTATTTCACTGTCAGTATTTCAGAGGAAGAATCCATCAACAAAATGTGTGCTTCAGAACTCTTCCTATTTCATCCTTTTTTTATCAATTTAGGAGACCACATTCCCCAAACACCTTTCTTCTCCGCCTGAGTACAGAGATATCAAATATTTGACTCCACCTCTCCTCTCTCCCTAAGCAGCCTGGCCTCATTTCTGGTCTGATCCTTTCCTGCACTATAATCAAAGCTCTTGAAACCACTTGCTCTCTGGTGACCTGGAATCTCTCTTCTGGCACAAGTAGCAGAGCAGAAGAACATTTACGAGCATACTGTGACCTGGAAGGTGCTATTCGCCTGAATTTTCAGTTTTTTGGGTTCTCCTCATATGACATAAATGCAGTTAGGTTAAGAAAGAGAATGAGCTTGGAATCTAAAGCAAATGCAAACTTGAGGCTGGATCATGAGGCAGTTCTGATGTAGAGCCTACTTCTATAAAATACCCACTGTAGCTGGTAGGATAAGAATGAAATTAAACACAGAACATACCAGTAAACGTTTGTGAGAACTATAGGTTGAAGCAGGACCATATCACAACACATCTAGTTGCATCTATATTAAGATCAATTAAACTGATGTTCAAGTCAGTGTTTTTCTCTCCTGAAAAAGGCAGCTTTCAAGGACAAGTTCAGAAACAGTCCTAGTTTCAAAGAATTCAGACTCTATGTTTATTTTTGTCGTATATAGAACTCAGCATTTTATAGATAGTTGAATTGGAGATTTTATGTTACAGTGCTTATAGTTTTTCATTATGATTCTCCATCAAAAACTACTGCACTTCACATCTTTACACAAAACTATCAGTTCTTTTCCAGAAGTCACCATGCTCAAAACTAAATCCACATATCTCAAAAAGATTCTCAGTGAAACTTGCATATAAAACACAATGACATAAATTAGGTAATTAATTTTGAAAATCATATGAAATTATCTTTTTACACAAAGTAGAATCAATAAATAAAGAAAAGCATTCATTACCTTGAACGTTCTTATTCTTCTCTGTAAGTGAAGGCATCAACAGAATTTCTGCAGAGAGCTCTTCAATTTTTTCTTCCATTAATAAAAAGAGTTTGATAAGTTGAGAAAGACATTTGAGTTGATACAATGTAAAGCAGAAGTTCCTGCCTTTTTTGTGGTATTCTTGGGAGGCTGTTCAAATGAAATAATACAATATCTTTTACTATTCCTGAAAAAATGAATCTGCAAAAGTGATTATGTAAGAAAGTATAATATATCAAGTAATTTGATTTTTGATATAGCATAATGTATCTTTTCTTCCTCCTAAAATACTGTTACACTAGTTCTTCCAAAATCTTTGGCATTTCTGCACTATCTGGGAAGTTACAACTGAGTTCCAGGTTTTGTTATTCATTAACTAGTTTTTTTTTCCTAACCAACAGAGTTATTCAGAAACTTTGTCACCTGTGTATTACAGAAAAAACACTGTATTGCAAAAACTGATTGAACAAAAGGAAAAAAAAAAACCACGTCATTACTATTTTTTAATGGTTTGGGACATCACATCACTCGACTGTCACTCTGCAAGTCACCTTGTCTGTTTAACAATCTGCTAGCACAATACAGCTGATGAATATGACATTTGAGTGAAAAGAAACATCAATCTAACACTCCACAACTTTAAATATGTGGGGTTTGAAAACAAGCGAGACTGTCAGGGAACAAATATCAGCAAGTATCGTACCTATAAGCATTCGGTACTTAAAAGAAGAAACTGAACATTTTATTTTGAAAGGTTAACACTTGTAATCATAACATATAATCATGTCACATCAACCAGGGAACTCTGATTTGAGCACAGTCAGACTATAAAAGACTGGGAGCTGTTTCCAATTCAGCATTAACCAAACCACATGGTTTTAAGTACTTTAATTTTATAACTTCTTTAAATGTAATGCAATTTGCACTTCTATGCAAATTGTGGTGAGCTGATACCCTCATCCTGTGCAGTTCTGTTGCTGATGTAACATCAGCAGAACTGTTTGTGCAGAAAG
Source organism: Gallinago jamesoni (assembly GCA_025769975.1). Lineage (NCBI taxonomy): Eukaryota > Metazoa > Chordata > Aves > Charadriiformes > Scolopacidae > Gallinago > Gallinago jamesoni. Next base: position 79,009,552 of record JAOQGH010000019.1, read on the forward strand.
TGTCAGAGTGAGAGCCAGGGTAGTTTGAAAGGGAAGCTCTGAAAGACAAAAACAAATAGAAATTGATTGAAATGTACTTTCATGTGTCAATTCTCTCTTACCTTTGCAATTTTGAAGTACTCGGTACCTCCCTTTTTCCTCAAAGTTCCTAGGTATTTTTTTTAGGTATTCACAAATCACTTTTAAATAGACATAGATCTAAGTAGCAGAGCTGAGCTCTGAATATAAATTCCCTAATTTGCTATTCCAGTTTTGCAGCCTTAGAGACTGAACTGTGAGTTTTGCATCCACATCTGAATTTCCTCAAAGTTCCAAACAGATGTATTCATGCTAGTCCCTCGCATTTCTAAGAATGGCAAAAGAAAGTGTTACGCATAATTGCCTCTGCTAGTGCCTTTCCTATCTGAATAAGAAGTAAATAATATCTGTATTACTGGATTTCCAATTCTAAGTTGTAAACTTCCAAAAAAAGACATTCTGCTATTCAGAGAATTTTTTTCATTTACCTGAAAAACTAGAGAATGTAAACAGAGTTTAACAGACATGACATGACTGCCTGAGTCTGCAGACAGCCAGAAATAGCAGATCGAAGACATAAGAACCACAAATCACATCATAAAAATCAATGGAACATTAGTTCTGCCATCCTATAATTTGAAAGGCTTGTGATGCTCCTGCCCCTTTTGTTGAGGAACAAAGAAACTTTCTAATTATTTGATTGTCCCAAGTGACATTATCATCATTAGACTGAAAGGAGGTGGACCTAGAAGACAAAGGCATACCACAGTAATATTAATTGTAGAATGTATTGCCAAACTGAGAAAAACGTAAAAAAAATTATTTTTACTTTCAATGAGCATTCAAAGTTTATTTCAGCTGGAAGCTGAAAATATTGTGCTCAAAACCCCTCCTTCTTCATGCCATTAAGAAGTTGAGAGAACAGTTTAATACATGACAAAGCACAGCAAACTATTAGCAAACAAACACTGATACAATCATCAGTGCAAAAGCTTACTATTTAATACTACCTATGTTCTACAAACATCTAGAGAAACCCTAAAAAGACTTTTAGGTTGTGAAGTATATAGGCAAAATTCTAGATGCTTGAAGGTAGGGAAGAATACTGGGTTGATGTCATGTCTGACATAAAACCTGGATACAAAATTAAGAAACAAATGGAGGTAAGCATTGAGGAAATTGATAAAAAGGCACAAGCACATGCACAAACATAAGCAGCCAACCCTCATAGTCAAGGGAAAGGGAGGTAAGAGAACAGTGGTTTAAGTGCACTCATGAAGGCCTGAAGCATGAAGTTGAAGCCCTTGAATCAGTGAGATCCAGAACTCATCAGAAACCCACAAACTACGGGCACTGAGAACATGGTGATCCAGTTCAACATGAAGTGACATGCAAAACTCTCTGTCAAGATAAAAGCGTTAGAAAACAGAAAGAAAAGATGAGACCATCATGTAATAAATACTATTCTCAGAGAATTGCTGAGGCAAATTCATCTGAGAAAGCAGGGAAAACAATTATCTTGCACCAAAGCTCTAAGGCAGAGAATCCTTAAGATGGGATGCATCACACAACCCAGACCCTAAGACATCTCTGGAAGGAGAAAACCAAACAACCAAATATCTATATGGCATTTATAGAGAGCACCATATACCACAGGTCATCCATTCTTAAATCTTCTTTTGTCCTTTGTTAGGCTTTGTCATGATAAAGTAAATGTGATATGACTTACATTTGACATGACAGTATACCAAAGATCCAGATGTGACAAAGATTCATGCATCATTTACATAGATTTTTTGCTACAACACTATGGATGGTTCAAACCACGCACCCTCACATTTGCAATCAGCACAAATCATGCTGATGTATCAGTGAAACTGGCCATCAACCAAAGTTGATTGCAATAATACAAGGTTCAAGCTCAACTCAGTAAGTCTGAACCCATGGGAGCCATGGCCAGTCTCAGAGATAGCTCTGGTGGAGATGAGACACCAGACTGGCTATGATGTAGCTCGGGCAGGGGCTGAAGACCCAGGCCTCCACTGAAAGAGGTCTCTAGGGCAGGCTGTGGTGGAGGCCTCAGAAAAGGCTAGTCAGGGCCATTAAGGCCCATTAGTGCACACAGGCCTTTGTTTCATAGCCCTTAAAGAGCTTCAGCTTCTAGACTAAAACCATGGAAGAACAGGTCATTTCCGGAAAACTGTCTTTCAGATTCACCAAGCACTATTATTTTGCTAAGAGGAAAGAAAAGAAAGTACTTTTGGTTTCTGCTGTCTCAACTGTGGAGAAGAGGTGGAAAAGACAAAGATTTTACTTGAATTAACTTGAATCTGCACTGCATTTATTTGTGGCAAGTAAATAAATGTTGATGGTTCACTATACAAAACTGGATGAAAGCAAAGGAATAAGCACAAAACTCTCAGCCTCTGAACATCCTTACATTTAGAAAATCTCTACTCTTGACTTGCAATGCCGCAAAAAAAAAAGGGTACTTCATTTCTGCTGGCATGCCGATTTACCACCCCGACCATCAAATGACAGGCAGCAGGAGCCTGCCAACCCCAACAAGGTGATTCCTAGAGAGCTTTGCTTACAAAAAAAGAAGCCCCAGGTAAAACTATCATTGAATGTCTACCAAATTGTGGAAGGTTTGCCAGACCATGCAGTCATACAGCATCAGAGAAAGCGGTGGCACCTATTTTCAAGTTTGGCCTTTCACTTTAGCAGAAGGAACTTCCCGAATATCTGAAGGACATGACATACTTGTTGAAGAATGAAGCATCTTACTAGAGACCATTTGGCTGATTGTATCTGGACAGATGGATAGTATTAGTTTTCAGGAGTGAGCACTCTGACCTGGCTGATCAACCATCCTGCTGAACTAGGGGTTAGACACAGACTACACCAGATCTCAAGTTTCTGGTCAGATCTCATCCAAGCCTCATGGCATCAAAAAAAGGGACAAAAGCATAGTCCTTTGCAAAGGGGCAGGAAAGCCTAAAATGCCAGCAAGTATAAGGATGAAATATGATGAAATATGGCCACTGTAGACCTTAAATACCCAAGGAGAGGCGCTGAGTGAAGGCACCAATGGGACAACCATAAGTCATAAAGTTATTCATTGGAGAAAAAGAAAAAGATGGCTTGGTAGTAAAAAATGTAAAAGTACACGAAAGAAGTAAAATACTCAGGTCCAAATTAAGATCCTCCAAATTAAGACAGTATTAAGGTACGATAAACATACATTAATCATAAAGCACAAATCAAGTTTGATCTACTTTTTTTATACAGCCTTTCGAAACAATCTAAGCTTCTGTTCCATTCTTCCCTATTATGCAACCTAAATAATAATTTAGTTCTCAAAATTACCATAAAGGTGTTTTAACATCTTAACATAAAATCCATAGGTCTTGCACTCTTTAACATACAATTAATCCAGGTTATTAGGTAAATTCAAGCCAAAACAGTTCTACTATCCATATGAAAAAACTCCTCAGTTGCATTTGCAAATATTCTAAACCAAAATGAGTTTACTCAGCTGTTTTGTAATTTAGAACAGAAGATCTGCTGTAACCCAGGCTACAGGTCCTTTTTCCCTGTGCAAATACGCTGAATCACTCAAAACCTGAAAGTCTAGTAATGGTCATCCCACAATTTCTTGCTTTTCTTCCTCCTTCCTCAGACTGGAAAATTCTCCTGCAATTGGAGAAGCTATACAGAAAAGTTTGTGAAAGAACCTAGATAGAAAGAACATAGGTAACGCAAAAAAATTTCTGCTGAAACAGTCAAGAATCACTAACATACATAGAGTTTTGCTGTTTTGTTGCACAAATGATGACATTTGGTTAACAGTAAATATTTAGATTGAGATGGCAATAATTCAAGATGAGCACATAGTGCAAACAAACCCTACAAAATGTAAGCACTCTCATCATAATTTTCAACAGCCAGGTTTAGAATATTAACTAGAAAACAGCAAAAATGGAATTTGTTTTTGTGCAGATAAAGTTACACACACACAAAATTCAGAAAGCTATTTATTTAGTCTTTTGATAGCATTCTAAGGCCTCAGAACTTCTAAACTGCAGGTAAGCATGCTGCTTTAAATTGTTTTTATTTTCATATCTTAGTCTTGAAATGCCAGATTGAAATAATTTTAAAGTAAGTAACTGGCAAACCATTCTTTCTACTAACAAACAGCAAAAATGTATGAGACAACACTTTGCTTGGAGTATGAAAAAACCAGTACTCCAAAAAAGTAAACCATAACTTTACTGAAGTTTTTAATATAAAATCCTAAGAACACCGAGTAATAGAAAATTATTTTCACTTATACTAATCATAAGAAATGTTAATGCAAAATATATAGAATTTGAAAAATTTCAAGCTGCTCAAATAGGGATGGCTAAGAAATCAGAGTCTTTATGTAATGTAAAGACAAGAGCATAATATTGTAAAAGTGGCTCACTGGGTTCAGCTACAGTCTTTCATCCCAGTATCCTGGGCTTGGACAGAAACCGAAAGAGAAAGACTAAACAAAAATATAGTGAGGAAACCATATACGGTATTTTCTTCTCAGAGTGTACCTAGCTCTTGACCACTTGTGGTTGGGCAGCTTCCACAGACAGATGTGGCACACGTCCATAATCTGTAGTGGGTTTCTACTTCACCAATTTCTGCAGTTACCCTTTCACCCCACGTAAATTTTTACCATACTTAACACTTTGTGGAAAGAATTTCCACGCTTTACCTAGACTCTGGGTTAAGAGAGAAATCATTTTGTTTGCTTGAATATTTCATCTTCTAGCTTCACATGATGCCAATTAGTTTCATGAATCAGTCAACTACTGATACCTGTTTATTTTCATTTTATGGACATCTATTGTATCCTGCCATGCTAATTTTGTTTTCAAACTGACGTATTGTAGCTCGCTAATTTCTCCTTATGTGGAAGCTGTTCTACATTTTTTATCACCTTGTCTAAGTCTTTTCCAATTTCTTCTACATCAGCAAATAAAAAAAATGCATATGAAAGAGACAGTATCAATTCTGTAAAAAGACACATAGGGATTACTATGAACCCTATACAGGGTGAACCCTATACAAATAAAACCTATATATACATATATATACAACCTATAATACAATACCTATACAACCTTGCAATACTAACAGTTAAATTAATACCTCATCTTCTAATAAGATAAATTAAATATATTGTAGACCTAACTCTACTCAATATTAATTCTAATGAAAAATCAGCATATCATTCAAACGTCAAGGTTAAAATCAGTTTGGATGCAATATGTCTTGAACACTAAATCTCAGTCTTATGTATTTGTATATAAAGATATTTTCTGCAAAATAATGTGACCACTTGGGAGCTCTTAGGAATAAAAAAAGCGATGGTATTAGAGAATTTCACTTAACCAGTGACAAAGTTGAGAAGTGTGCACAAGAATTCTAATCCATCTAATAATGTTAATTAAAGCATTTTTCAAGCAGCATAGGGTGAAAGACACATATTCAATAAAACCACTTGATCATAGTACCTGAGCTTCTCCTAAATGCTTACATTCAGTAGCAAGATATCTGCCTTTATCTTACCACTTAAAAATATTTGCCCTCATCTCTAAAAACAAAGGCGCATGAGAAATAAAGCTTTGCAAAATCTAAATGGCCTGTGGACACCTGCTAACTTGTGATTTTACAGCAAGTTCAAAAGTGGTACTTTCCTCAAAGCTGTAGCTCTTGCAAGCATTAAATAAAGCATTTCCAATTTCCTTGGTTATAGCCTGGAAGCATTTAAAATCTCAGAAAGGCATAAGAAAATATTCATATGAATGAATCCCATAACTTTAGTATAACTTTTGTGGTTTTTTTTTCTTTCTTATTTTTTTTTTTTTAAATGAGTGTGCCACCTTATATGTTTTAAACAATTTGGCATTCACAACATCTCAAAAGAAAACCGAACGGCTAATTCTGATCATTTCAGCCCACCCAGGGATGTGACACAGTGAAGTGTGGCGCAGAAATCCCTGCATCATAGGTGAGCTGGCTGTGGATGTGCAAGAATAGCTCAACGACGACAGCACTGCTCTCAGATTAATTAGCCTTCCTACTTGGTGTACGGAGCCACATGGCTAAACTGCTTCTGAGACTCAGGATGGAATCCTTGGAAAGCAACCTGATGACTGCTTTCTTCAGTGATTACAGTGGGGATTTCTCCCTCAGCAGGAACCAAGGGTTTAAAACCCTTTTAATCAATTTTACTATAAAATACCTTCCCAATACATTAAATATCATTCCCCTGCCCCCATTTATAAGGCTTAATTTCATATAAGATGGATCTACAATATTGTTCTACAAGGGACACAAGAAAGGGTTGTCAGGGATTTCATCCAATAAAGCTATATGAGGAAGAAAATCGAAAAAGTGCAATATTAAACTTAAAATCTAACTACAACCTGCGTACAAATAATAAAGCCCTTTCATAAATGGAACTAACAAATTCTGAAAAGAAATAGCCTAATAAAGCAACAGAAACTCAGCTGCTGATACTCACTGTGTATAGGGATATTTCAAGGGGTAAATTTTTGAAGCAGTGCACAGGGAGTTACATACATAAATTCCATTAACAATAATGTGTTCCTCAGCTCTCAGCGATATTAACTTTTAAGTGATGCTATAACTATTATAACATTCTTGCATTTATGACAGAATTAATCTGCACACTATCTCCTAAACAGAACTTCTATATAAACCGCATTATTCTTTCACTTGCGTTTAGTAATGATATATTCAATTTTTAGGGACATCTGCTCACCGTTTTCTCAAACTGCATGCTAAGTGTATGTTTTTTAATGTAACTGCTAGGTTTAAACAATTAGTATTGCTGGATATAATCACTAATTTCCTCATACTGTAAGAGTGAACTTAATATTTCTGCATAGCAGATGTGATACACAATATTACGCAGAACATTATTACAAACAGTGCCAGCAGTTTTCTATACACAGTACTTAAGATAATTGTAAAAAATCATCTTCATTACTGCATGCTAGCATTTTTTTAACAGTTTAATTTGGATAGGTTACAAGATACATTCAAATCACACAGATACAATTACTGCAAACCCAAGAAGCTATAATCCAATATAAACCAAATCCCTTTGACCCTGTTAATGTCTGTTCCTTGTTAATCTAAGGCAAACATTGTTTGTTGTGTGCATTTGTTATGGAATATGAAAAAAAAAAAAAAAAAAGAGAGGAAATCCCTTAACAGTTGTTATTGATTCCAGCGTTTACCGACTGAAAGTTAAATGCCGTTTACAAAACAGAGCAGATGCAGATGCTGACAAAAAGGTAAACAATTGTTGCATGGCTCACTGCCAGATCCTAAGCCAATATATTATACTCCGAGTGAAGCACATTTCCCCTATAGATTGCACTTATTGCCACTTCATTTCCTATGTGCTCTGTCTCTCTATTGCTGTGCCTGGCACTAAGCTATTTTCAGTTCTTCGGTGACCCCTGAGGCCCAGTGCTACCTCACATAGCCATTAGTGAAGGGAATTGCATGTGTCTGACATGGCCTGAAACCAATTATTTGATATTTTCTTCAGAATGATGCCCAACTCTGTTGGGAATGAGCAATCATGAAATAATTTACCTCCTGATTTAATTTTTTCCTGCACAAATTAGTTGTAGCCTGAGCTAGCAATACACAGCTGCCTGTGACATATCTCTGTCTTATCAAGATTCTACTTGAAATGATGAAAAAGGGAAGGGGGAGGAGGGGGGGGGGGGGTGAGAGTTGAATAGAATAGGTTGGGGAATCCTGCTTTAAAAAGGCATTGACAAGTTTATCAGATATACTGATCACACGTGCTCTGCGCTGATTGAAACTGACAGACCCATAAAGAACTATCAGCGCCGCAAAGGAAACCGCATGGATGCAAACTGTTACCCGACTGTTTAAGGCTCTTTTTTTTTTTTTTTTTTTTTTTTAAAACACCCGTCTTGCTCTGCAGCTCCCAGTTAAGCTCTAGTGAGGCCCAGGAGTATCTGATAAAGCAGCTTAAGCAAACAGACTACACGTTGGCTTTTTTCTGGTCCTCTTTAAAAAAAAAAAAAAAAAAAAAAAAAAAAAAAAAAAAAAATGGTCACAGATCTGAAGATAGTAAACATTTTCTTATTAGACATCACCAATAACTTTTGACTTTTGTAAGTGCTTATGCTATACATCCATACTGTGCACGTGTCAAAAAAGCTCAGTGAAGTACAGGATCTCAACTTATGTATAAACATGGTAAGCATGTATAAATTTGCATATATTTAATCAAGAGAGTGTGTCTGTCATAGAAAGAGATATGTCACTGCCAGCTATTAAACAACCTCAGCGGAGACTACACTAATCTTTTGAAAGAGATGCGTTATACATGAAATTTTAATCAAATCTGCTCCATAATGTCTTCCCACTTAAATGAGATGGCTTTTCACCTCGTCGTGAAGGTTGATCCCGCTATCAGCTTGCTAGATGTTTGCCACCAACTGCTGAAGTCCTTTGTTAACACTGAGTGTACAGCCCTGTCAAAATTAAGTCTTCACCCGGAGTCGCGTTCACCAACCAGTTGACGGAGAAGGATAGACCACTGCTGGAAACACAGGCCTGGAGGGCAGGAACATCTGATCATGCTGACACCAAATTTATGTAGTAAATCCTGAGCAAATCACCTCACCAGCCTTACTTTGCTACTCTGTTGGACAAATTACAGAGATTTTCCCATTTGCTCTGAGGATGAAGTGCCCTACAACACTGTAGATCCCTATCTCAGCTAGCTCTGAAACCAGAGGCTCAACCTGCTCCTTCATTTTCAAAACCACACATATCCTCTAATAAATTACACAACATCACGATTATACACTGCAACTTTTGGTAGACAATGACGTCTGAAAGAATGAAAATTAATGAGTCTCTGAATTAAAACTAATTAATGATGGGTTGATTTAAGGAATTTAGCAGCTGGTATCCAAACATTTTCTGATAGTTATCATAGTAATGAAATAGCAGACATTCTGTAAACTTTTCTTTAATTAAAATGGTCATTGAACTTGTATATAGACTATATTTGCAGTTGTTTATAGCACTGGTAGGGTTTTTTTTTTTACGTGCTATTTTATAATTGAAAACTTCCTCTGAAGGAGTTACTATAAGCCAGCAGCACTCTTTAGAAAACTTTAGAAAACAAGAATTATCCCATGACGAAATGTACTATTTCTCACTAGTACTGAAACCATATTTTGTCCTTACCAATGACAGAAACTGGTTCCACATTTTTTTTTTTTATTTTCTTGCCTACACCATGGGCTGAGGGAGTCATCGCATCCCCTCAAGTCTTCCCACACATGCACAGGACTGGAGTGCTTGAAGAAATCAAAAAGACTGAGGGAGCCTGTAGCAAAATGGAGATAGCACCTATTTTGAAACAGCTGGGTCCTTGAAGAACTCGGTGAAGTTGATGTTCTCCTTCATTCTTTGCTGAAAAAGAAATTCAGTACTGCCTGTTCTGTCAAACTTTCACGTTGATTCTAACTTTGATAGGACCTGTGTATCTTTCCCTGTAAACCATTTAAAACGCTTGACTAATAAAAAAACAACTGTAATTTGTATTTGAAAACACAGTAATTAACGTATTTCTTTTAATCTGATTGCAATTTCTTTAATGTCAGCAAATATAAAAATGTCTGCTATCTTTGTTTCCATCCTCTATCCTATTTATATTCGCAGTGGAGTGGCTGGGTATCTCACAGATTGGCTCATTACATCAGACCCACTCCATTAAAATTAGATTTTTTGGAACTTTCAACCAATCAGGAATTTCTATCAAGTGTTCATCATTCCTTTGTGTAGTCTACACATGATATTATGTATTTCCTTAAATAATAGATTAAAGTGCCTCTGTCACTTTTGCTTCTCTTACTCCTTGGAATTTCCAAGACATAACAGAGGCAGATAGTGACAGCTTTTGTTCTAATAAGAGAAAACATTCAAAAAATTACTTATAAAGCTGGAGTCAATACTCATATTTCTGCCTCCTACCTCTTTGTATTTCAAAACCCTAGTTAGACAAAGTCACCACAAAGTTCTCATGATTACTTTTACATGGAATGTAAAATTCAGAAATAAGCCCAGGCATAGAGGAAGAAGGGTAGATACTGCTGTTTAAAAACTTCTAGAGAAGTAAGTTTGGAAATTCATAACCTTTTAACAAATATGTTGTAGAAAGGCTAGAATACAAATGAAGGATTAATCATGCATCAGCACAGATGTTCACACACAGGTTCCTACCAACCAACCCAAGACCACACTCTTGAAACTCCTCTTTATAGAGGATCTGCTGGCCCTGTGTGTAACAGAGCACCTAATTTCTGTGTCATGGGACTGGATGGACTTTTCCAGCACATGAAAAGCAAATCAGTACATTGACCCTTGCACTTAAACACAAAGAACTGCATTTTGGCCCAAGAACAACCCGCACATCAAGCTGCTGAGGAAAAGGAAGCTCCTCTTGAAAGTCCGAAACCAGTAAATGATCCAATTCCAGAGAGTTCCGCAATGTTTACGGGAACTAAAGATCTCCAGAACACTGACTGCTAAATTTCTAAGGAAGAAGCTGGACTGGGTTATAACCACCCTTTTACACTCCAGATCAAACAGAGAGGAATATCTCCATTGCTCTATTCAGCATAAGTATTATAAAACGGCTGAAAGCTTGGTTTTTCAAAAACTCAGGAGCTACAGCATCCCCTTGATTGAAGACGGAGGGCTTTTTTTTAAAATTTCTAAGCCTAAAGCACAGCGAAAACGAGATTCATGTTCAAATTTAGCATGTAACTTCCAGCCTGTGGATGTGACACACCCCCAATTTAAACATGCGTTATTTTAATCACAATAGTTTGTTTAAAAAAAAAAATATTTTGCCATTTTAAAGTTCCATTTGCTCTATTTGCTCATACACGTTTTGTAACAGAAAAGGTTCTCTGTCTTGACAATAATCACAGCCAGGACCATGAAACTGACTTGTGATTACATGATGGTAGATGCATATATTGAAAAGACCCCTGTAATACTGCAAGAGCTTCTTTAAGGGGCATTTTTGAAGTCTTCCCTTATCTGCCATAGTTCTGCACACCTTTCTTCACACAGGTCTATATTCTGAAGTAAAAGAGAGCCTAGCTTAGTAATTCTCTCTCAGGTTTTGTCACTTTTTATTATTAAAACAGAATACTACAGTATATAAATCTCAATTTGACCTCTGACCACTCACAAAGTATCAGACTGGAGAGTAAATCACTTTCATCTTTTAAACTTGGGAGAAGAATGCAATAATTAGAGGGCATAGTGAGTTAAATGCTCTCTTCATGCTGAGGAAGAACTCGCAGGTGTGCTGAGAGAGCAAAAAGGAAGATAATTAGTTGGTGTTTGCTAATTGTGGACATTTTGAAAGCAGAAAAACTTCCAAGAGCAGAATTATCCCCCTTTCAACCTCTACAGAATTCAGAAAACAGATTCAAGCTCCTGTTGGAAAAGATGAAGTGGAAGAACTTTATTAGGGAACAACAGTATAAAAAAATATATATACACCAAAAGAAGATAAACAATTTCGTGTTTAAAAATGTATCAACAATTTGAAAAGAAAAGTTACTGTTTAGTTATATTATTGAATAAACAACACACTAATAAAATTCTGGAATGGGCATCTTTTCAACATGACAAAGAGTCAATAACTAGACTTCACTGCCCACTGCCTTATTAAGGGCTTAATAAGTAATTTCCAGCAACCTCTCTAAAAAGAAGGAAGGTATTCAGGCATTTTACCAGCTTTGAAATTCTGTCAGTTCAATTGACATTTCAGTAACTTAGATACTGTTATCTTACCCCCTACTATAAGCTTAAAAAGTAACAAGCTTAATGCTTTTGTAATCTTTACGAAAATGTCATTCTCCCACTAGAAACACATTTGTGGTGGTGGGGTATTATGTTCATATGGCCTTTAAAAGAGTACCTCTTTTTTATTAAAACTTCAACTCTCTGTGTTCAAACAGATGGTTTTATTTTCTCCTCAGTACTACTCATATTTCCATTTAATATAATTGTGCAGTAGAAATCAAATACAATACTTGCAAGGGTAAGAAATAAATAATATGTGACAAAGAGGCTATGAAACACATTATTTCCTATATTAAATGCAAAGACATTTATTTTGTTTCCCCTGAGTAATAGGATCTTGTTTTGGCTGTCAAAATTTCATAGGCTTCCCAAGGAACAAAGACAACTGCAGAAATCTGCATCGTATCTGTATGTCCACTGGTTTTCAATTTTACCTTCCTGTTATATATTCCCACTGACACTGTTCACTCTATTCTTTAAACTGGTGATAATTAAATCTACTGAATAAATCAATATTGATTGGTTCAGAGTACGAATTTAGGAATCTCTGGTGTTTATAAAGTAAAAAATCTAATGATGATATCTGCATTTTTACTCAACTCATATGGAATACTCATGACATTTTCGCTGATGTCCTCATGTTTTCTGTGAAGGTTATATATGCATAAGAGAGAAATTTGGAATACTGTAAAATTAATGAAAAAAAACATTTAAATAAAGCTCCATAATAAATTTTAAATTTTTATGTTTCTAAAACGTTTGCCCCTTAGCAACTGAAAACTTGCTCTATTAATGCAAGGATCTGGGCAATATAATGAACCTGACCTGTTGAGGCAGGATTTGGTACTGGATATTATAATCCATAGGGGCTACTTTACATTATCATGCCTTACTAGCACCTCGGAAAGATGCAACAGGGCTTTATAGGACAGAACAGTGATAAGCCAACTGACTGAGACACTTTGCCCCTTCCTCTGAATACTTCTAAGAAGCCAGATTTCAACAGTGGGCTACAGATAAGAAAACATGACGGAAACGCAATTGTAACTATTGTACCTATTGCATAAATATTGTAAATTGTCTGCTATAGATTGTAATCTGGACAGAAATCTCAAAAAAGGTATAGTATTAAGATATAAATATTAATTACATTAAATTAAACCAAGTCTGAAATACTTTAATTTCCAGGTATAAATGGGAGAATAAATTATACTAAAGTTATTGAGTCCTAATTATTCCCAGACAAGAACAACTATATTTTCCATCACACAGTCACTAAGCCAGCAGGTACCAATGCTATTTTAGGCATACTTTTGATAGATGAGACAAAGATCACAGAAGATTGGTTGTATGCAATAATAGTGGCTCAAGAGATCACAAACCAACTGAATTTAAATTAAATGGAAAGATAAAAGAAGTCTGAAACTAAGGTTCTTTATTTCAAAGGGCGGAAATGATAAAGGAGGGGAAATAAAGCCATGTGCACATGAACGTAGAGGAGAAATCAAATTTAAGTCAAATGTGTAAAACCAAAAACTTGTATTTCAAGCTAGCTGAACAGCAAATTGTTGGGAATAGATAGGTAAGGATAAGTGACCTCAAAATAGACTTACCTTACCAAGTACTTTCATTTAGTGTCCCAAAGTTACCTTCATTTCAACAAATTACTCCAAAGTCTGTTCCTTTTCTCACTCTCAACCCCACTGCACAACTGCAGCTCCTCTGAACAACATTGGGTCCTTCTAGTCAGGCTTAGATATATGCCATATTCACATTAAGTGTACCATAGATACAATATATTCCTTAGGAACTCATGCATATTGAAAGATAATAAATTAAAAATGTCACAATTTAAATCACAGTTTGCATTTGAATATAACTTTAGAATAGAATGGAATTTGGTCATATTCTGTAGAAAGAAAACAGAAAGGAAGCCTGCTGGACAAATAAGTATACACTGGGGAAAAAGTGTAAAATACATATATTAAAATATATCAGTGAAGGTGATTTAATTTACCTCCACTTTGCAATAATATTTTCTTAAAAATAATCAATCACTGGTTTTGATGAATACACTGTGTATTGCCTCAGATTTTAAAAGGAAATTTAAGATTTTTAAAGTTATTGATCATTTAAATATACTAAAATATTTTATTGGCAAATGCTAGTAGATTTGAGATCCTATTTAAGGGTGTCTGACAAGTTCATGACTGTATGAAAATATTAAGCCAATGAATTTGAATGTGTCACAAAAAATAAAACTCAAAGCTCTAATCCATTTATAGGTTTAACCATAGGAAACTAAAAAGCAGACTAAGTAGTCTACACATGTATTTACACTCTCTCTATATATAGATTAAAAATATATATAAATAAACCCAAAGAAAACCTTCCACTAATACATAAAATGTGTATAATTTCATGGGTTTTAAGTTTCTTTGTCTGATGCCTTATCACTTACAAGAGTAGCTGTTGCTTCGTCTAAAAGAGATGGAGGATTAAGATAGTTTAGTAATGCCTGATTAAACTAGCTTAACATTTTTGTAAACAAAGAAAAGCGAAAGAGGTTCAAAAGGTAAAATCACAATCCACCTTTAAAAGACTTACTGAAAATTGAAGCAAAAAAATCATAAGACATAAGCAGAAAACCAGCTGTCTGTATGATTCTTTCCATGCCAAAAGTGTTAACAGATACATAACTTTTTTAGCATTTTTAAAAATACTGTAACACTACATAAACTTTTGAAAGAAACTGATTAATATGATAGAAAGGCTGAAACGACATCTTAGAAAATTCCATCATAAAATATTTGGGGGGTAGGAGGACTGGGAAACGTTCCTGAGATATTGTTTTAGCTGACTGGAAACATCGATGAGAATAGACAGAGAAATTATGACCCGCGCTAGATAAAAACCTACTACAATAACGTAACCCTAGTACTAAAGGCTGAATCCTGCACTTTTAAACGTAGTAAGAGTCACCAATTTAACTGGGAACAGGATCACGTTTCAACACAAAAACACCTGTCTCCACTAGAGCTGGCAATCAAAGATGCCAAGTTCCAAAAACGTGCCTCTTTTCACATACCGTTTTGCCAGTTTCTCTCTCAAACCACACTCATCCTCAATCCTAATAAAGAGATACAATCTCATTACAGCACTTGACAAATAACTGTTCTAATTCAATACGAAAACAAAAATGTTAATTCCTTACTTCACAAATAGATTATTATATATCAAATATTTTAAAGATTTATAACTCTGTTAAAGCTTGTTATAGACTACCTATATTTTCCTGACAGAAGTAGGTCATCCATATAAAGTTTTCTGAGGTTCTAGCCTTGTTTCATTATTTTCTGTAATTTTTTTCCTCTCCTGTATAGTAGGATCAATTACAGCAGTTCTTATGAAAAAAAAAAAAAAAAAGGCCAATAAAAAAATCAAACCAAACCCCGCATTTCCCTGAGGGGGGACTAAGTCAACACAAACCCTTTTTTCACCTCTGGGATAACAGTCCCAATTGAATGCCTTAGATTAAATTATTTTGCTGTTCTGAAATGCGCTGGTTTGGTGGTTCCCAGAGGGCAGAGGCAACATGCATCAAAAAATAAGAAACACATTGGTATAACTGTCTGTCAGCTAAGAAAAAAAGTCTCCTTCCCTTTCTCCTTTTCCCTTCATATTCCAGCATCTGTTTTTTTTTTGATACTCAGAAAACAGTATCACTGTCAAGGTAACCTATTAAAGTTGTTCTTAACTTTATGTATAAATACAGATTTCCACCCTCAGTTGTGGGAGGGCAGCAAAGGTATCAAAAATCACTACGAGTTCCAAGCAGGAAAAGCCACTTGACACTAAGAACTTGTCTGCCATTATAAACTGCCCAAAATAGTTATTCTGTAGAATTTCTTCCATAATAGTTATTTCAGTATGAACCATCCTGTGAACACTTTTATTAGGAAGGAAAAGTGCCTTTTTCTGACTTAGCGTGGTATAAATGTGGTCTGTTCAAACATTTAGAATAGAGAAATCTCTTTCCAGAAAGGACTCCTCACAGATGAGCTCACACCCAATGAACTATTCCATAATAATTATTTTGGTAATGATGTCAGTATAGATTTTGGTGGAGTTGATTAATAATACCAAATAACAGGCTACAACATACCCAAAAATGAATTTAAAAAAAATATAACATCCTATGTAACTTCACAACTCTGACCCCTTATTTTGCCCTAGCCTGCTGATTGCACTATTTTTTGGCTTTATTGTCTGTCTGCAGTCTGTAACCGCAGATCTTCTAGAACAGTCTGACTCTGCAAGAAAACGGGTAAGAGAGGCTGCAGGGCAATCCCATACCAACCTCTTGATGTGAAATAATACGGAGCACCACACAGGGAAGAGCTGAAGACATGAGCATGACAGCCACTGTGAAGAAAGTCATTTTGAGGATGAAATGGTATTAACAAACTGTGCTTCTCAACACAGCTTATGGGCGCTAAGGGGGCAGCTTCCGTGCCTGCAAATCTGACTAGGATACGTTTTGAACAACAATAAAAATCTTCTGTAGGATTTTTTAAAAATACAGAAATGTATTGGTTTTTTTTAAAAAAAAAAATAATTGCAGCAAATGTCTTAAAATTTGCAAGCAGGTCCCAAGATATACTTTATGTATTTTAATCTTCCTCTGTTCTTCCGAATATGCAATAGAACTGTGAACTGAAAACCTGTCCCAATAGATCTCTTGGCACAAAAACATGTGCCAAAAAAAATTTAAGCAGAGGAATTACTATCTTAATAGATTGCAGGACTGTTCTTTCTTGTACTACAGAAACAGTTAATGAGGTTTTTTTAGAGAGTTGCCCTTATGGTGACTTGAGTCTCCACATTTTAGATATAAAATGGAGATAACTAAACTTACCCATCTTTGTGAGCTTTTTTGAGGTCAAAAGAAAAATTAAGCTACAAACTTCTGGTTCGCTCCCAGTCATTTTTTTGTCAGAAAGTCTTTTCATGAATTCCCATCTCTCTATGTAAGTCAAAGATACATTTCTTGACATTTATTTCATAACTCAACATTATTCTGACACAACTTCTCCTTGTTTTCCACCAACACACCTTCCCACTGCTCCTTTCACATTATTTGCCTGCATGCCATTTCCCTTACCTTATCTTTCATATGTTCCACATATTCCTCTCTATTTCAGCTTCTGTTGAAAAATTATTTCATTTCTTCTAGTGGAATTTCTAGTTGGCTTACATTAACATTTATATAGATTTTAAAACTCACAGGACTATAATTTTCTTCTTGAGTAGACCTGGCAAATCATCACCTCACTCACCTTTGTGTATGTTGTACAACTCAAAGATCATTCTTCTCTTTCTGGATTTTTCAAATTACTCTAAACTTTTAATATTTTCTGCCTGCAAACTACTCCACCTTTATGGAAGGCTACATGTTAAACAAACAGCTCTAGCACAGAGGAGTGCTCAAAACTCTGCACTGAAAATGCAATTACATACAATCACGCAATTATGTTATGAAACTTTCCGTACTGAATTTTTTTCTAAAGCTCTGTTCCTCCCTTTGGAAAGTAGCATGTCAGACTCACCAACTGTAAAAAGAAAGTACAGAAAATAACACATTGATAACAGGTTCCTTTTATGCCTTAAATTCTTTAGAAGAAGAAGAAATTACCAGGTAGCATTAATTTACCGTACTTTCACAAGATTAGAAAACGAATTATTTTTTTAAAGTTAGAAACTGCAGAATTATCCTTCAAGCCAGCTCAGGTGTATGAATTTGTGTTTATTTCACAGTCACACTATTGTACGGACTTTCCTCTAATCTCCTTTAAACTTCTGAAAATTTGGAAAAAGTAGGAGTAGAAGACTAAAGGATTTGTGGGTTTGGATTTTTTTAAATCTGAATTAAATAGTTCTTATTCTACTATACATTTCAGCAGCTAGGATAAATTAGACTGAAAAAATAACTATATCATGACAATGTTATCCTGTGAATTATAACAGGTTTTCTACATACATAAGCATAAGATACTCGCCCTTACTTTAAAACCTTTTTCCTCAGAATTCTGAAACAGTCTATAATTCAACTGCTCCAATATAGTTAAAACATAAAGCTGTAATTAATAATCTTAGGCTTCTCTCTTCATAGGAAATAATCAAGTATACCAGAAAAAAAAAGTAGTATAATTAAAATAATATCTAACTAAAATGAACGTAAAATAAGGCTACTAACCCACAGCATGAACTGTTCCTCTCTGCTTCTTTGAAATCTTGTTTGCCTTAACTGCATGTAGAGCATTTTCTTTGAACTGCAGCTCACAAAGTCTTTCAAGAAGAACTGTGATTTCTTCAGTGATGGTATCCAGGTAAGTTTCATTAATGAACTTCAGCGATGAAGAAGGATCAATAGTTCCACTTAGTACATACAAATCCTCCTTTATCATTGTGGACAATGTGGGTATGGAACTTTGGTAACCATGAACCACTTTATCAAAACTTGTTTCACCACAACTAGACAAAAGACAGTTCTGTAGAAGGTTGCTAACCAGTTTATTCTGCATATTTTGATACTTCGTTAAGACTTCTGATTCGGGGTAAAGAAACAAAAGTTGCTGTATGCACTGAGTTTTAAACTCCATTTGTTGTTGTAATGCATTAGTATTTGTTTCTTCTTGACTTTGGAGTCTATTTACTAAAAATCGTCGAAGATGTAATCTCACATCATCCCAGAGAGATTTCACATCCATAGTTGAATCGTCCTCAATGGCATGAAGGGAAGATGTTAACTCAAAGGGTGTCCCACTTGGAGTACAGGGAAACGAGACACCACACTGACTGGAGAGGTCCAAAAGGAAGTGAAGTATCATTTCTTCTTGATTTTGCTCATTCTTCAGCAAGCTTTGCTAACAAAGGTAAATCAGAGAGTATTTTAGAAATATTTTGTTAACTTTGGTTGGTAAAATGAACAGCTTCATCCTAGAGTATCAATTGTTTCCAATGCCAATTCTCATAACAGCAAATAAGAGACTCAAATTGCTATATAAACAACAGAAATATCAAAACTTGTTTTCCCACAGATTTATGCACCAATCCCTCCCCTTGTCTACCTGCTCCAATATCCCCCATTCCTCTTCCCATCCCTCTTACATCCTCAACCTCTTTTATCAATCAGTTCTAACCCAGAGTTCAAATGAAAACTTTGCAAAACTCCTTAGATAGGCTTTGGCAGCCTGCTTGTTGTGGTCCACACATGTACCTTTGAAAGAAGATGGTGTGAAAAATTACTCAAGATTTACACAAATAAGGATAGGTTTTCCTCCTAAAACCAAACCAGGAATTTATAAATTGAAACACTGATGCTTTCTATATTCTGGCTCAGAAGGCAAATGCCAAAAAGGATAAAATCATCTTCCCAGGACCCCCTCAAAGACCTAAATTGGAAACTTGTTAAGAGTTGGGCAGACCTGGATCACACAGGGCAGAAGAATTAGAAGCTGTGTATCTGGGACACAGGCTGATACATCAGCAATGCAGTGACCTCTAAATACATCTCAGCCATATGGGATAGAGAAGAAGGAAGCCAGGTAACCACAGGAAGGCTGTTAGGAAGGAAGCGGGTGAAACCACACGGATGGATGCCTTGTTCCTACTTCATCTGATCCTGAAGAATTCCCTACTGGTCCAGGGCCAGGATCTGCTGCTTCAGGTTCAAGAGGACATGCAGCAGGTCCTCCTGTCACAGCTCGATCCTTTCTACTTGGCTCAGAATGACACAGAATTAAACAGCACTCTGCAGCTTTCCTTATTGTCTGTGAGAAAAGTAATTCAGACGGACAAGGCATGTCCAACACATGAGTAGAAGACTACCCTAAAGTCCCATGGTCACTGGACACCAAAATCTTCCTCCTCTCTCAGAAAAAAACAACAACCTGCCTGTCATAAACCCATTTCCCACAACCTCAATGTTTTTCCTACTGTAGGTTGGCTTTGGCCAAGTCCTAGGCCCACCTTCAACATCAAAAGCATCCCCCTAAACTCCCTAAATTCCTAATGACTTTACTTATTTGTGAAGACCTGTTCTCAATCCTCCAGGTGAACTAGAGCTGTCCACATATTTCCCCATATCACAGCCACAAGAAAAGTCAGTGAAACTGGTGGTTCTCTTGACTTTCTGGGTTTCAGAACCCAAGCAGCCAAGCCTTAGGTTAACCGGGACCCAGAAGTCCTCTCACTTGCTCCTCCACCTCTTATTGCTTCTCTCCAACAGAGAAAAGGTGGTAGAAATCACATAAGGGTAACTCTCTCCATTCCTGCCCTTTATCTGTGAGTCCCTGCTATAGTCCATCCTATAAAGCAAGGCTGGTAAAGAAACTTCCAGCACACTTCCACCTTTGGATTTTAACCTACAGTATTTGAGGAAATATTTTTTCCCCATTTTGAAAACAAGATAAATAAATCAAATTTGAGTCTGGTATTGCTTAAATATAATAATTCCCAATACATGCTCTATTTTCCTACTATAGCAAGCTTTTATCAGCAGATAATTTATAAAAATAGAAAAAAGATAAAATTATGAACAAAAACTTCGGTGGGCTTTCCCCTCCCTTTTGAGTCACAACAATTTTCAATATCTGAACTTCTATTCTTTCTTCTGGATGATTCAAAAATATTGCACACTTAGGGGAGAAAACATAAGTTTAAACTTCTTCTTGCCCTTTACTCTGGAGCGCTCCATGATGAAAAACAAAAAATAAGACCAGCCGCGCAGTAGCTAATTCTGAACAAAAGGCAGAGAGTATTATTGCCTCCCATAAAAGAAAGTCTTAAAAATAGCAGACTAGCTATTTGCTTCCATTCTACATCTTTATTTCAGAATATTCTTATAAATTTTTTTAATTACAAGCAGGAAACACACATGGAAGAAAGAATAATAAAGGGAATTATCAGTCAAATATCAACCAATAAAAGCATATGCATGTGACAGAAATATGTACAACTACTTAAAATCTTCAATCACACAGTTCAATATGTATATACCTAAGGCTGATTTGGTTGTCTTTATCTACTAAAGTATTCCACAAAGTTTTGTGGCCCCAAAGAGAATGTGTGTCGATGTCTAAACTGAAACCCTAATCAGTAACCACTGTGTTGAAGAGTCCAGTCTCCACAGATAGAATTCTGGAGTTTAAAGGTTAATTTATTTTATGAATAATGCTCAAATACTATATTCTGAAATCAACGAAACAAGAGAAGCTGTCAAAACAGTGAAGGTAACTGATGCCTTTGGATGACGAATCCAAAATGTCTCCCAACAAATCCCTACTGCTGGTTTTTAAGGTTAAGCAGAAACATTTTTATTCATGAAAGCAAGAATCTAAGTATTGTTTCAAGCCCTTTGCAACTTAAAATAAAGCATTAAAAATAGGGAGCTTGCAGATGCCATCTTAGACTCGACGTTACTCAGAAAAAGAGCCCCTGAAGTGAACTTTGAAGCTCTGAAAACACAGTGTCATCAAGTCTCTTTGAACATTGCCTATATTGACATAAACTTTTCTATTTGAAAATTAATCTGTAAAAATACTTCAAAAGATGGTGCCAAAACTATTCAAGAGAAAAAGAATCAAATTAGTACCCAAAGGCTTTAGAGAAGCATGAAAAGTTCTCTTCTGATCACAGAAAGTTAGTGACAATAATATACAGAAAATGTTTGACACTTGCGGTCTACCGACTGGACAACTACCTACTATATACCTACCTGTCATATCAACAAGCAAATCCAGTAAGGTAAACATTTTGTTAAATAAAGATTTTGCCACTAGTTTAGCATGAAATGATTCTAAGCAAGATGTGTACATGTGCATATTCAGCTTTTAAATATTTAGAACTACAAAACAGTGCACAGAATGACAATATTTCACACAATTAACACTTCCAGGCTTCATGAAGAACCTCTCGGTATTTTCATAAGAGTTTGCAAATGCATGAGAATAGCATGCTACCAATAAATCTACATATAGCACCTCAGCCAAAGCACATACAGAACTTTGCACTACTTTTTCAATTGTTCCAGCAGCTTAAAAGATAAGCAAAATCTCTAACAAAATAAACACACATAATAAGGAATAACAACTGTCCTGAAGCAGGAGGAAGGTTACTATTATTGCAAATGTATTATATGATACTTAATTAAAAGCCCACAAGTGAGAAATTAAGCCATCTGAGTAATTAGTTCAATGGATGGAGACACACATTTAAGAAAGGTCAGATGGTAATAATCTCATTCCTGCTGAATATTATTGAAAATAGTTTACTGCAGACCTATTTGTGCAGCTAAACACAAACTCACTGTGACTATTACTTCTTACAGCTGAGCTGTCTGTGCTAACACGTACACACTTCTCATCTGGAGCCTCATCTACGCAACAGGCTGGATTATCTAAGGAGCCATGAGGCTGGAAACAGCGATGTCCACGTCCCCAAGCTCCAGATGTTTTCCCGATAAGCTGTGCAGAATTGAGGCTTTAAGGCTTCTCACACTTTGCTGCCTCCCACCGGGGCCCTTCCCAGGACCTCACAGCCCACAGCCACTGCCTCCCAGCCAGTAAACCCAGGGGAAGCTCTTCTCTGTAAGATATACCCAAAGTATTTCCCAGATGGGGACCTTTTGGTGTTTCCCAAACAAATGGCGCCACCTGGTGTTCAGGTACGTGGCTTGAATAGACCTTGGAGACGGAAGAAAGCGAGGAATGGACACAAGGAAGTCATCGTAGCCATGCCCTCCTCTGAGGGACTTTAAACAAGGATCTAACTGGACTAAGAGGAATAACAAAATACGTCATAAGCCAGCATTTTCTGGAATTCTCTCATTTTGTCTATATCCAGTGTGGCAGGTTAACAGTTCCCGACACCCTTGAGAGGGGTGATTATTAGCAGCAACGTTCATGCTAATCACCTCTGCCAGAAGGAGAAAAAGACACTTCTTCACCACATGAACTCTAAAGACCCAGTGTTTCTGGAGAGGGTCTCCTCATTTGACACAGTTTAGCATCCAGTGGATTCAAGGGGGCCTGAAAGATCAACAACCACTTGGAAGAGTTAAAAAACTGAGAGGTGATTTGGTGAAGCGTGAGCTCTGGCCAGGAGATTGTCTGGCCAGGGATTCTTTTCCTCTGCCAATAGAGCCAATCTTAGCCTAAACACATTCACGTCCTACAACTACACCATGACATGGAAATGACAAAGAACAAGCCACTGGATGCTTTTGTTTATTTGTTTCGACCCTCATGCATACCTACCTCATATAAACACACATACACATAGCTTATATGTAAACTTTCAGGCTGTCATTTACTGGGATATCATCCTTCACTTATCTAGCAAATTCAGTTTTCCAGACTTCCATTTCCACTCATGTTAAGGTTAACGTTTAATAAAAAAATTTGCATAAAAATGCCTTCTAAAATGATAGAATTTTTGGTTGAAGTGAAATTTGATTTCTAGTTATGCACAGATGTACAGCTTGCTAGGACAATGGATGTAGGTCCCACATTTCTATTTAGGAAAAGCAGATAAGAAGTTAATGCTTAAATAATGTATAAAGGACAATAATCTGTATTAGGTAAGTCAAATTCACACTGAAATAAGAGATGAACAAGAGGTAACAGTAACAGCTCTGGTGTAGACAGTAACTTCAGATGTTTTTTACCAACATGTGTTTATAAAACAGTTCTAGTAGAGTTGAACATGTTCTAGGATCGTGAAAAGATTTTGTCCCAATTTTTCTCTATTTAAGGCATGATCAAAAGGGAACATAATCCCCCACTGTGGACTTAAAAACAGTACTAAGCCTTCTAACAAAATTTCTGAACTATCCTCACCACAGTGAAGACTGAAAAGAGAAAACTAATTAACTTAAAAAAAAAAACCCCAAAACACCCATCATATAACCAACTTTCTCAAACATTAAACTAGTAGTAAACAATTAGTGAACAATTTTTACCAGGGTCCTAAGGAACTCCATCAGCTCTCCATGGTGTGTAGAAGAAGGTCTGAGAGAACTAAAGTTGCAGTTGTTTAGCCACTGAAGGCAGTCGGTTGTGCTCTGTAGTATTTCATCATTACATATCTCATTTACTTCTGATTGCAGGTCTTTTAGACACTGTTCTATGCTAAAAAACAGAAACAAAATCACAGGATTTTTTCACGACTTGCAGATAAAAGCATTTTATATATTCCATATTTTAAAAAGAAAAACTGCTTTGTATTAATGTGACACTAGTCACTCTTCTTCCTAGATTAAATTACTCTTACAAAATAAGGCAAGAATTTTCGGGATTAACATTTAAATACAGTCAAGACAGATAAAATAAATTTCCTTAAGGCCAGACTGTACCATCCTCAGTAAGAGCAAATCCTGCCTCACTTCTCAGACAATCCTGTACTTTTTAATAAAGCAGTCAGTGGATAAGACATTATCTAACCTAAGATCCAGTCCTTGGTGCTTAATTATCTAAAGCAGAGACTATAAACTGAATCAACTACCATATTCAAAGGTGAATGTGTCATTCTGCTCCTTTAGCGATCAGCAGTTGTTTTATAATACATAACATATATTAATGACTTCTTAAATACCCACTGACACCACAGAAAAATGCTGAAAAGAATTTTAGTCAGTTGTGCTGAGAAAGCAGATCTTCTCTTTCTTGTTTTTGTCACTAGAATATTTCAAAGAAAACAGAGTTTGTTTTCAAGGAGCTGATCTACTCCTTAGCGCTCATCTAGAATCACAATCCTGTTTATGAGATCAGATGTGGCTGGTTATTACAGGAATTTCATTTGCAAAAAATCAGAATAACAACTGAATAT
Source organism: Gallinago jamesoni (assembly GCA_025769975.1). NCBI lineage: Eukaryota > Metazoa > Chordata > Aves > Charadriiformes > Scolopacidae > Gallinago > Gallinago jamesoni. Next base: position 79,034,410 of record JAOQGH010000019.1, read on the forward strand.
CCAAAATTATTTTATTTCTATTTGTATGGACATTTACATGAAAAGAAAAAAAAAGAGAGAAAAATCCAGAAACAATTTAAATCTATGTCTTTTCCTACAAAAACACTTTTCCAGTATTTCAGAACTACTTTTTTTTAAAAAAGCAATGCTTAATATTTTATAAGTTTCAGTTTGAAAAGTACTGTTAACTAGATATAGGCAGATCCAGGTTTAATACAAATAGAGCCAATAGTAAGACTGATGCCACTTTGGATTTATTGACATGCAAAGTGATTCTCACTGCAATTTGAATTTTGAGTATACTAGTTATTCCACTTATGTTCTTACAGCTGATAAGGGTTACAAGGTTTAACACAAATTAAAATTTAGTTCTTTCTATCTCTGTACAGTTACCGGATTAGATGAGAGTCAGCTCTTCACAGGTATTTCAATGTTAGATACTTTTGATCCTATTACTTTCTATTTTCATGACATCAACCAAACAACACACTTGCCTGTTATACTGCCAATCGCATCTCTATTTTATAGACATGAAGTATGACTGTTTTTCTTTAGCTGCTCTCTAACATTTTCAAACTTGACTAGAGTACAGGCAGAGGAAGAAAGGCGAACAAGAGGAGAGGGAAGAAAAGAAACTGGGAAACAAATAAAATCTTTCAGTATATTACAAGCTGTGACAAAAATACAAAAATAAAGACCTCCAGTTTTCAGAAAAATATGGAAAACCATTTTTTTTTTAATTAGTAACCATGAGTAAAGTTTTTAACTGTTTTCTGCATAACTTCTCTGTGAGGAAATTTCATTTTCCACAAAATGGCATCTTTTTGGAGGAAAGTGTTTTCATTAAAAATATAATCTACTTTGAATATCAAATTAAAAAATAATCTTAAACACTGTCTTAAATCACTGATGAAAGACTGTATCACCCACTGTCTACACTTTGGCATTTAATTCTGCCTGCAGTACTGTTTTCAGGACATGGAAGAAGCATTTATTTCATTTTCTACTGGATTTTCTCTTTTAGTGAATGATTTGCATTTTATTTTTTTACAGATGTTATGCAATGTACCTTAAATTCCTATGAGCTGTCTCATTCTGATCAACAGCAATAAAGTAAATCAGTGTCAACCATACCTTTGGGAACTAAGTCTGTTAGTTTGAATTGACATTTTAAAAAAACAGTGGGGAAAAAAAAAGTAAGCGATCACAATAAATTAAGTTCACAGGTAAACAGCAGTTGCGTTTTCCTTTTATTTTTAAGTTACCTAAAACAAGCACATAAGTATATTTTTTCTGATAATGCCATCAAGACTTATCATCTGTGATAGGCCTTGCTTTGTGCCTTTTATTTCTTTAAAATACACTACTAAATAATAACAAGCTGAATATGAAAACTACATCAACCACAATTATAGAATGCAAGGATGATCATAAGAATGTAAGTGCAGAATTGTAATGTTTTGAGTGCCAGGAAAAAAATACATAAATTGTTTCCAAAACTATGACTATACAGATCCTAAAAAAAAATTTCATCAGAATACACAGATAGTTTTGAACAGCTTATTTTTCCATATTTAATTGTATTTATTGAGAATTATGGGTATATTTGCTTTATGCTTAGAAGACGTCAGGTAAACCATTCAAAGTCTATCTATCAAATCTAAGTCACCACATTTTAGAGATGCGTTATCTTCAGAAACCAAATTCACTACTACAAATAATGCTAAAATTTATAAAATTTTTTAAAACTTATATAAAGTTTTTTAAAACTTTAAAACTTAAAAATAAATGGGTGGCCTGTAAAACACTATAAAATTGATGTCTGGGAGCTTGCTGTATCAGACGTGTTACATGATGAGCAACCTGGTGTGGTGGGAGGTGTCCCTGCCCTGGGCAGGGGGGTTGGAACTCGATGATCTTTAAGTTGCTTTCCAACCCAAACCATTCTATGATTCTGTGATGCGAAAGCCTTAAGACCTCCCTGATCATGACTGAGCTCAAAATGAAGTGCACTGAAACAAGTATCTTCCCACCATCGAAGGACCTGATCAGGAGCACAAAGGATCTCCACGAAAAAAATCACCCTCTGCCTGTGGCCCACTAAGGTTCCTGATGGGGTAGTCCAGCCATGAATACCAATTCTAAACTTGACAAAAGATTGGCATTTATCTTTTTAACTTGTGAAATCTGTTCTGAGGACTATGGAACTGAATGTCTTGTTCGTACACCTTGGCTCCTGGACACCGTGGTGGCCCGATGTGCCTCCTTCAGCGGTGTGCCCATCTGCTTCAATTGGGAACCCGCTGCTACACTCATCTTTGACACAGGAATCTGTGGGCAAGCCAATAAACTGCAAGCTATGAACAAGCTACAGCCTTCTGGAGATCAGATATTTTGGTAATTTGTCCCAATGCAGATAAGGGGATTAGGTGGATCTATTTCAGTGGCCCTCCCTGTAGGCACAAATCAGGATACGTCTGTTCATTTTATTTAATCCTTTTATTCCAATAAAGTAAACATTGAAATAGGACTAACACTGTTTTTCATTGAATAAAAATATTTTCTTCAGGCTTACTCGAAACATACTATAGGTAAACATGGTCTCAAAAACATTGCTATTTCTTTTAAGATTTTTGTCAACACTTAGTATTACATGAACATGGTTAATTATAGATACCTATGCCTTTACATGAATTTCATCATTACATGAAATATTTAGGAACCATATTTTTCAGTTACCACTGAAAAAAAACCAAACATTTTTACTGTATTATCTGAGTTTATAAAGCAATCATTTTAAAGAAAAGACTTCTGCCAAATAGGATTAAAACATATCTCACTAGCTAGTATTTAAAGCTATAATTTCACATCAGTGTAGGGAGAATGAGACTCCAGAAAGGAAATTTTTTTAAGTTTTAAAAACTGTAAACAAAATATACCATTTTGATGTGAAAGATGTGCTTAATGTATTTAATGAATTTTATTCTTAAAAGTACAACTACAAGAAGCCACATAAAGTGCTAAATTCCTTTTTTCCCCCCAAACAATCCTTTTTTATTAAGGTTTAACTGCAGATACACTTTAGTAAGTCCAGTGCAGGAAATAAGTTCCCTTTTTTTAAACAAATTGAGGCATCAACCCCGATGACATCAACTGATGCTATATACCACAAGACTGTAAATGGTCTTAAAATCATGTGCAATCAATACAAAAATACAATCCTGGAACCCTATCTAAATCAGGAATACAAGATCTGGACCACAACACAGAATTTAGACGTATTTCAGCACTTTTCCCCTATTTATTATAGTTAACTGGTTCTGTCTCCTTATGTATGTTTTCTGAAACATCCTCTGAATGTCTAAATTTTAGACTGTAAAAGTCTAAATTTTTATGACAAAGTGAGGCATAAAATTCATATTTTAGGTGATCAGGTGCTGATGTTGAGACACTGCCGAACCTAACCAGGAGATTCTTAATTCTGCTCTCGGATATTAGCCTGCTGGTACTACATTAAATAGCTGTTCCTGCTCAGATGGGAGGTCCCCATGTCTCTGACTGTGGTCATTAGAAGATGCCAAAAAAATTTAAAAAAAGAGAAAAGTTAAGATTTCTCAGAATATTTTCATTGTCACTTCGTGACCCAAATACTTAAATAAGGCAGTGTCTTAGCATTTAATATCCCTCAACTTTTTTTTTCCACAGGTAACTCCACTTTTCTTTGAACCTGTGGAACTGTTTCGACATAAACAGAAAAAAAAATTAGTTACCAAACTACTAACAAGGAGTGAAATACAAAAGCTGAAAGAAAAAATAACTGTTGTCTGTAACAAAGAAATCTGATAGTTATGCTCATGTGGATTTTTGTAAAATTGACCGAATTTTCAAGAAAGAATTCTTTAGTCCCCCACAAAAAGCATCTTGAGCCTTTGTGGGCACGTTAATGCTTGTGGTTACTAGCACTGGTATGCCCTTACACCAGTGAAAATCATTTCACTGAAATAGCTTCTCCTTTTTAGGTAAGGGTGGGTTGGTTGGTATGTTTGGTTTTTTTTAAACACTAAGCCAAGTTCTGTTGTTTTATCTATGTCCATACTGGAGTGCTCTTCTGGAGTAGCACACCAATACCACTCGGTAAGTATTCCCACTGTAAAGAGACAGTCTCGATTTGAGAACTCCTCGGTGCTCTTATTTATTAGGTTAATGACAGGTTTTAGGAATAACCTAATCGTGTGGAGGGACTGTTTTTTAAGTGGCTGCATCCACGGACAAAGGGTGACAATCCAGGCGCTATAAGGGAACGGATGGTGTAAGCACTGTCGCTCTGACACAGCATTATTTTGCAAAGCAGAGTATCAAAATGAGGGTTGCTGTCTCCATGTGTCATTTTCCATTGCCTAAGATTACCAGGAGTAAGTTGAAAGACGATCTCCTAACTCCTTTCAATTTCTAACAAGCACTGTTTCAATTTATTTCATACAGCATATGGAACAGCTATAAAATGGCAATGAGATTGGTTAAATTAAACTGCTAAGCTATAAAGTGAAATCATCTTTAAACCTCATGTTACTTATGCTTAAGATCCTCATATTCATGAAGATCTGTTTTTAGAATCAGAGCTTTACATGCCTTTTAATAATAACAGACTGTTTTAAAAGAAATTAAATAATTGTTTCCACTGTTTTTTGAAGACAGAAGCACTAATATAATATTACTTTGTTATTGCCACGCACATTCTTTAAAAAGCTTGACTGTTAAAGATACACTACATTTTATACAAAATCTGCCATCCCGTTTGGAAACCCGTGTGTCAGAGGACCTACCATTCACTTCAAGTAGTAAGAGATCTTTGAGAGACATTTTTACCAGTGTAATTCCCAAAGGCATGTTCCTTGCTACACTGTCTCCCATGTGGAAACAAACATTTTATTTTATTTCATGAAAGCTAACCTGCCAAAAAGGACATACTAATTAAATTCCCCATCATGTACGCACAATTTCATGAGGTCATTGCTGATACCTCAGCACTACTGTGTGTTAATAAACTGCAATTTAACCATAAATATATATAATTAATTTCACAGTAACTTTTCAATTGCTAGATACAATCCATGAAGATTCATGCAAAGAATGTTTGGATACCTTTATCTTGAAAAGAAACAAGGGGTTTTACCAGAAGTGGCTATTTATCATCTTGCGTGTTCCTGCAATGCTTAGGAAAACCAACAGTAACATTCACGCTACAATGTATCTCTTAGGATTTCTAAAATTTGAGAAAAAATTGAGATTATTGTAGTTCCAGGTCTATAATGTTTATGCTGTTCCACTCTGGTCTATCTGACCAACAGCTTACTCTTTCTGCCCATTTTTTCACTCTCACTAACCCAACTGCATAAACAGATGAAATTCTTCCTTGTATTTTACACTCTTTCCAAGGGTGACCTCAACAGCAGAGGAGAAAGCTGGAAAGTAAAGCTGCTACTGCTAATAATATAGGTTACCACCTCATATTTGTTTGTATGTTTTTTCTTTTCTTACATAGTTTGACTATATTATTCTCTCATTCATAATTTGTATAAAAGTTCTATTCAAAATAAGACCAATAAATATGAAGTTAAACATTATTTTGTAAGCAGCAATATGAAACTGATAGAGAGATTAACTACAAAAAATTTTATCTCTTTCGAAAAATGTTGTGAAGACAAATATGTATTGATACTTGTTTTTAAAATCAGCAATTATTTTAAGTATGAGTCTGAAAGTTACAGGCTTATAAAGGTGAAAGCCTTGAAAAAATTCACTTCCTCAAATTCCTCGTATGGTAATCTTGGACCTTAGGATGTGAAA
>JAOQGH010000019.1:79041076-79053250 GCA_025769975.1 Gallinago jamesoni
TTATAAAGGTGAAAGCCTTGAAAAAATTCACTTCCTCAAATTCCTCGTATGGTAATCTTGGACCTTAGGATGTGAAACAAAAATGCAGCCCCTGCTTCAAGGACTTTGTAAATCTCTGATTTAGCTACTTACAAAACATATCGACCAAAACTGTGAATTAACTCTACCACTGAAAATCAGAAAGAAATAGAATAGTGACGTCTCAACTGCGTAACCATATCAGAACCATCACTTCTACCTGAAGCACTGCCCACCTTTAATTTCTGATCTTGCTTTAAAGACTTGAGATATTTCAGTCCACAAGACCTAAGCTTTGCCCTGGTGAGCTCTTTCAAAAGAGTGGCAGCAAAACATTGGTGTCCTTCAACTCCATGGACTGACACTGAAAACAGGATAGTGAAAAACGACGGCTAAAAAAGCACCATCTCATGCATTCTCTTATGAAATGCACCGGGAAATTTCGCAGTGGAAAGATCTGGTTACAGCTTCTGTAGATGCACATGACTGCTTAATAGCTACCAAAAATACCGACACAATTGCAATCGCTATGGACTGGAGTTAAGAAACTGTGTCTGTGTTAGAATAGCCAATCTCTGACAAACTGTGCTGTCCAGCCAGGAAGGCGATGAGAAACAGCTTTCCCAAACCCACTGATCATGCACAAAGACAACACAGGCTGAATAGGAATAAAATGACATTCCTTTCTCAGTTTAATTACTCATTCCTAGCTACTACTCCCAGGCAGTGGGTAGACAGATACTATTTTGACAAAGATCTTAGTGACGTTATTCCAATATCTTTATAAGTACTAAATTATCAACTAAATACTACAGTAATGCACTTGTACAGGAGGCAGGTTACATTCACAAAGAACAGTCAAATTATTTTTGCAAGCTGTGATAAATACTAGGTATGAGTAAAACTGATAAAACTATCAGTTTTATTCCTCTACTTTTAGCCAAATTCTGCCAAAGATTCAACCACTGTTGGGATTTTGGATGGAGGTTCCAAAATTTTGCTAATTCTCTTGAATAGCAGGAAAGTGAGGTGTAGCTGCTTCCTGAAAATTCCAGAAAGGAATAAGTCAAGATTTTCTTCAGCACATCTCAGTTTAAAAACACATTTCTGTGCAAATGATGTAAATGTAACGAACAACAACTAGAAAATGTCAAACTAACATATTTATTGAGGTACTTGTCAAACAGTCCTATTATTCACAAGTTAAGGATCTTGTTAGTTCCTCGAATAATGACAACAATTTATACTGAACAGTTACAGGACAAGATGTAATGTTATACACACTTACTAGTATCGACCTCACTGGAGCCCTTCAAAAAAGACTTTCATCAAAATTCCAAACGACTGGTTACTGTTAATTAGACAGAGGGTCAGGTTGAAGTTCATCAGATTAAAGTCAAATTAAGCCTTTGTGAAAAGCCTCACAAGATTACTCCAGTGTACTATGGAGATACAATTATTGATAAATAATTTTGTTGAATTGTGAGTAATTGTTCTGTTGAAGAAGACCTAGAATACTTCACACTGTCCTACAGCCTCAAAGAATCTGTTGTCACTTAATCACCACTAAAGGGCAGCCAATCACTCACTGAAGAAAGCACTGAATACACACACACACAAAAAATCAACTGCTGAAGAGATTTCATGCTTACAACCACTTTCAAGTTATGCACGATAAGCTTGGTTTCAAGCTAAGTACCTTATTTTCTGCTTAGAAGTATTAAATACCAGCTGAAAGTTTAGTTCTATGGATTGCTCAAAAATTAACTCTTACTCTTTCTTAATCCTCCAACTAGGAAAAAAAATCCAAAAGGCTCACTTTTGATTAACAGTAAAAGTCAATGCAAATGTGAAGGGAAAGACTGAAGAAAAATGGCCATCCTGATGAAATTAAGAATACAACTTCACGTCTTAGAATAACCCAAAGCCATCACTGCAAATGAAACTGGCCAACAATGATGGAAGTTTTGAGATCTCATATTCACCTGTTTCGATAAACTGCTGTGAAAATGAAGTTAACATTCAAGTGTAATAAGAGGTCTGTAATATAATAGTGAATGAATGAACCACTTACTCCCTTAAAACTTACAAATAAAACAATTTCACACAGATGGTCTTTTTTTTTTTTTTTGTTATAGCACCGAATAGAATTGGTACAATACAAAAATACTGAAGGTAATTCAACTACTGGAAACCATATCTGATTTGTCGTGCCACACAATTTTATAAAAGCTATTCAGTTGGAAGGCAATAAATGAGCATTCAAGTGATTTACACACTTTTGGATCATAATTTTTTACACAATGTTTTATTTTTAAAAATATATATATGCTGTATACTATTATGTTTATTCTCTGTGGTATAATAAAATCATAAATCTATCTGATGAAAAATGGATTGTATTCCAATTGTATCACTGTAGCACATAGAGCTGCTCTTATCATACCACTTACAAAGATCAATGGTAACTTGAAAATGATTTCATTCCATGCTACCTCTAATATATTAGCAATAAAAGGACTCTTTTTAATTTAAAAGTCACATCAGCTGCTGTCCATCTTCTTTTAAAATCCCCTCCATGTCTGAAACTGACATATTACAGGAGCACAATATCACCTGGTAACTACAGGGCTACTTTCTGATTTTCCTTGTGAAAATTAGTTTAAAAACTAGCTCACACGCCAATTCAGCAGAAATACAAAGCTTTTCCTGACACGGTACTGTTGTGTACCACACCCCAATCCTGTGGTGATGTTAATGTAAAATGTTACATAAAACGTTAACGATATAAATTACCATTAAAAGCAACAAACAGCTGGCCAGCTTTACCACCACCAAAAGTTTTCTAAACCAGCAGCACACATTTTACATGCATTAAAAACAAAGGGAGTGGTAAAGCCTGCCTCTTCCAAAGGCTCATCTTGAAAATAACCTTTCTAAGTCTCAGACTGGCACTGCATAATGGCTCACTTTTATTTGGTAGCTGCTGAAGAGGTGACAGCACCTGCCAAAACCCCTGATGCTGTGTCTTCCTGGATATACACGGCCACAGCAACTCAAAACTTCAGTACCTCTAACTGTGTCGTGACTTCAACTAAACTCTAAATAAAGTATCTACATTTTACTGATATCATCAGCAGGAAAAACATAGTATGAAATTGCACGACCCAGTGGTCCACAATAGCATATTTCCCAGATCTTCACTGTCGTTGCTACCCTGGGATTATTACTATCGCAACCACATCTGTAACCACTGAATTTTAGAATTAAAATATTCTAAATGTGAAATAAGAGTAATAAAAACAAAAAACCTGAAAAATTCTCTCAGCCTGGCATAAGCAATACAACAATAATTCAGCAATTCAACAATGACCTAAATCAGTTTTCACTCCTCCAGTGAGATACAGCAATGGCTTATCTCCGTTCTTCAGGAAGCTGTCCGGGAGCAGACAAAGACCTCTCACAAATGTGGGCTTCATTAAAATTACAGCATCTTAAAACAGACACCATAAAGGGCATTCTTTGAAATCATGCAAGTATATAACAAGCACTGTTATCCAAAGGCAAGCATTTCCAAAATTCAATACAAAATTATGCTATTTGTTGTGTATCTGGATGTATGCTTATATTTTTAAAGGGGCAACCAGTTTATTCACTTACGAGCATCTTTCACAGACCAAAGTATTTTAAAGGTGCTAGAGTTTAGCCACAAAACATTTTTCGAATAAGGCACAAAACTTTGAGCTGATTTTTTTGTAGTCATGCAAGAAAATCCAAATCAAAAAGAACTCTTTCAGTACTCCACTGTTTCTATAGCGTTGGTTTTTGGAAACCAGTATGTTACAAAGAAGTGGACAATTAAATATATTGGAAACAAAATTCTAGCTAGAAAATCTTGTATTGCAGCTTATCAGTTTTAACTGAAATAGGTAAAATAAAGGGTTATATAAAAAAGTTTAGATATATTCACTTACTTGCTTTTTCTACTTCTGTTTGAAATGCTTAAAGAATATACTGAGTTCAAATTTTGCTCTTTTTTGTACAATACTGTGGCTCTTTTAGTGAATAAAAATTCTGTGTCATAGATGTAGGAAATACAACTGTCACGGGAATATCTATTTTCTTCCTCCACTATCACACCTACTGCAATAATTCCTAAGATCAAGATGATTCAACTGTTAAAAACACTGTTCAGAGAAAGACTAGAGCATGACAAATATATGGCATTACAGATTTGTTAAATGCTCAAGTGGTTAAGTTAAATTACTACTGAAGTAATTATCAGAATTTTAACCTACAACTAGACAAGAAAGAAAATAAAAGCCATATTTCCTAAACATAATGATTGTCATTAGTATTTTGGATACCAATAAAGTACTCTTTACCTAGAAGAGTTCTTCTTTATTTTTTCATCAAGATCGCTAAGGACTTGTTGAAACTCCAGTTCTCCGGGAAGGACACTTAACAAACAGTCCAAATTGGAAGAATCAAGAGAATACTCTCCTCCCCATTCCATTTTCAGAAGCTGTAAAACAGATACAGAAAAGTGGTTAAATAATAGAAAAACTCAGAGAAGAAGTATGAAAATATACAACACTTTCTCCCTTGGAAATACTCAGATTAATAAGGGAAGCATTTATGTAGGGAACTACAAAATTGGTGTTGAAATGTAAATCTTGTGCATCCTTCTGAGTGGAGTGCCACAGAGAGGGCACCTGTAAAATAAAAGCAGAGATAAATTTCATAATATCTTGTGGTTTTTTGGTTAAAAAAACCCAGTTCTTTTACTTTACTCAGAGTAGTGGCTTTCTTAATAATTATTATTAAGATTTAGAAAGTAAAGTCTCACTATTATTACTGGAAACTACAAAAGTAAATACATTAGAGGGTAAACATATTCTCTGTGTGCTTATCATTTCTATCCAAGGAGTAACTGCTTTCTGGAAATTAAGCACATCATTGCAAATAACTAGAACATAAAAATCCTGACCAAAACATTATAATGTACCAGAAAAAACAAGAGTCATGTTGCTTTGTACACATTTTACTCAACAAATACTTTGCCAAAACACAGGTCAGATCCACTGCCCTACTCAAACTAAGACACCAAGATCCAGGAGTCTTTATATCAGAAGGAGAGCATTAGTGGAAATGTTTGTATTCTCTTTTTTGGGGAAATAATGATGTTGATTTTACAACCAGTGATGACTTGCTACTGAAATTAAGGAAAAAATTACATAAAAAGTGGAAACTTTGAAGTAACAAGTAGATTTCACATCAACTATTTAATAATACTATTCATATTGCAGTAGTAACACGAGGAACAAACATAACCATTCAGATGCACACAATGTTTGGACAACAAAACATACTGAATTAATAAATACACTATTTTTCTTGCAAGCAATACCCTTTTATGAAGCAGATACAGCCATGGTTGGAAATTTACCTAGAGGCACTACTAGAAAAACAGACTGTGAGTTTTTCTAAGTGAGCAGCGTAAAAGAGACATATTCCATAAGACCATCAGATTAAGATGTGAGGTCAAGATGACAGTTTTTGGTCAAATATGAGTGTAGACCTACAAGCAGCAGAACTGTGAATTTCTTCAGCAGAAATGACACTAGCGATTCCGGTTTTCTCATTTCAAAACAAAGTTAGAATAATCATGAAGGTCATTTAAAGCCTAGCGTCTTGCATATCGCAATTACTATGACATAGTACAATACTATGAAATATTTCCTAGATATATAATTTCATTAAATTCTCAGAAGCTGCAGAATACTCCTTTGCAAATAAAAACTTACAGACTTTCAATATTTTGGAATGTACCTGAAACTCAGTCACCCTTGTGGTTAAAACGTTTCGATGTAAACAAAATACATCCCGTAACACATTGAGGGAAGAACAGCCTCTGAATATAAGACTTAAAGTATCTTAACAGATGTTACTGCAATTAAAGACACTGTAATTAAAAGCTGAAGTTAAAAAGCGCTCTCCCAAATGCTGAAATGCTTGTTAGTTGCTCTGGCAAAAAAAAACAGCAGGCCAATTGGGAAGGTTCTGTAACCAATGGAAAAACACTAAACAGCACTGGTTAGAACTGAGAGAAAAGGAATACTGAAAATACATCTTCCACTCATGTATGATACCACTTACATGCAGACATGGTCACAGAAATCCACTCCCTTTTATCTTCAGAAATATCTCAGAGTTTATACAGAATATGAGGCTAACTCCATTCAAAACCCATCTTTTATTCAATTATGCTCGCAGAACAGTGATTGGTGCAAAATGTACTGTATAATAGATACATGTAATACAAAAATAATAACAACTTGGAATGACTCAGAGTTTTCATAGAACAGCTGCACAATCAAAATTGTATATTTATATTTATTCCTAACTCTTTTCCTTACAGGATAGCCAAAAGAAGCTCAGAAAAACATCAGTGTAGTTTACAGACCACTTACTGTTTGAAAAATTCATCATATGAAAAAACTCGCCTTGTAAACATGACAGCCCAGGTTTCGTGTATGCATTCCTGTAAGACTTCTATGTCATATTTCTTTAGCTCACTTGTCAAAACAAGGTAATTATTCATTTCAGTCTTGGCTTATGGGGGAAAATGCAATATTTGGTTATTCAGTTTTCAAATGTTGTTTTAAATGGTCAATAGTAATTTCTTCCTATGAACATCCAAGCATTTCTCTAATGCAAGGCTATGGTATGAAGAAGCAAAACATGAATATGTTTCAGAAGGAAAAACTAGGTATATGGAGATATAAATTATTTCAAACTGAGCAGGAATTGTACTGGTATTTAGTGTAAGGCATGTCAGGGCCCAGGGTGCACTAATCAGGCTGTAACTGCCTAACGAGCTGGACTGGCAGTGGAATGGGACAACCACTGCGGTGCCTCTCTGGGGAGCAGGAGGACGGTCATCGCTGGCGAGGTCCCTCCCTGCCTCTTGGGTCACCCCCCTTCTCTCCTGGCCCTCAAAAAGCATCCCGTCACCCCTGCTCCCTGACAGCCAGTGTGAAACAGCCCTCCTCCAATGGCAGAAAAGCAATTTTTGTTAAGAAACAAATCCATTTCTTAAAATTTGTGTAATTTGCAATAATACGGAGGAAGAACTCTGTTTTGAAACTCCAAACACTTTCAAAGTGTCTTAGATAGTAATAACCCATTTCTTCAGCAAAGGACATTAACACTTGTTATTATGCTACATAAAAAGTATCATCCCATCATATTTCTATTTACTATTATAGTGAAATATTGTATATTTTGAGACAAATGATCCTACAGAACCTGCTTCAGATGCAACTCAGTGTGTCCTTGTCTGTCATAGGTCTACTTGTTTTCAAAACATATTGTAAGACCATTCATCACCATTAAAGTGATGTAGCTGTCAATCTTTTTGGTAGGAACTCAAGAAACTTAACCTATGTACAGTGTTGCTAAAAAAGAAATATTATTCAAGACTCTTATTTTAACCCACAGTATCAATGCAATTTAACTTCACTGCAACAATTTCCCACTTCTAACAAGCTTGACATGAAGAACCAATTTTTATCGAAAACTATTAGGCCTTTTTGAAAAAACATTACGGAACATTTAAGTTGATACAACAGATACTCCTTCCTTTTTCAATTTATATAGTGTTTACCACCAAAGAGCATTTTTTCTTTTTTTTTTCTTTTTTTTTTCTTTCTTTTCTTTTTTTTTTTCTTATTTTTTTAGTGTTTTCTTTTTCAGTGTCAATCAAAAAGAAGCAATCTTCTCATAGGAGTCCTACACAAAATGATACATAGTTAAAATTGGGTGTTTATTCATTCTGATATAGCAATTCAATAAATATAATTTTAAAAATCTTCCATTACAAACACACGTGCAAAATTCCACAACATTCCTAAGCTTAGTTTGTAATGTTTATATTTACTGTAACAAGCATTTATTCTCAGACATATAGTTTGCAAAACTTACGTGGGCCTACACCAGATTTTTGCATGAGCATTTTTCTTGAGTTTAAGTACAATATACCTGTTATAAGTATAAATCAGAATATTTAACTATAGATTCATAGTCTAACATACTGTAGATATGCAGCTAACAGGCATCTCCCACTTTTTGACACAGACTTTCTTCTTTTTAAATATAAATTATGAGTTCTTCATTACATTAGGTGAAACATCACTAGGTCATGTTTACAGCATACAAATCCATTCCGGCATTTTTAGAAACTCTGTAAATGTTGATAGACTTATTTATTGATAAATACTTAGTACCATTACTCCTTCATTTCCTGATGGCACTTCAGATACTTAAGATTCTTGTTTTGACTTCAGAGGGTTTCAGATATCACAGGACAGCATCGACCATGGAGAATGGTGGGCAAATTTTGTATTACAGTTAGACAGAACACCTTGGCAGGGGAGAAAAAGCATAAATACAGTTTCAAACTTCAGTTTGTCTGGAGTTTCTTCTGAATCAATTGCTAAAGTCTCATGGAAAATTAATTAGGTGGCCTGTCAGGTCCTTTGGAAAAAAAAAGAAGTATACATGTGTTCAAGAAAATCATAGACTTAATGAAGAAGTTTAAAGTTAGACTTTATGGTTTCTCATAATGTTTGAACACACTCTGCTAAACTTCCAACTGCACTTTAAACGTTCATGGGTTTTAAAATGCCCTGTTGCACATTTATGGAAGCTCTAAGTAAACTAAGAAGCCTTAGGCAGCATACAGCTTTATACAATGGAGATCCAAAGAGATCTGCCTTTGAGCTCTATAGTACCTACTTGAGCAAATTATACAGTAGGTTTCCAGAAAAACGACAAAACAAACTATTAAGGTTTCAGTAAAATCCAGAGGTAGGCTTTTATACACACACTAGTGTGTACGAAATAATCTAAAGAAGTTATCTAAACACAATATACTACTTTAGCACTAGCAGGTATTTAATGCAACCAACCATTTATGGGGTGTCACTTTAGGTAAATGATATATACTTGGGTAGAAAGTCTTAATTCCTAGTATGTCTAACCTGTTAAGGCCAGAATATGAGGCAATATATAACAGATCTATACTACAAGACTGAAAGTTAACAATTAATAATCTTAATTAAATGAACCCAAATAATTTTAACATAGTTTGACAAAGGTAGAGAATTAAACACAAAGTTTGTGTCTAATAGCTGAAGAATAAAATAAAAAAATCCTTCAATGTCGTTATGATAATTTAGATTCATAATTTGTTACAGAAAAAATGTTTTGATTATATCATAATTTCTGTTATTCACCACAACCCGCATGCATGTGTAAACAAACCTCTTTAGTGGATAAAAAAAACCATCAGACTGATATTTTGTTCAAATCACTAATTTCAAAACCAAGATTTGAATAAAC
Organism: Gallinago jamesoni; assembly: GCA_025769975.1. NCBI lineage: Eukaryota > Metazoa > Chordata > Aves > Charadriiformes > Scolopacidae > Gallinago > Gallinago jamesoni. Next base: position 79,050,500 of record JAOQGH010000019.1, read on the forward strand.
CAAATCACATTCAACTCCACAATTCAGTCTTCAAAAAGTCATTCAAGAGTTAAAGAACCCATGACCCATCATTAATTTCCTTCAGTTAATGCCAATGTACAATTTTAGCTCTTGTGTAATGAGACACTTTTCCAAATACTTCAAATATTACTATTAGTATATTTTAAGATAACTGTTAAATAATTATTTATATTTTGAATTGAAACAATAAGTTGTACCTATGAAATATTTAAAAACTATTACCTAATACATTTATTCATTTACAACATTTTTTCCCACATATAATATTCCAAACTTCAGCACAAAATGCTTTGTCTAAGTGCAATCCAAGTACCAAAGTGATCAAATTTTCTGGACTGTTACTTTACAGCCAATCTAAATATTTGAAAACTTACTTTAACATTATATGAGATTTACCCCAAGAGCTCTCATTCCACCCATATCCAGGACAATAAAATAAAATTATTACCATTTGCACTACTTTAAAGACAGGATGTCAATGTACCCGTGATTTGAAAACAGGGATATTTCAAACTGCAGCACTATATGCACAGAGAGCTCGCCAAACCATTGAAGCTTTTTTCTCATGCTGCTTCTTATCTTACGGGAGATATCTCTTTATTGCCCGAGCATCCTTGTAAAACTAAAAGGGGATGAGAGAATTGACAGGATTTTTCATCACTCAGCTTACACTTTCAAACCATCATCTTAACAATGATTTCCTTTATCTATCTTTAGTTGCACAACTGCTCCCAGCCGCTTTACAGCACGGAAGATGTCATCTGCAATCGCACAGCAGGCAGCAACAGCGATGGCAATGGCTCGAGATAACACTATTCAATGTGAAATTCCTACTGTTCTGGGCTCCTTATCGCCTGAATATTTAAAGTTTATTTGGGAACCACACAGAGCTTACACAAGAAATACATTTAAAAATTATAATTTCTCGAGATCTGCTCTGACGCAGCACAAGCTTCTTAAACAATCTTCTGTGGTAAAAATCCTTTAAAATTCGTATCATTATTTAAAATAAAGATTGGTAAAAGAAAAGAAAGAAATTAAAAATTCTGCCTATAAAAGAGCACGACCCATTTTTGGTTCTGTTAATAGACATATAGAAAATATCTCTTTCAATTTTCCTGTAATTTTTATATTCACCAGTTGCCCACACGTTGCTGAAGAACACACAGCTTTTACAAAAAGAATACCATACAGCTCTAGTGAAAAAAAAGCATTTAATGCATACAAAAAATAGTCTTCATGAGGATAGTATTTAAAAAATGGATGCCCCAAGTAACTTCAGAACAAGTTTTATTAGAAACATCTTGTAATGTCCCCCCTGCAGACTTTCCATATCCATATTTGTTGTTGTCACAAACTTAAATTTAAATGTTAATTTTATATTCATCAGTTATTATTCACCACATACATAACACATTTTCCTTTATGTATTTCAAAGAGAGATTCTCAATATCTATAATTAAATTTGTAACTATATTGAACACAGTTTTTCTCCCAAATTCTGCCATCATAAGGCATAGCAAACAAAAAGAGTGGGAATAAGATATAACCCACAGTGGGACTGAAGAAACATGGACCTCACTATGGATGAAATGGAAAGCTGTGCCTTCTTCCTAAAGCTGTAGTATCAGAATGCAGTTCTCTGATCTCAGGCAGCAGTATCAGCCATTGAATCTTCGATATTGTCTCACGCCTTGAAAAAGGACTAGATATGTAGTTGTCTTAGAAATCTTCCTATACTAATGCACATTTCTGACAAACAGCATATGCTATTGTTTTTAATATCTGTGGGTTTTTCGAACTATATTGCTTAGTCCTGTTTTCTAGGCGTATGTACATGAGAGAATTTAAAACTAAGATCCATGAGTTTTCCCTACTGCTTCTCCCCCATCCTTTGGGTCACACAGAATGAAATGTTGAGAATATAAAGCAAAGGAATCAGCACTGCTTTTTTTAGATTTCCTGCTATTTGGGACCGGTAAGAGATGTTCAAAGACAAGGCGAGAATTCTCATTTACATGAACTTAATCAAACACTATTGGTCAAAGGCAGTGACTTCAAAAGAGGAACATGCCATCTGGAGTTGCAAGGAAACTCCTGAGGAGTTATGTCAGAAGAAAGGAATAAAGCATAACATGATTTCATAACCTTCAGAAGAGAAGAAATGGCCATTTTCTGAGTAGCTCTTCAGTGAAACAGTCCTGTATCATCATTGTCTCTCAGCAAGTAACCCCGTAGCTGGAATCCCACAGTGTACAACATCCAAGATTCTGTATTTATAAACAAGCCATTCTTACAGAAGAACTACACAAACATTAAGCATCCTACCTGTGAAAAGTCAGTGGCTTTCCCTGCCTTCTTATTAGTCTTTACAGTGACCAAAACTGTAAGCATGAAAACAAGAGTTCGTAGACAAGTGTGCCATTTCCTTTGTTTCCCCTTTTCTGCCTTTGTTATGTAGAGATAAAAGAAGGATTCAAGATGTCTCTTTTCATAGAACTCTTTTTTGTGTGTGTGTGTGTGTGCCTGTAGTTCTATTACATTTAGTAAGTTAAAAAAAAAAACAAAACCACAAGAGATAAACCTGGCACAATGCTGTCTTCTTTTTTACTATGGTTTAAGGCCTTACCAAAAAAAAATTAATAGAATCATGGAATGATTTGGGTTGGAAGGGACCTTCAAGCCCCCCCAGTGCCACCCCTGCCCTGGGCAGGGACACCTCCCACCACA
>JAOQGH010000019.1:79053356-79093209 GCA_025769975.1 Gallinago jamesoni
GGCTCCCCTCCCTCATCCAGAGTCCCTCCCCAGCTTTCCTGGAGCCCCCCTTCTTTAGGGACTGGAAGGGGCTCCAATGTCTCCCCAGAGCCTTCTCTTCTCCAGGCTGAACCCCCACAACTCTCTTGGTCTGTCCTCACAGCAGAGGGGCTCCTGCCCTCCCAGCATCTTCAATCATCTTCATGGCCTTCTCTGGACCTGTTCCAACAGGTCCATAGCCTTCTTCTGCTAAGAATCCTGAAGCTGGATGCAGTACTCCAGGTAGGATCTCATCAGAATAGAGTAGGAGAAAAATTATTATATTCAATAATCCACTTTTCTTCTATTGCCACATATACACAAATGCAGCAAAAGTTCCCCTTCTGCCATTACGCCCAATTAAGACTACATCAATCAATCTCATTGCCAAATGGATATGCTTTATGAATGATGGATGTTTTAAAAATACTTTTAAATTACAAAAATAATTAACAATCAGTAGACTAAAGTAATCACTAACACATAGACAAGAGATTCTTAGGAGCCTAGTTAGAAATACCAACTGTATATTTTCTTATCATGCCTTTTTTTTGGACTAATGTTATTTGCCAAGAAAATATACAATAACTAGAATAATTCCAGAATAGAATAGAGCACTCGATGCATTTTCTACAGCTAAAGCTGAGGATCATTAAGTATTGAGTAAATCTTGCATACCAGTACAAGAAAATGTCTGAGACCAGCAATTACTTTCCCCAGAAAGACTGCCTGGTATTGTGTTTTTTTTCCTGAAGGACAAGAATGTAAGATATCTCCGATGTGTGAGACTAACGGTACATCTGCTGCAGAATTGTCTTTCCAATTGTGGCAATAAGAGATGCTATTTAGGGATAATAAGTGAGTTTTCTCACTTTCTGTCACTTATAAACTCAGAAAGAAGAGGCAATACTTTATAAACCCTTACATCCCTCTCAGAATTATGCTCTCAAAAACACCTGCTACAGCCTTCCTATCTTGCTTGTCATTAATGTCTAAAATTGCACAGATTTATAAGGACTGTACTGAAGGAACTAATCTTTTAACACACTGGTAAAGAACCTAACATATACCATTTTAAACGAAAAACCTTACAAATACATACTAGCTACCTCTACACTAGACCATAAAAGCCTTTTCTCTTCTTGTTTATTGGAAAAAATCCTCCATCCGGACACAATACTCTTTGAGGACAATGGTATTTAAAGGAAAGAAATTTCAAGACCTTTGAGGTCTTATGGTTCAGTAGATCAGATACAGAGTTGTTAGAATTTTAACAGGAAATAGCCTTCCAATGAAACTATTATATTTAAAAAGAATTACAAAAAAATCCTGTGACCACAGCTTTTAAAAGGTAGGCTGCCATTTCAGTCCCTTCATTCCAGCACTTTCTATTTCCTTCCATTACTTGTCAATTTAAAGCTGAGAGTTTGAAAAATGTCAATTTTATAAAAACGAAACACAGAAACTCTCCATAGAAATGCCTCTTAAGTGGGTCCACGCTGATAGCCACAATCTTTAGGGCTTGTTTAGTAATGTAAATGTCACGGATTTTTTTTTGTCCCCCAAAATACTATTATTAAAGCTTCTTACTATGTTCTATGCAGGGTAATATGAAACATGTATTTCATTTTTTTTAAATTAAAATATCTTTCATTTCTTAAATCGAAAGTTTAATTATTTTTTTTTTTGCTGGCATAATTCAACTTGTAAAGTTTTCAAGCCATATTTCCTAATGCTCACTATGTCATTAAGATACCAGAGGTATGGCAGTCACATATTGCTTCTTATTCACCTATGATTTTCAACTCCAAAAAAACTGTTAAACTTCTGTTTCTCTCTCCTTGAAAAAAACCCATTGTCTGTGTATCTGGCTTTCTCCATGCTGTCCCAGGTGCATCCTCTCCTCAATTTCAGCCAAGTTTTGCAAAGAAGTCGAAGACTCAAAGATAACTAAGTTATAATAAGCTTCAGGAAAATAGTTGCACAAACGGAAAAGAAAATGCCTGTTAAATGACTGATGAATTTACACAGAATTTGTAAACCAATACAAGTGGCAAAGCCTTCAAACATTAAGTATTCCTAACTAAAGATGCCGTGATACTGGAAAACATGGAAAGTGATGACCTCAGATCCTTAAATGTCAGGGAGAGCATGAAGTTGGTACCTCGCAAAGCTGTATGACAAGCACCAGTCCTTCTGCAGGGAGCATGATAACAGACACCCCGCTGTCTCTCCTGATTTTGGCATTCAGTGATAACAGCTATTACCATCTCTGTGGATAATCCGGATTCTGATTTATGCTATCTGGAGGCGTTGGGAAGCACGGACGGAAAGTCTCCAAAGACTTTTTGCAAAATAGACTGGATAAACGACCAGGACAAAGCGTGATTTAGAGATGAACACAATGTGCCTTACAGTTACGGTAAAGGCATCTACTAGCAAGGCACTGCAGAGACATCTAGATACCGCACGTGGAAAACACATTACCAAAAATGAGGACACATCAGTAAAAAGCTCCCTATTTTCTGACTGCAGGAATGAGTTGTCCTGGGACAACTGAATTACACACAGGATGCTTGCTGTTTGGCAGATGAGCCACACCTGGAATGTTTTAAACAGAAAACACCTCCAAAAGGCAGAAGCTGAAAAAGCAACTTGATGGAGAGATTGAGACACTTTTGCACCAAGTACACTAAACAAGTATGTTCAAAGTGGTTTTAAGTACTGATGACTAACCTCTACCGCATCCAGGAGTGACAGCTTGACTCCTCTCCTCCTTGAACCGAGGCAAAAAGTGAGAGGCTATCTGTGGTCCTTCAGCTTTACTCTGACGCACGACTAACCCGAGCTGCATGTCCTGTATTAACAAACTGCATTCAAAATGCAACATGAATGATCAGTGGAGTTGGGGAGACCTCAGCATGCTCAAGACAGTGTTTTGAAACAATCGTGAAAGATATTTCCTGACATCAAACCTCTTTGGAAAGTGTCAGCAACTGCACTCAGAATGACCTGCTGACAGAAAGGAGGTGGACCTTGCCAGAGCAAAGTGCCATGGCAGGATTTCAGGACACAGGTTGTGATTAAATCCCCAGGGTTGGCTTCATTAGGTACTTTTGAAACCTCACTCAGGGTAAGAACCTAAGCAAGTGGCACACAACGTACTGAGAAGCAGACAGATGCTTCTCCATTGAATCTCAGAACCATGTCACTTTCTTTCTCTGGGTTCTTGAGTAAGACCTCAAACATTACTTTGCATAATGTTGCCTCATGTTGCGTAAGAAGTTATTCAGAAACACAGATGCAAAGAAAAAAACATCAAGAAAGTCAAGAAAACAATATGAAGATATGTGTGGATTCTTAGAACTGCAGAAGACACGAGACTCTCATGACTATGATGTGGTTGGGAACAGCATCATTGTTTTAAGTATCATAGAGGAACTGAAGCAATCCCAGGTGTGTAGTGGCCTAAACATTAATACATACACCCTGAGAAATGGCAGGGCATGAACACAAGGGATATTGCATTTAACTGTTTGCAAATACTGCCCTCCAAGCCTCTACCTTGAGAATTATACTTCTTTCAGCTGACAATCAAAATAAAAACCTGGGATGCTTAATAAAAACTCTTGACTCCAGTCTTCTACCTTAATCATCACTGAAGTTTGACAATACATGATAAATAACCCCCCCAAAAAATATAAAAAGGATTATCTGGTTAAGGCCTACATGTTCTTCCTTGTAGAAATTCCCATGCAAAGTTCAATAAATTATAAAAATCAAAATGTCTTTCTGTGACAAAGGTTGTTACTCATTTTCTAGGTGCTTAATAATCATGTCACATTGCTAAAAAACGCCAATGACTTGATAATACTTGGCATACAAATAAGATCTTAAAAAGAATATAAAAGAGATTTTTTGATTGTACAGTTTCTAAGTTTAATTAATGAATAGGCAGTTTTTAATTATCAAAAGAGAACAATATTTATTCATTTTTACTTTGGAAGATAGTTATTGAGACATTGTTTACTCCCCAATTTAGATATATTCTTCAAAATAAGTTTTCCAAGGTCTTTGTAATTAAGCAGTATGCAAGATGAGAAAGGGAGGAAGAGGGGAATGGAGGAAGAGGGAAAAGAAGTTGTATATTCTTCTGATTTGTTCCTGTTGCTTTAATTTTTTCCCCTTTTCGTTAAGGGAATTCCCCTTTTAGTTGAGGGAATTCTTAAAGTCTACTTAAAAATGATACTAAAAAGGTTGCATATTGTCCCATTTAATTATATTGAAAGCATTACTGATAATATTGTGAATGTTTCATCTGACATGTTGCACATCAAATTATTTTAAATAGTGAAGTTTTTGTTAAGAAATAATATTTGACTATAAATTTTTTCAGTCTTCACTATTTTTCAGAAAGAGATCCAAGTGAGACACTGAGAGTCAATTTTTATTTAGAACTACTAAATTACATAACAAATTGTGCACTTCTATAAACAAAATTTAATGCAGTAAGTCATATACATTTTGCAAATAAACTTTTGTTAGATATTTATAAACTTTTTTTTTTAAAAAAGAAACCTTTTATAAGTAAGATGTCATTGCTTTCTCTCGTCTTTTAAATCATACCATAGTTTTCATTGGCTCTGTTCCTCACATCCAGCTGGAACTCCGCTGCTCACAGCAGGCTAAGTGGGCAAGCAAATGCTCAACAGCTCAGGTCTCTTACCTGGCCTTTTATTCTCACCTACCACTTATGCCTAGACTTATGTATTGGCCAAAGTACAGATAAATAGGACAATAGACTATGGTTTCTATGGCACGAAAGATATAAAGTATGGGTTTTACGGATAGCTCAGAATGAGAAACTAATCAGATCAGTCAGATCTTTGTGTGCTGGACTTCAGAATACTGAAAGTCCACTGAGACATAATCTGGGTGCAATACTTATTGGAGAAGATGTAAGAATAATAAAAATAGATAGACTGTAACTTTAAGGAGTTATTACATAGTTTTTAGGAAGATGCTTAAGTAGAGCAAACTTATTAACAGCTCATAGATACACTCTTCCTTAAACTTACACAATTACATGCTCATATTTTCTTACATTTATTATACAGTTACACTTTAATAAACTGATATTTGAAAAATTACATTTTTGTAGCACTGATTGCTTTTTAGATTATTTTATAAAGATATCTGTTTTCTGTTCATGTTCCAGTCAGATCATTTCAAATAGCTGACTAGAAGAAAACACAGGGTTGGGGAAGTTCTTTACAAACCTGTCAATTCCATTCAAGCCACTATTGTGGTTTTGTACAGACTTTGTTGCTGATAAAAAAATACTGAAATTATCTTAAATATTTCCAAGCCTAAGTGTGCAAACTTCTTATTTCTTATTTTGAGACACATCTTTTAGAGAAAAGTCCACTTCTGTTTGAGAATATATAGACAGTAAGTTTCCTGGCTTTGCTGAAGTAGAACAAGAAAGGCAGAAATAATACAAATATTCTGAATCTCCTAGCTTGCCACATGTTGGGAGAAGATAGACAGTAACTATCAAAAAAGAACGAGGCCAAAAAAGATACGTGAGTGGTTCTGAAAGGGTATTTGTTAGCTCTCACAACATCCAGATAGCATTTCTACCTTGGAATAGCCACTGTATGGCCCAGGGACCACTTCCAAGTGTCACGATTTTCCCCAGACCATCATATATTCTTGTACTCAATCAAACATAACCGGAATCACTATTTTAAAAAAGGAAGACAATATGATTCCACGTGTAACTTATGGCCTCCTAGATCACAGAGCAGTTTGTGGCTCATAGCTTTCCAATCTACAGGCCTCTTTCAGATTCAGAAAGCAGTATAGTAAGTCACTTTCTAAAACTGAATACCCCCAAGGACATGGAAAAAGATGGAAAAGTTCAGGTAATGATAAATAGAAGCAGAAAAGAAAGCTTTTGACAAGCTTTACTAATAGTTACCTTACTTATTTGGAAATTCAACCTCCTTGACCATTTAATCAGCCTTCCACACCCAAATATTAATTCAACACAGATTATAGTACTTTTTGTGTTAGGCTTACATTTTATTATTTAAAGTTCACCTTTTACTAGTATCAAGATAAAATATAAGAATTGATAAAGTATTTGTAGATAAAACTACTCAGCTCTTTTCTAAAATCTGCCATGAAACATGGTAAGAACTTGCATAATTGGTGTAAACGAGGAAAAGAAGAAAACCAAGGCCTTGTCTGGGTTAGAGTCCAAAGTTTAGTCTCTTTACTGACAATAAACTCTACCCTCATTTGAAGCAACCCATTTCTTAATACCACATATTCATTGTAAGAATTCTTACAAATTCTACTGTGGATTTTGACTCAGGTTTTAGACATTTATTTATAAGACCTAAGTTGAATCACCTGTAGTTTCAGGCTGCTACTCCTGAACTCTTCTAAATACTCAAGTTAGTCATCATGCTCACGTCATTATGACGGACACCAGACTAGGTGACAGAAAATAACTGTCACTCTCTTGTGGGTAACTGGTCAAAAAGATGTAATTAGCAAATGTGGATGTTATTCATACTACTGCAGATGAACATAATTTAGTAAGTCAACACAGGAATCCATTCTTTCAGAGGTTAACTTTTAGAGCTTCTCAGTGTTTCAAAAAAAACAGCTCCATTCAAAACTATTAAAGAGGCCTCAGCATTTTCTCAAAACCCTTGTGACAGATATACGAGTCCCTGCTAGATAGACAAGAAGTAAATAAGAAGCAGATTCTATCTAGTATAAAAATAATTATGATGGGACAATCAACAAAATGCTGATGTTTGTCATGTTCTTTTTATTCAACTTCATTTAAGGAAAATTTCATTTATGTGACTTCTGAAAGGTGGAAATTTATTTCGCTTTGACAGCCTACCAAGACTTTTAAAAATACTGAAAACGCTTATTTAGTATAATGTCCTTGTTTTAAAATCTTTTCTGCTCACATTACTTTTCTATTTCAACAAGCCTTTAACAGCTGGTATCACAAACAGGCAGGAGACTCACACGCTACTTTACCAAAATACAGCATTGGTTTCTAGCTCAAGTGGTTCTGGAAACAACAGCCACCACATACTATCAAAACAAATTAGTCCTTTCCATAAAACACTGATAAGGAAGGTAAAGGGGAGATTATCCCTCAGAAATCAACAAGAAATGTTTCATCACTGTGTGCGCTAGCTTCTGCTGACCATGGCCTCTGTAGAGACCCACCAAAAGCTTTTGGTGATGTTTATCTCCATTTCTTAGGAGATATCTTCAGGATAAGATTCCAGGCCCCTTCCTTTACCTTTAGCTGAATAAATCTCTGTGGGGGTGGAAAGTGGATTTCTGTGAATCACAAATAGACTAAGCTATGCCAAAATGTAAACAAAGTTCACTTGCAGAAAAAATACTATGTTGTATAAATTGTGAAATGCATTTGTGTTGTTTATATTAAGAATACAACTCAGTAGAACTATTACACAATAACATGAACAAGCAATGAGGAATCTGAAATTAACTCTGGAACTATGCAAAATAATTCATATTCACTTCTGCCAGGAGCACCTCCTCTGATCTGCTGTGTTCAGAATCTGTAAACAAATATCATAACTTTTGTACTTGAAACACTTTAAATACTGAAATCCTGGAGTTTATTATTTCTTTCTCCTTGCTCTTCAGAGTAATTCCACAAAAAGACATTAGAAAACATACCCTGATCCAACTGATCTCCCCTTTCATAAAGAGCAGACACGAGGAGACAGAAATGGATTCCAACATGTTATGCATATTTTCAAAATTATAAGAGTTTGGCTGAGTAACATGGTAAATTCTGCACATTGAGGAGGCAGCTCTCCTCCAACCCTAAGTAACCTAGACTAAGTCCACACAAACTGTAACCCGAATTTAAAGTGTTACGTGTAAATTTTAAATTAAGCATTCTATAATTTGTGTTATTTTTTTCTTTAAATTTCTGCATTTGGAAGTACTTGTGCACAAAGCATTTAAACAATACCAGCACTGAATGATGACGTGGAGATACAGAGGTAACTATGGCAGTAAGTGTGACATTTGTCACTGTTGGTTCCCAAACGAAATTAATTTATTAGGGGAGGGAAATGGAAAATCGTTCCATTTGCCATCAAAGTGACTGTCTCTGTCCCCTTGCACCCGGTGTTACCAGCAGAATGCCAACTCACACCTGCAACCGGCTGCTGAACTCACATTTCTGGGCACAGCAAACCCATGCCCACCACTTCAAGTAAGGCACAATTAATATTTCCGTGCACTGCAAAGAGACACAAGGGTACTAGAAAACCAGCATAGCTGCTGATAGTGCATATGCATTCCGTAGTGTTGTAACACTACTTACTAACAGCATGATCTGCGAAAATGTGAAAAAGTTACTCTGCTAAAGAGATGCACACAGCTGCAAAGGAGCAAACAGCAAGTTATGGCTGCTCAAGGAAACATGTGCAAACAGGAAAATGTGCAAGATAAGAGAAAAATATAAAATAAACCAACTGATAAGTCTGTTGGAACCAGAGGAATCCTGCAGAATAAAGGGAAAGGATGTCTGGCAAAACCAGAGCAAGTCCTGTTCCTAAAAAATAAAATCAATTATTGTTGAGAATAAATGAGATCCTCTGAATCTGTTTGAGGAGGAGGGTAAGAAGCATAAAATACAGAGGAAATAACATGGGGGGAAGTTGCTTATTGTGTTCACGCTTTTCCCTCATTAAAGAGCTCAGGACTGGCTGCATCAGTAACTAAGACCATCTAGGACCCAAGTCATCAAGTGTGAGTATCATATCATATACTCACACTTTGGGATAAGTGTATTAAGTACTAACTGTTTTAATCTTGTGTCATAACGACTGATAACAACTAAGTACCACGCGTATTGTTCATTTATGTCAAACTAGTGTAGTTTCAAAGTGTGAAATTGCCCTGATTTATCTGCCTTCTACCAACACACGTCTCTAACTCCCTAAATGATAAATATACACACACTTACGTTTAGTTGCAAGTGTCACACTCTTGTCAGTAGAGTTCTGTTCCCAGTTCTGCTACATACCACTAACTCCACTATAGAGCAGGAGTTGGGTAAATCACTTCCTTTAAATTCTTTAAATTTGATGAAAACAGGAATAGTATTTCCTTCCTCTCTTTTCCTTTGTCCTATTTAAATTGTGAGCTCTTCTGATTAACTACTTTTTTTCACCACGTTTAGTATCAACCATAGCAGGACCTCAGGCTGGTCCATCAAAACAAAAAAAATTAATGCTAATCTAACTTTTTGACAGTAGGACGACCAGCTTCTGCAACTACAGAACTGCCCATTTCACTCCTTGCCCAGGAGCACCTCACTGCAGTGTTTTTTTACCTCCCTTTGAGATTGTCCCGGTCACACGTTTTCAATCCTCTCCTATTTCAGGGTGGTTATCTGTGTTCCACATACGCCCTCCGGCCTGTGTGAGGGTCTGGCACCCTCCCCTCACACCACGAGCTGTGTGTGCTTCGTTACTGCTGCACCTCCTTCACCGGCGTCCCCACGCTGTTCTCAACACCACCACCTTCTCTTTGTGACAGCCCTCATTTTACAAGTCAGTGAACAACTCTGTGTCACCTCTTTTTCCCCTCAGTCATTCTGCTCCCTCACCCCTTTTGTTCTGGGAGATGAATCACTGCGGGTGATAACACGCTTCCCTCCACGGTGAAGATGGGTGAAGATGAGAGACGGGATGGTTCAACTCTCCAAACGTGGCATGACGTTGTTTGAAAGATATGAAGCTTTGGCTCTGCTAAATAACAGCAAAGACTTTCATGTGTCACTTGTTCTCCTTTCAGTTCTCTAATTTCCTATAAAATCTTAACACTCTACCCTGAAAATTGCCCCCAAATAGAATTTTTCACAAAGTTCCTGTATTGGAAAACAGAAAAGGAAACCACCCAGAAATGAGAGCAACCTTCAAACTTGACTAATCAGATGTCTTCCTTCTGCACTAACTTGCCTATTCAAAAATTGCAAGTTTACCTATACAACCAAGAGATAAAACAAAGGATTAAGATTAAATAATACATTGCATATTCACCAGACACCAAAAGACGCATAGAGTGTGCAACTAATGTATCTCCAGCAATTAAAAATTCAGCTATATGAATATTGCAATAATTTAAGTTTTTAAATTATTTACCTCCAAGTGGCAGGAAAGATCACTATTTAAAAATAACATGCAAGATGCAAGTAATGAAAAATTGATGTGAAACAGCAATCTTTAAGCCTTGAGCTCACTTTATGCAAAAGTATTAATGCTAAAAAATTCCTACCAAAATTCAAGTCATTGGAAAAAGAAATTTTATGACTTGTTCCATCAATTCTTAATCCTTGGTTTTATTCCCTCTGTAGTATACTAGCAAGCTGTATGAACTCAAAAAAGGATAAAGAGCTGCTGCTTAAATCAAATCACAAAGGAGAAAATTAAATTCTTTCTGAACCACTCCCTTTTTCCTTCCATTTGCCCCTCTAGCCTTTCATTTTCTGCTATACTCCCCCTCTCAAATTTCCCAATGAAAATAAATGCTGGATGGCTTTGTGTCAGAAAAATCATCTATACTGCATTTTACTGTATTTGCTGCTTAACATATCCCAACAGCAAACCTAACATTTAGAATCTATCATATCAACATAGTCATCATGATCCAAGCTGCAAATAATAGAGAGTGTCACTGTCAATTTTGCTTTCTCACACTTCCTTCCCTTCACTTCATCTGATTTTAATAATCCCTGTCAAACCACAAACAGTCCAAATTACCTTCTTGACATAGAAGCTTTCAAGGAAGAGACAGAATCTCAACTTTCATTTAGCGACTACAAAAGCAAGCTGTCCAACTGGACAAATATTATTTCCACTCTTGACAATCTTTACAGTAAAGCATGCTTTTTAATTTTCACTGAAGCTGCCAAGGGTTTGATATAAGCTTCTTGTTTAGCGTAGATTGACTCACAGGATTAGCAAACCAACAACTGTAATTGTGTTTAAAGAAGCCAGCACTTTCAAGTCAAAGAAAAAATTGCTTGCAAAAGGTGACAATTGCATGTCACAAGCTAACTGAATTAAGAAAAAGATTATACAAATAATTTCAATTTTGTAGATCTCACAGGACCTGTTTCAAGATCATTTTACATTTATAAGATTGACCAAATGGTTGCTGCTAACATATAATACAAATCAGAATTTCAAGGAGGACAACTTTATATTCAACCGTATCCGTAACAATCTAAGAAAGGTTAGCACTTGACAACAGGAAATATGTTCAAGGCAAATAAGCTTCTGCAAAAGAATGTGATCTGTAATTATTTTTCTCTCTGTTGGCTTGCCTTCAAAGTAAGCTTGATAACGTAAGTTGCTGCTTCACATATATCAGTTTAAAAATAATTGATTTCTCTGATGAGGCACAGTATTATATAATTAGCATTCATAGTTTATGTGGATTAATCAAAGCATAATACATTTTTATATAAAATATTTCCTTCACATAGACACATCAGTCCCTCTAATCATCTGGAAGTCTATTGCTCCTTAGTATTTTGACTTATTTATAGTTGCAACCAGGTTTTGAAGGATCACTAGTTATAAAAAAAGAAAACAGAATTACGAAGCAGCTTCCCATCAGAAGACTCATGTTAAGTATTTGTTTAAATACCTCAGATTGCCTGTCCAATGCACAGGCCTAATTTAAGACTATCAAAGCTGGTTTAAAAGATTCTTTGGTAACTAGTCAGAATACACCAAAACAATAAAAGACTTTCTTTGAGGAATCCATAACACCACTATGAAATGCAGAGGTATATTCCTAGATGGTTTCTAGAGTTCCAGAACAAGAAAATTATGCTTTCTAGCAATACAGCAGTGTATTAGTGTTCTTTTAACAGTTTGGGCTCACAACTGGCTCTCCATGATCACTCATCTTCATGGCAAGACGTCCTCCTGCTTGCTTTTTTATTCTGTTTTTCTTCCTAGTGAAGACTAAGAGCTTTAACAGCTTACTGTATTTTTCTCCTTTAGCACCGCTAGCCAAAGCACAATTTTGATACTCAGCAGTATATTGATCCTACCATATGAGGCATGCCTCAGTTTGGACCTGTATGTTCTTTTATTCTAAAAGGATTTGATCAAAAGACCACTTAAAGGAGAAAAAAAATTATATAGTAGCACAGACCAGCAGTATTCTCATTTTTAAATAAAAGGACATTGATTTAAGCCTCTTAAATAAAGTGCTTAGTCTTGACTATGTCTTGACTTCTAGTTAACTATCAGTTTGAATCCAGAGCAGAACTCATAACTGATACAGCCAGCTTTACACATCAAATAAGCACAGATTATATATCATTTAGCATTTAAGCACTGCCAAACACAATGGAAGTAGGAGACAGGAAATACATCTGTAGAACAGTATATTAAATATACTGACTGATATGAAAGTGTGTCTACACCACATCTACTTAACAGTAATTAAAATACTTGTGCAAAACTAAACCTTGTGTCTAACGGGTTTGCAGTTCTGTAACTAGCATGGAAGCATCTTTCCATTGGTGCTGAAGAAGAAAGAAAGGAAAATAAAGGAATGGTTAGAGTGAAAGTAACTTCCTTCTTCTCAAGGATCTCTCAAACTATACTCTCACACTCCATCCTGAAGCTCTTAGGGTAACTAAGAGTCCTGCAGCTCATGAAACAACATCTCATACTTCACGGTGAAGTTCATTTACCCCTATACTGTTAGTCTGTATATAGCATGAAAATACCATTTGGGTGTGATTCAAGAATACTCATGGAGACCCATAATACATTCCACTATCTCTTCTGGAAAGACGCTGTGTCAAAAATACGATTACAAAATATGGTAAAGGTAACAGTGTTAAAAAACGGGAAAGGGACTCATAACAAAATGCATTCACAGAGGGGAAAATGAATCTTTTTTTGGAACCAGACCAGGTCATAAATTATTGTGCAAAAAGGAAAGGCTGATTTGTGACGCAAAAAGGGGTTCCTCCTCCCTAGCATCTTAAACAACTACTGCAAAGATATTACTAAATTCCCTAGTTCAGAAAGCACTTAGCCTTTGGTTTCATGATTAAGAAGGCAACTATTCATAAATATCTTACAAGTGAACACCACCCACTGTGGTTTTTCTTACATAATTACAAGACTCAAATGAGTTCTGCAACCAGGCAAGGAGTGGAACTACAGGGTAAACAATGCATGCTACTTGTCTATCACATGTAATAAATCTTTTGCCTCAGAACACATCTGGACTGAAAAGGAAAGATCTCATTTTTTTTAAGGAAGGCTACATTGAAAGTTTGTACAAAGAAAGAGAGAGGGACATCGCAGGCTAAAGAAAAACAAGTACAAACTTTTTTCTAGGGTCACATTAACATTTTAGCAAATTTTATTTTTCTTATATTAATTTTATAGTATTTTACAACTTTTGCAAAGTTAAAAATTAATAAGCCATATAAGATTCAACCCAGAAACTTACATTACAATCAACTTTTTAAGGTTCAATCTATATATGTTTTAATATACTTTCCAAAAACTGAGAACTATTACAACTCTACCAGAATATCTTTCAGAAGCATGAGTTGTGGCGAAATCTATTTTTAGCTAAGAGTTCTATGATGAACCTTAGAGTTTCAACTATATTCTATTTATCTGTAAGAAAAATTATGCTTGCTGTGACCCAGTCAACAGCAGGTGGTCCCAACCCAAGATTCCCTTCGCTGGTACATCACCAGGAAACAGTATGGAGCATGTTACAAGCACAAACAAAACATCCAAGGAGAAAAGTTGTTAATGGTATGTATTCTGAAAAAGGGAGAAAGAGTTCAGGGATAGAAAAGCTAGGGAGTTTACTGAAACAACGTATTTTTCCTAGATAGGCTGGTAATAAGTGACATTACAATATCCTGCTCTCATGCTAACCTTTGGCGCTGAACATTATTCAGAAACTTTAAGTTTGTTCCATATTAAGAGAACCAGAAGTTTATTGCATTGCAAGTGGATATTATGGAATGGCACTGAAAAAATAATTTGATTTTTAATATCAAGGCAACTGGAATGGTTTTTCCTTTTTTCTGTTCTGTCACAGTGTGCACTAGGGACAGGTTTATTATAGGAAAAGAACCAAGTGGGCGATATTCCTCACTAATCCCTAGATTTGCATTGTCTGACATAATTCACATGCCCCCAGTTACATGGCATAAGAATTAACAACATTGTAGAGTCAACTATTCATATTTCAAATAATCCACTTTTTTATCTGTACTACTGGATCATATAGCTCCCTAAGCCACCCCTTGGAATGATTACAAGTTTTTATTCAAGTTCAATTTTTGTAGTATTATGTATTAATGGCAACACAATCAAAAGAGTGAAGAGAAATAGATTGACTATACTGAGAAAAGACCCCATTTTCTGACCCCTTCTTCACAGCGTCAAGAGAGTTTATTGGAGTTTTCTGTACAGTACAGAACAGATTGTATTCTGCTCCAAATGTAATAAATATTAGGGACTGTTTCACTTAAGCAAATGCTGCAATTACAATATGCATTTCAAAAACAGTACTCTAGATTAGCTTCTACAATAACCATGTACGTCCTTACTACAGAAATAGCTTATTCAGGCTTCTGACAAAACTTCCTGGTTTCAGCTTGGACAGAGTTAATATTTTTTCTAGCAGCTGTGCTTTGGATTTAGTATAACTAGATAACACATACTGGTTTATCTGTTGCTAAGTGATGTTTATATTACTCAAGCACTTTTTCAGCTTCCCACAGAAGTTGAGAGGGAGCAAAGACACAGCAAGCTGGCCAAAGGGCTATTCCATACCACAGGCATTACGCTCAGCACAGGAATGGGCATCGGCCAGGGACAGGAATTTGTGATCACTGCTCGGGATCATTGGGCTGTGAGAGCGACTTGTGCTGGATCACTTCTTTTGTATATTTTTTTTACCATTTTTTTTCTTTCCCCTCTTCCGTCATTGTTCTATTAAACTGTTTTTATCTCAGCCCACAGATCTTTTTCCCCTCCTTTTCTCCCTCTTCTCCATACCCTGCTAGGGGGAAGAGGGAGTGAGTGAGCCACTGCGTCGTCCTTGTTACCAGATGGGCTAAATCACAACACAAAATAACACTAATCCAAAGTTCATACCTATCCATTTTTTAATAGTTAACACAACTGGTCATTTTTATAGCTGTTGTGAAGAGATAATTTATAAAATGGTTAATCTGAACAAAGCTTATTTTGAACTTTTTAAAAACTCAAATTTTAATGTAGCATCTCCTTTTTCTTCAATCAATAAAAATTCATAGATATTCTTTCTTAGTACCAATAAGCACTTTCCTATAAACATCACAGGTCTCATCTAACTACCCAGTTAGAACTTTTTAACCATTTATAGTTTAGAGCAACTCAATTTTAGAAAATATCAATATACAATTTACATAAATACATACCTTCAGTCAATATATTCCCTCTGTAACCAAAATCTTCAATTACGCATAACGTTCAGTTAATAAATCATCAGTGGTCCTATGCAAAAAAGAACGTATTAAATTACTAATAGGTAGTATTTGAGGAACTAATAGTTTCACAGGTAAAAATACAAATGGCTTAAGTATTATGTAAAATTGCTTATAAGAGAAGATAGTAGGCGTCTTAATTCCAACTGGCAAATAACAGCCCAAGGTCAAAATGTTAAAAAAGTTTTAACTTCAGGAGCCTCCATTTCTGTTGATTCTACACAAACTATGGTGCCACACAGCACTTAATTTCATTGTTTCAAAAGTATAAAAACACTGGAGAGAAGACACGTATGGGATGGGAAGGCCACAGAATCTCACAAAATAGCATATGGATGTGTCAGAAACTGGACTTTACAGGAGGCTATAAGAAATGCTTAGACAAACTGCACACAGCTCAGTAGTTTCATTGAGAATAATCTACCCTGTAGTCACCCATTTGTAGAACAAGCAACTTAGAGGAGTTGAAGTTTGAGACAAAGCTTCCCTATGTACCGGACAATTATAAGAAAGATGTAGTGACAGGACAAGGGGGAAGGGTTTGACCCTGAAAGAGGGGAGATGGAGCTGAGATGTGGGGAAGAACTTCTTTGGTGTAAGGGTGGTGAGAGTCTGGCCCAGGTTGCCCAGAGAAGCTGTGGCTGCCCCATCCCTGGAGGGGTTCAAGGCTGGATGGAGCTTGGATCAACCTGGTGTGGTGGGAGGTGTCCCTGCCCAGGGCAGGGGGTGGCACTAAATGGGCTTTAAAGCCCCTTCCAACCTAAATTATCCTGTGATTATATGATTGTACTAAAAGAACTGAAGATTGACTGCTGCATCCAGTGGTTGTTGTGGACACCAATGTAATGAATCAAATCAGGTAGCTAAACACTAGCTCGGCAAAAATATCCTTAGCATCCTTCAGTACCAGACACTTTACCCCATGAAAGCCTGTTTATCCCCATCTAGCAGGCAGCAGTACCAGCACTGATGGTGGCACAGGGTAAGTGACTGCCATGAGTTGCTGCTGTAGGCCTGCCCACCTGGCGGCACTACCAGTTTGTGCTCGATTAAATTGACAAAACTGAAGGGAAAATGATAGATGGCCCGCAGGAGACTTACAGACCTTGGGAATTCAGCTCTACAGAAGAATCGAAAAGACTGTGTTTACACATGCATGTTAACATACCTGAATATAAAGTTCCATCATGTTTAACAGCAACAAAATGGGAAAGCATATGTAAGAAATAATAGGAAGTATCGTGTTGACCTGCTTTTGTTACACAAAATTTCAAGTAATTAAAAATATATTTAGAAGGCGTTCTACATGTATAAAACTCTTATTCAATACTGTTTATTAAAATGAAAGTGGTTCTCTAGGTGGAAAAGAACTGGGAAGTCTTAGCACTTTCCACTGTTTCAGCTGAAGCAGCCCATGACTAAAGTTCCTGAAACTCAGAAGTTCTGTAGAAGAATCAGCAAAGACAAGAGCAAAAGGAGTTTAAAAGAACTGCATGTACGTTTGACAATGGAATAGCCCCTGTTCTTCGACTGATAGTTTCAAGTCTACATTATAAATGAAGAACAAAGCTAACAAAGCCTGTACTTTTTCCACTGCTTTTCTTACTTTTCTGAAAACAGAGGCTATGCAAAAAGCTATATAAAAAATGACAGTAAGGTTGTAACTCCAGCTCACAAAAGCCAAGAAATTTAAAGTTAGTCTGACATTCAATCCTTAAATCATGCAATTGTGCTTCTTTTTTAAAAAGCAACAATGCAAGTTAATGACAAGTTGTCAGCTTTAACTTTGAATTGCCTGAAGTTTGTCATTTGGTGTTTGTGTCACAACCTTAATGTTATTTAAATGTAGTTTTTAGTATCTATTATTTAAAAAGGTCTACTTTACGACAGCAAAAAGCTTTGATGGAATAAACCTCAAAGTACACTGTAGTGCTGGTATGCCACTTCATTAGAAGTAGTGCATAAAACATATACTGTTGACAAATCTAATTCATTAAAGGTGAGGTAGATGCACTTTAAAACAACTGGATGGCATCATTATCTACAGTTCCTTTTATAAATTATTCTTCTTTTCCCTTTTGACTGAACATGTCAGTGTTCCCTTTTCAGACTGTGAATGTTTTTGCCTTAAAATTCAATACCTTCAACATGTTTGGACAAGTTAAATAAGTAGCGTATTTGCTAAAACTGAAATTGTAAGCAGAAACATTCACACTGATTATTTCACCTATATTAACTAATGAGAAATAAAATTAACCAACAATGTATAAGAATTTCAACTTTTTCAAACATCAAATTTAAAAATGAAGAGAAGAGGAAATTACAAAGTACAACAGAGTAACATTCTGGCAGCATTTTCCATTGCTATTCAGATGACTTGTATTTGATACTGAATTGAATTCCACAAGAGAGAAGAAGATCAGGCACATCAGAGAGCTGACAGCTAGCTGACATACTTAGTTATAAAAGGAAGAATTGCTAACTATATTACTCAGACTTTTATGTAAAGGCCATATTGGTATAGGAACTAAAGGCTATTGAAGGGTCAATAAATAAAGGCAAGCTGGTATTTGAAGCGTGGCCCATCAGAATGGTGAATTCCTTCAACAGCCTTCCAACAGGTAAAAGACATACAACAAGTCAAAAACGGATCAAACTCCATCTTAGAATGTCATTGCCTGTGAAAACATGGAAATTTTTCTCCTCTGACCAGAAAGAACAAAGTCCTTCTACCACTGTGGTCTCCAAATCACAGTGCAAGAGCTTCACTGAATCACTGAAAAAGTGAAAAGGAATGCTTTGGGGGACTAAATAAAACACAAGTTATGGTTAAATTCCACTAATCACATATTCAGCAAAATTCTAAACTGCACTGTATACAGGGAAACTGGGGAGAAATAATCAAAGGTTGTTAATCAGGGACTCTTTCTGTAACATAATTTTCCATTTAATTCCTTAAAAAGTGACCTAAATCTATCAACTAAAAACATCCAGAGAAATTTTTGCATAGAATGCATAATCATACTTCAATATGTCAATACTCTGTACAAATATTTTGTAATGAATTAGCTGGATTAATAAAGAATTCTGTCTTATTCAAGAAAAATCCATGTATAGCACATAATGTCATCCTATATATCTCTATACAGACCCATATACACATACACGTTTTCAACGATATGCAGTGTCTCAGATTAATTCGAGATTGTCTTTTAAAGAGAGGATCTCATTCCAATATAACACTTAACCTGAAAATTTAAGAGGTGGACACTTTGCTTAGAAAAAATTGGCACATAAGTAACTAAAATATGGAAGCACCTGCAAATATAATTCACTGAGACCTATTTTATGCCTCCACAGATTGCAGCAAATCAGTTTCTGCAAGCAACTTTAAATCTTTAAACTAAAAACTGATGGATTAATTTACTACATTTCAATCAGCATTTACCATTTACTTCAGAAGATTTACATCATGCATGTCCAAGATGCTATACACAAAATTCTCCTAATTAGTCTCCCTGTTAATCCTCATTCTGCTGTTTTCATTTTGTTCCCTCTCCTGCCATTCTGTCTTTACAACCCCATGACTGGAACCATCATATTTCTTTAAGCCTTCCGCCACCAAAAGTGGTAAGAGTTAGCTGCAGGTGGACTAGAGTACAGTGGCATGTCCACTCCAGGAGAATTATCTCAAAGGCCAACTGTGTCCAGAATCCCTTAGCGAACTGAATGTGAAATCATTCCACTTACAACATTTTTATTACTGAAAAGATCCATATCCTATTGACTGCTGGTAGCAGCACCTCTTCTTGTGAAGTCATTTCTTAGATCTGTGAAGGGGGCTTCTGTTTACCTCTAAACAACGCGGAGGTAGGACTTTGGGTACCTAAGTTCTACTTTGACCTGCCTAATATATCTTTCAGGATACTGCTGGGAGGGGGGAGGCAGGAGAGAAACGAGGCAGAAAAAGGAGAGAAATGGGGCTGGCATGCTTAGAGAGTTTATGCTTATACAGAAGGACCCATAGTGCCTTCCCAAAGGAAACTTTCATACTCCCCAACATTTCCTGAAAAGATGCTCTGTTCCCAGTCAAGGATTTCAGTCCTGCTTGGACTTCAGCCCTTACTCATGATCTTCATGAGCCCTTCTGTCAGTGCTGCACTCCAGATGGGAAAAACTGCTGAGAGCAAAAACCTTCTACACTAACAAATGTCATTGCTTCATGGAAGTGGAAGAGGGAGAGACCTTGTCTATGTCATTACTTCAAAGTAAGTCTTTTATTCTTCTGCTGTGCATAGGGGACTGCCGAAGCACCTCTTCTGCAAGAAGTCTAGCAGTTTTTTCTGCATTCCTCAAGTTATTTTCAGAAAGCTCTTTGGAGGACCTCACCAATCCTCATAAAGCTCCTGGGACTACAGACCACAAAAGGACATTGCTGTCTCTGTCCTTGGGGGAACACTTCCCTCATAGCACAGAGTGGTATCTCTGGATGGGAGGATGACTTTTATGTCTTATACCGGGGTATGCCAAAGCCAAGTAGAATCTACACAGTAAAGTTCAGAGTAACAAAATTCCCCTTAACACCCAACCCCAAAAGTGTGACGGGACACAATGAGTCATTAAGCAAAATTTCTTGTTCATTCAATTTTTCAAAAGAATCATTGAGAAAAATAAAAGTTATGGATGTTCAGCTTATTTTGCACTGAAACTGATCTCAAAGCCAACCTGAAGAAAAAACCACTTTCTTATGGCAATAGGTTACTACACTAATAGGATGTATTTTTTGCTATTACTCTGACAGTTAATTTGGGATTTATTCTTTGGTAAACACAGTCTGTTTTCTGAGCCTAGTAGACAACAATTTCTGACAAAATAAGAAACACCACCAATAAAGACACTATTTTAGTACTGAATACTTCCAGTACAGTTCTCAAGAAACACTGGTACCCCAAGGTAAGCTTGCCTCCTGAGGCAACCTAGAGTTCTTAGGGATAGATGACAAAGCCATAGGAATACAATAGTTATCTGCAAGATCTGCTGATGACAAGGGCTTCACCTTAAGAGATAATTGAACTGTTACAAGGAACCACTAACATACTCTGTTAACCTCACCTTAAGTACCAAATCTATGGAATACTTATTTTATATATATAGAGAGAGATATACATACACACTATTTCTATATAATTAGATGTTGATAAAATGCAGATAGAACTGTAACATACTGTAGGGTATTCTGATACTAGCTTGCTCTCCTTGTACCTTCATTATTTTCCCTATTACAATTTATGTCATATTTTCTCCTAACTTTTTTTTAGTATTTTTCTTTCCTTCTTCCATTCACAATCATCTATACCTTTTGCCTGCCCTTTGTACTGATCTCAAGTACAGCGAACAGTGTACTTGAGTGTACTTCTAGAGAAGGTAAAAAGTGTACATGCAACACATTACCCCACCGGTTACATCATGTCTAACTTGATTTTCTAATGTCTGTAAGTCAGGGTTCATGTTTATCTACACTGTGGAGAATCAATCACGCTGTTGGCAGTGGCCTAGTAAGAAATAAAACTCTGGGGGAAGAGGTATTATTGCAGAGAAGAAACCATTTGGAAATATTGTGAGTATATACATCGCTATTTAACAACAATTATTAAGAAAAATATGTAATTTCTGCTACCATTACACCCATTCATCATTCTGACTGCAGTTACTTTAGGAAGCATAATACACAAAAGACAAAGAAAATGCATTTTAAAACACACAAAAAACCCTAAAATTCAACAAATACAATCTGAATGAGTTTATATGGCTTGTCAAGAAAAAAAAAAAAAGGTGGAAGGATTTTGATGAAGGAAAATTTGCTGATCACATCAGAATGGACCTCTTACGTAGGAGAAAATATCAAAAAGTCAGTGGGGGAATTAGGTCAATTAAGCATTCCAGGCAGGTATTTAGGTCAGGGCAGGAGAACAGTAACACGACTAAGATTAAGAAAGAAGGTCCAAGCAGCCAGGGACTAACTCATGTCAGGCAGAGGCAAGAAACTTTACATGTTAGGAAAGGTAAATACTAAATGCAAAATGACGCCATTCCACTACCTTTATTTTAAAAGAAAGAACAGTCAAACAAACATCTTATTCCAAGTCATGAGTGACTGAAAGTGCACTAATGAAGTGCAGTTCTCTAATTCACTAATGAGTGAACTAATACACATAAAGTATACAGGTTGGCATCACTGACAGAAGAGTTATTGAACAAGTTGCTGAAGGCCCATTCTGTGCTCTCTGTATTTGTCCTCAACACCAATTCCCTGGCAGGCATTAATGGAATGTGAGTTGGCAGAAGAGCAGATGAATGTGAGATAGAAGATAATGCTAAGTTTACAATGATCAGAAGAGCAAATATTGTAGGTAAGAAAAATGGTTACAAGAAAGAAACACAAATGATACCTCCTGAAAAGACCATAAAGATGTTTTTAGATAAGTACAAAGTTATGATAACTGAGAATTTACACTATCAGTAAGGCTTGAAGAAAAGCAACAATTTTCAAAATGCTTGTTCTGTCATTTTATATTCATCAGCTCATGAAAGAAACTATAGGTTTGTTTATAGAAGAACAATTATTATTAACACACTATTCTAGCTTCTGTGGATTTATACTATTTCACCATCTTGTAAGCCCTTATCACTAAAGAATAAAAATCTAATTCCTACACTTTTTCGACAAAGCCAGAGTCAGTGCTTCATACTGAAGACATTTACAAAATGAACTTAAAGCAGGGCACCAAGTTAGATTTTTCTCCACATGAAGGCAGTGTGGAGACACTTCATAATATTTTAGCTTTTATGACTGAGTTTCAGTATAGTTTTGCATTTTCTTTACAAACCTGTTATTAATAAATGTTTGACCAAAATGTGCCTAAGGCCCTGTGATTTTTGTTTTGTCAAATTATACTGCCTAAACAAATATATATACTTAATGTTGAGGCAACAGAAGAAAAAAAGCTCTAATGAACAATTTTTTAAACTCTGAAATTGTTAATCCGTCAACTGATACACTACTTTGCCTGGCAGAAAATATTTTAGGCACATAATACAAAATATCTTCCACTAGATTAAAAAGTCAGATTATATTTGACAATGGAAGAGATGTTTGTGCACGGATTGTATTACTATAGCCATTACTACAAGAAATTGCATATCATTTTCAATATAAGAGATCAAAAAGCTAGAGAGGGGCAAAAAATGGAAAAAAACCCAACCAAAGCCCTAAGTTGCAAAGTGAAGGATAAAGTGGTAAATGCTTGCAGAAAGAGGTTGTGAGATTTAAGGACAAGGTTCAACAGTGATCACATTGATCGTGGCAACACCGATGAGACTTGGAGAAAAGTAACTGCACATATTATGTGAAGTAAAATAGCTATCTATAGGAAAATGCAAGAAGTGAAATTTCAAGGCGAGACATGGTGGTAATACAACTATGTGTAGAACACAAAGCAGACAAAAAGAATAGGGTAGAAAGTTAGAACAGTGGAATGAAAAAGAAATTTCTCTTTTCTGTCTCCAGGAAAAATTAAGAAAGAAAATGTCTCATAGAGATGGGCACCTGAAACACTTTAAGTAAACTCTTTTTGTGAAAGAGTAAAAGGCATACTTATTTCTCTGATCTTGGCTTCTTAAAGAACTGAGGACATGGTAGCTGAGCAGCCGTTCTTGATAATCCTTAAAATGTAATTAGAAATTTTGTAAGTGAAACACCATTTGTGCATCACAGAAAACCACTTCTGAATTGTTATAAAAGATGTCACACATACTGTAGAAGATAAAGCATGAAAGTGGATATCCATCTAAACAAACAAAGAGACAAACATTTTAAATATAGTTTATGATACTGAGCAACTGAACCATTTGACACAGACCAAAAACCATAGAGATATTGAAAAATACTCCAGTTAAAAAGACTGCTCCTAATATTAACTCTTGTAAATAAGGGTTAATGAACACTATGAATTAAGAGCTATCTAGCTACCATAGAGAGATCACAAGAAGGATGGAAAAGAAGAAAATATCTTAGGCTTCTTATGAAAAAATAATAAAGGGAGAGAATAAGTGAAATCCAAACTTACCAGACATCATTAAAACAAAGGTAAAAACATGTTCTCAATTTCTTAAAGCTACACTTCAGTAACAAAATATTTTAAGGTGAAAATAGATGTGAAATGTATGAAGTCTGTTATTTTGATTCCACATATTTTATAGGCCAGAGATAAGGGGGAGGGGGCTAGAAAAGACTTATTTCTCAAAGGTAACAAATTATCATCATGTCTGTATGCAAATTCTCCACTAGTCGCTAGTTTACAGTATTGTGTAATGAAATTTACAGTACTGTATGCTGAAAACTTCCCCAGCCCATTAATGGCCCTGTGGCATAAAACTGCTAGTAGTCACTAGTTAAGTAATGTTCATAGTCAGTAGTAGTTAATAAGAATGAAATTATTGACTTTTAAAAATATTAATCCAAACATTATCTATTTCAGTTTTATCAGAGTAAATAAACTCAGAATTATTTATTCATACAAACTGGGTTGCTAGATTTTAAATAAATTTTGACCATCAAATTAAAAAAAATATTTAAGGACAAAGGATTAAGCATGGTCCAAACTTTAAATTACATTTTATAAAACAAACACAGGTTTTTGATTTTCTGCATTCCAGTTACAAGAATTAAAACGAGTACCTTTACAATGCTGACAACTCAATAGAGAAGGTATAAAGGCGCAACAGATACAAAATACAAAATGCAACTAATCTTCAATGTCAAACGAGAAATGCAAGCAATAAATACAGCCATTTAACTCTGAATAGTCAAGTAAATGTTTAAAGATTTTACAGTGCCCCTTATATCAAAAACTGACGACAGAGGTTGTTCAGTTACTTTTTCATGGTCACATACAAAAATATAGCTGCAATGTTAGGGAAACAGAAGATGGGAAAAACTTCAGTAGCATTAAGGGTACCAGAATATTTCATAACCAGCAACATGAGACCCATCTGAGGCCTGGAAGAACTTTTTCCATTCTGATATTTGGGAAACTCAGACAGATTTAAAACAAAGCATCCAATGTGCGGCCAAACTTCAGATGTCTGAAGACAGGTGAGTTTGGTTTTCTTTCCACAGGAATACCTATGCATGCGTTGCTTCTGTTAACCTAAGCTGCAGTGACAAATACTCAGCACTTGCTGAGCACTTGAGTTCTGCCATACATGTCTGAGTTTACACATCTTAAATATGAAACAGCTACCTCAATGAGTACAAAGTGACTTGTCCGTTATCACGTAAGAATTTTATGGAAGAGGAGAGAGTAGCACTCAATTCTGTAAGGAGGCAACACAATAATTTTATTTGTTTCTCCTTGAATCATGATGCATGCCTTGTACTCTCCAGTCGTATAAAAAAAGTGTTCTACAAAGCTAACTATTCGTTATAAAACACTAACAGATTCCTTGTGCGCCATCCATTCAGTGTATTCAACAACACAGGAATCAAGTCAAAAATCATCTCTCAAATACAGAATGGACCAAAACAAAGTTTCACAGACAATCATAATCTTGTCATTTCTACATTTCTAAATTCCGAATTGAGTGCTTGAGGTACAATCTGAGTATTAGTTTCACCTTTTCATGTTGCTTTGTACTTTAAAAAAATATCAAACCCTGACTTCCATAAAGAAGAGTGAATATCAACTTGATCAGCAGGGCACCAAAATACGTGCCTTGATTATCTGGCTGCAGTGGCACATGGTCATCTTCCCTGAGGCTCAGCCATCATGTGGCACAAGACACTCTGAAAGTTTCTCTGAGACACAGAGAACAGGGCACTGAGGATCAGAAATCCTCTGTCCCTTTCTCGACTCTCACAGCCCGTTCCAGAGGAGAGACTCTTCAGACTGCACCTACATCCAACTCCACCTGGTTCCTCCGCCAGCTTCCTCAGATCAGCCAGGTCTCTTCCTTCTTCCACCCCTACGAGAACGCCTTCCACTCTTTTAACCCTGCTGAACAACAGAAATGGTGATTTTCAGGGACTCTGAGGTGACAACGGCCTGTTTCCCCACCCGGGGAGGAGGGCCGGAGAGAGGGCCACCTCCTCCCCGGGCACCCCGTTCTGAGGGAAGGCCTCGACTACTCCGGGCACCCCATCCCGAGGGATAGATTCCCCCTCCCCGGGCACCTTGTCCTGAGGGACTGCCACCTCTCCCCCATCCTC
Source organism: Gallinago jamesoni (assembly GCA_025769975.1). Lineage (NCBI taxonomy): Eukaryota > Metazoa > Chordata > Aves > Charadriiformes > Scolopacidae > Gallinago > Gallinago jamesoni. Next base: position 79,079,261 of record JAOQGH010000019.1, read on the forward strand.
CCATCATGAGGGAAGGCCTCCCCCTTTCCCTGGGCACCCCGTCCTGGGGAAGGCCACCCCCTCCCTGGGCACCTCGTCCTTCCCCCTGAGGTAAATCCACCCCTTCCCGCCACCCAGCCCCGCCGGGGCCGCCTCAGAGGGGCGGGCACCCACCGGGGGAGCCTCAGAACTGCGCAACGCCCGGCCGCGCCGCGGGGGGGGGTAGAAGGAGGCGGCCGCAGGGGGGCTCGGCGGCGGGTCTCCCCCGGTCCCGTCCCGCAAGGTGAGGGGAGGGGACGGGCAGCCCCGCCGGGGAACGGGAGGGGGACACTTACCGGGCCGGGTTCCCCCCGCGGCTCGGCGCCCACAGACCCGGCGACCGCGGAGCGTCGGTGACAACGGCCCGGAACGGCCGCGCCGCCACATCCGGGGGCGGAGCGGGAGGAAGGCGGGAACGCGCCGGGGAGCAGCGCCCGCACCGGACGGGGGGGGCCGAGAAGGCGCCCCGCCGCCCCCATGGCTTGTGTAGGTGATGGCGGGCGGGCTCCCCCCCCACCCCACCCCACCCCCCCACCCCACCCCACCCCCCCACACACCGTTGAGGGGGGAGGCGGTTCGCTCCCCGCAGCTCCTGCCCGGCACCTCCGCCCCTCAGCGGCGCTTCCCCGCGGGGCCTCCACGGAGGGCGGGCGGCTTTTCCCTTCACGGAGGTGGGGAAGGCCGCGCCGTTCCGCCGGTGCGGGGGGCGGTGGGTCCCGCCTTGCGGGTTGCGGGAGCCGCGGTACCCAGCCCGGGGGGGTCTCGGGCGGCCGCGGTGTGGGGTCTCCGGCCTGCCCCCTCACCGCCCTCGGGCCGTGCCGACTCCTCGGCCCGCGCTTCCCGTTTCCTCAATCGGGAAAGGAGGAGGAAGTACCAGTAGGAGCATTCGGGCAGCCTTCCGTGATGGTTGTTTTGTGCCTTAAATGTCTCCTTTTGGTTTGTTTCTCTCCCAACAGATGGCGAGTGGCGGCCAGAAGCGGGTAGTCCAATTTACCGGATTTAAAAAGCGAGAGAAAGCGGAGCTGCTGAAATGGCTCTTCAGACTGGACTGTGTCTTTTTACACGATAAGGTATTGTTCGCTAAAGTACCTGTTGGCTAGAGCAGGAACAAAAAAATGTAAGCCTTAAAAGAGCGGTCTGGGCAGGAGTTGGTGTTCTGCATAAATAGCCAAGAAATTCAAACCGTTCCCCAGTGATACAAGTGTTTTGTTTTGGTTTTGTTTTGCTAGAAATATAGGAGCTGTACACATCTTATAGCAAAAAAGCCATGCAAGAGTGAGAAGTTCTTAGCTGCCTGTGCTGCAGGTGAGTAAAAGATTTGCTCTAAAATTTCATAACGTCATAACATAAGACCATAATCTTGACATAGTAGTATGTTGAAGTTCTCGTTTACTTTTCTTTGGTTTGGATGTTTTCCTGCTATCTTCCTTTACTTGGTCTGCATGTGGTCCCAAACAGAAAGCTTGGTTATGTATTAGTTAGATCATGAAGTACTATCCAAATGATACAGGCGCTTAAAAGTGGATTGCTTGAAGAGGAGGTGGAGAGAGCGTGGACACCTGTAATCAGCATGGACCAAACTCACATGCCACGTTCACTGGTAAAGGCCCCTGTAAGTTCCTGTTTATGCAGCAAGAGAAAACTCCAGGCTTTTACCATTCTGACACAAGCCTTTCATCTTTCCTCTTGCGTTTCTTTTACCTAAGGCCTGATGCCAAAATCCCATACGGAAGCAACTTCTTTAAAAAAATGCACGTAGATTGAGAATTCTGTATTTTAATATATCTTTGTAGACAAGTTACGTGGAAAGATTTTATGATGAGTTTAGAAAATCTTGTGGAGCTACAAGATTTCACAATACCGATACATTAACTGGTTAAATGTGATCTTTATTTTCCGTATATTGGATTATACAAAAGTGTTAAAGCAGTTTTTAGGATGGATAATCTTAAATTTAGGAGTTAACAGAAATAAGTAAATGTAGATTTGGGTTTAAAGATATGTGTAAATTTCTTGTTTTCTTATTTGTACTTAAATAGCGTATTAGTAGGAATTCTCAATTGTTTATAGGGTTGTGTATATGAATGTATACACATGTGATTCCTTGTACTGATATAAAATTCTGATCACACTCTAATCAAAAAGGAAATAGACCAAAAAGTTTCCATAAGGGAAACAGTACTATAATGCAGAAAGATTTCCGGCATAGCACTTTGTTTTAACTACTATAAACCTTTGAGTTAATGTTTTTTTTTTACTTTTTGGGATTTAAAACATCTGGAGATGTTTTCTTTAACTGAGTAGATACAGTATATGTAGTGTCCACATGGCAATGCAAAAGTCTTTCTTGTTTCTGTACTTGCAAATTTTCCCCAATACCATCTAGTACCTTTTAGTCCTGCAAGAAGTGCCCTTTTTGGGCAAGCATTGCTCTTGCCCTTGATAAGCAGAGAGTGCTTATCCCTACTGCAGTTTTGCCCAAGTAAGTGTAAAAGATCATGTTTAATCCCATTGAGAGCTCCCTAGAGGCAAAGAGAAATACTAGCAAGGATGCCAGTCTTCATGGGCTTCCTAGCTGCCAGAAGTTTTGAGATGGAAACTTTGAAATGATAGTGGTTTTAACACACAGGTTGTGCACAGCGTACCTTTTCCAGTCTACTGGTACCTGTGCTAGGTTGTGCAGAAGTACCATCTGTGCTCCTGCACTGAGACATTTTGCCAGTCAACCCTGCTGTTCTGTGAAACCAATTAGGTTCACACAATTCAAGTCAATTTCTCTTGCAGTATCTTCTGTAGGTAGTGTTTCAATACAGGAGCAGGGTACTAACCACGGCTCTTGACCTGAACCTGTAAGAAGAGAGAGACAGAGAAAAAGGGGAAGATCATTACACGGAGTATCAAAAGCATACATGCGGAAGATGAAAGAGGAGAGGCGGAGGAGGTGGAGCTAAGGGATGAGAGAACAGGATGTGAAAAGAAGAAAGGGGAAAGACAAAAGTCTAAAACTGTATCAACCCCTAATATTGGTGGTATTCGCTACACTTGCAGTGCAAGTAATATTAAGAATATGTAAAAGAAACAGCTTACGTGCTAAACCCTTGGTTCCTCTTTATAATAATTGGTGGTAAAATATTTCTTCATTTTACTGCATTTGTGAGTACATTTGTAAAAGTGCCAATTGGTGTTAAAAATAAAGAGTTACGCAAGGTTCTGTGGAAGTTGTAAAAATCCGGGAAGCTGAAAAATTCCATTTGCAGATTTTTGAGGAGATAGACAAGTATTTTATCTCGGAAAAGTAAAAAGGTACTTCATCATTAAAAGAAAACAAAATGATAATTTTCATTGACATTGAAATCAGAAAATCTCAGATTTCTGTTTTTAAAGTGTGAGCAGGAGAACTCTTGTAGTAGGAAGAAGTTTTTAAAATGGTACTTGTAATTCCAGCTTTTATTTGCACAAGAAAGGTTGAAGTTAATTTTATATTAGATCTTCAGTTGATTGCCATTTGTCTGCGCGAAAAAAAAATCTTTTGTGGTTGACAGTTCATTTGCTTTTTAGGAAAGTGGATACTAACTAAGGAGTACATAATTAATAGTGCCGAAAGTGGCAGATGGCTTGATGAAACAACGTACGAATGGGGATATGAAATTGAAAAAGACACCCATTATTCACCTCAAAGGCAATCTGCACCTAAAAGATGGCGCGAAGAACTGACACGCTCGAGTGCTCCAGGGGCCTTCCACAGATGGAGAGTTGTCCTCCCTGCTAAGGAAGGTGATAAACGAATGGCGTCTATTAGAAGGTAGGAGGATACGTCTTAAAGCTTAAACAATCAACAATGGGACACTTATTGTATGGTCAAACACTTTTTTTTATGCATCCAGGTTAATTTGGTCCATAACAACCTCCAGGTCTTCAAACTCTGAGCTGCTTTTTATTAATATACTTCTGTACCTTTTACAATTAAATTACTTTAAATCTGTAACTTCACTAACTTTCTTCCTTTTGTTATAGTATTGTGTCAAAAATAACATATATTCTTATGTTTGTGTCTCAAGTAAACTGCATACAGAAACTTTCTTCATGAGGCAAGATACATTGGCTTTCTTTTTTATTTTTTTGAGTAATCCTTTATTTCATGTGGCTGTTAGACTCAAATAGTAGCTGGAACGGGATACAGTATTTCATGCGGGCGGGTGACCTGGGCCCCGCTGTGAAGTGTGTTTTTTAGGGATCTGGACCATGCTGTGGCTGACTGGGTAGGTTTTGGTTTCACTTCTGTGTAGCAGCTGCTTGTATTTCCAAAGACCTGATAATGTACTTCAGCAGATGTTTCCGATCCAATGTAAGTACAGATAGTTCAGAAGGAAAAGGACAAAAGTATAAAGGAAAAGCAGAGAAAAGGAAAACAACTGAGGTGCAAGAATTCTGGAAATGCGTATTTCACACACTCCCCTCCACCCCACCCCCCATACTCTTCCTGCACATTTGGGTTCTGTGGTTTAAATACCAGATTGAATCACAAACAGAGCGTGTTACAGTGATGTTTGCTTCTAATGCAGTAAAAGGAGACATCCCCTGACGCTGTTTTAGAGCTTTGCGTTCGCTGCAGGCACAGATATTGTCCTCCTCTGTTGAAATTCCTGTTAATTAGGAGTCCTCCTCGGGTCTGGGGGTGCCACAGACACACAGGCAAGAAGGGAAGTGCAGCTTGGCTGACGATGCTACAGGGCTGCATCGCCCCGTATACATCTGAGTAAGGTGTAGCTGAAGTTACCATCTTCTGATGTTGCCAACTGGAGTCTAAGTGCTATTTTCTTGGCTGAGCGGAAGAGGTTACTGTGCGCTGTCTTGCAGAAAAACACGCTCATCCTGCTACACTTGTGAAAAATGCCATTTCTTTTTTCCGTAAAAACTGCTTATGCAGGTCTTCATGACCACACTGTTGGAGTGCTGTCTTGCACAGCTCTGTGTTCATTATAGAAATAATGTTTAACAGGAGCTACATCAGCAAGACAGCTGAACAGGCAGTTTTGTGGAAGGAATCTCTTTGGCAAGGCTGTTTCCCATACACCAACATGGGGATCCTTTCACTCAGTCAGAAAACAGTGATAGGATAGTACTTGCTGGAGAGAAAAAGATACCTGTTTTCAGTCATAAAGGCCACTGTCACTTTGGGAAAAGATTAATTTTTCTCTAATATTTACAAGCTTGTGCCTTTTTTCCCCCCCTTCTATGCTTTTCCTGCCTTTAGTGCCTAGCTGTTGGATGGGTAAGTGTGTGAGACCAACATCCTTTCCTTTTAAAGTACTTGGATTATGAAAAATAAAAGATATATTCAGCATGTCGAGAAACCCTATTTCTTCCACCAATTTTTTGGTCTGGCATGTTTTATAAAAGATAGGAATAGTTGCAGCAGTACTACTGTGGAAATTGCCCCTAGGAAAGCTCTTCCATGCAGTGGTGTCCCAAAGACAAACAAATCTGTGTTTTCTGTGTATGATATTGGACAGTATGAAGTGCTGTAAATGACTCCAAAATGAAGTATAAAAGTATATTTGCATTATGAAAATTTTTGGTAAACCACTTAATTTGTTGCAAAAATTAACTGAAAGACCATCATCATTATGGGGGACATAATGCAAGAAACTATAGCTGCTGTCGTTAGCTTTGATCTTTTAAAAAGTGCACAGGTAAAGCTTTCTATGAGACATGTAGAAGGTGTACATAGATTTTAATTAATAGTGTTAAATTGTGAAGAGAAGGATGTCTTGTTAAGTGGGTTATTAAGTGCTCTTTTATTCTCCTGATGAAGGTGGGGCAGTGCCTTAAGTCTCGACCCCTTATTCTTTTGCATTTGCATGCTTGTAGTTTGTGAATGCTAACCTAGCTTTAGGCAGTATTAATATAATGCAGTTAATACATCTTTCTAAATATGTTTATTTAGAGTTCTTCAAGCTGGAAAGGCAACCATATGTTCATCTCAAAAGGCAGAGTGTGATGTAACTCATGTATTCATCCTTAATAAAATTTGTCCTGTGCAAGACAAAAAATGTCTCTCTGAAGCTCAGTATTACCCTATGCAATATCTAGGAGACTACCTTTTTGAGGTAAGTAATTTAAAAAACATACCTAAAATTAGTTTTTTATTGTTAGCATTTTAATTCAGTTTTACTGATTACTGTAAATAGCGCAGCATTAATAATAGAGGGGAATACAATCAGGCTGAATATTCTGTAATTTGATTAAAGGTAACACAACTTTCTGATGGTGGGGCTGTCCAAGAGAAGAGGATGAAGGGAGGGTGCAAAGAGGACAGAGCCAGGCTGTTGTCAGTTGTGCCCTGAGACAGGACGAGAGGCAATGGGTACAAAACTGCTGTCTAAAAGTGTTGGGTTTTTTTTTCTGTGAGGCTGATGTAGCACAGGAACAGGTTGCACAGAGAGGCTGTGGAGTCTCCATCCTTGGAGATACTCAAAAGCTATCTGGGCATGGACCTGAGCAATTGGCTCTACATGGCCTTCCTTGGGCTGGGAGCTTGGACCAGCTGATTTCCAGAAATCTCTGTCATTCTGTAATAGAAAAACTATCTTTCTGAAAGGAGTGTTCTGTTTCAGATCAAACACCAAGGAAGCATACATTGTTTTTTCATCTTCATGTTTGTTTTTCCTTTGCTCCTGCTTTGTATTACCCTTACTGGAAAAAATAATTAGGCTTCAGGGGCAAGTTCCACTGGAGGTGACCATCAACTAAACAGTTATTCATAAAATACTGAGAAAAAACCCCACCATTTTTCATTTATATTCTCTTTATTTTGGAAAGGATTTTAAATGTGTCTATGTATATCTCTGCCTATGTATCTGAATATATATTTTTTTTTTAATTGGGTTTGGCAAACACTCAAGCTGTACTGTAATGTTATCTTCATACATCAAGATCAATGTAATCACTTCTTTTGTCAACTGACCCCAATTATTCTACCTTTTTTACATAACGTGATAGATAGACTGGTTAAATAGTCTGTAGATTATTTTGTTAAGATTCAGTTTCTTAACTCCAAATCGGTTTGCTGGCAGTCCTTCGTGGCTGAGAGGAACTGCTCGTTGCAATATGAATTTTGGGAGGGAATGGTGCACTAGGCAGAGAAAATTCACTTAGGCTGTTTCTGTGCCAGGAATATAATGTAAGCTGGTCACCTATGTTCCCTTTTCAGTCAATGCACTGAGCTTTATGCTGCAAGAATTATAATTTCCTAAAACAGTTTATGTGAACTGGTGTCAGAGCATACCTTTAACTCTCCATTACTGTAGAGTGTTCCTCACTTCTACACAAAATTAAACAAAATGGAATTAGGCTGAAGGTCTGCCTAACCAACCAGCAGCTCTATAAGAATATGCCAAGAGGACTTGTTAAGAACTACTAACACGTACTAACAGTTTATGTACTGTAATGCTTCTCCATTTGCCGAACTTCCACCCCTGGAGTCAGAAGGGAACTAATTGCCTGCATTTCAGAAAATGTTAATGAGTCCTTAAAACTCAAATCACATGATGCTCACATGTGCAAAGATTAGATTCAACTTTGTCTCTTTCTGCATTAGAAAACCTGTTGCCATTCGTGACAAAACTTCTTTCTCTTTTACTAGTCAAAAGTGTTAAATTCTTGAGAATGGAAACTTTGTATTTCTGATTTGGTAGAAGAGGATTTTCCAAAGTCCCTATAATAGCTTTCTTCTGTTAACTGAACTAGGACATGAGACAGTACATGAGACAGTAAGACATGAGGACCTGGGTGGATCTTAGTTGAAGAGAGAAGCCATACTGGAAGTCATCAGTTGGAATGGCTAAGCCAGATGAAGCTTCCAGTGCGATATCAGATGCTTCAGATTGTTAGGTTTACCATTCAGCTCCAAAATTGGATCAGGAGTTAAATTTACAGTGATGCAAAAGATAAGATGCAGAACAAGAAAAACAGGTTGTTTCTCTGTAATGTTTCCATCTGAACTACAAGGGGACATGTCACTGTTCAATGAATTTTCTGGTATGTGCAGAATTCTTGATAACTAGAATTTCTTCCTTACTGTTTCCCTTGAGAAAGAGAGCAATGCCCCGTGATTCACAGTTGTTTGCTTACCAGGTGCACCGTTCACCTTTCATTCAGGTGCACTATTCAGAACTTCTAGCATTTTGATCTGAGACTGCTCAAGGGTCTCAAAAGATTCCTTTAGTCTGGTGGTTCCTCAGACTCTGGAGGAACTGCTAATTGAAAATATTACCTTTGCAAGCAAGTAGGAGCTAAAACGGTTTTTGTTACTAGGAATAATCTATTTTTGAAAATCCTTTGGATTCTCCAGATCAAAGCATATGCTTTCTCTTCCTGTTTCAATGAGCAGTAAAGTTCTTACAAAAGGATGAGAAGAGTTGAAAGGTCTTAATGTTTATACCCTGAATAAAACACACATCAACATGGGGTCTTAGTCTAGTGCTTATTCTCTTAATGAAACTTGTTGAGGGAAACTTTCTCTATTACACTTTTCAGCTAAGATAGACATTTGCATTTAATAGAGGAACGAGTGTCGGGTTTTTATGGCTGCTTCACCTTTTATTGATCTCTATGAGAATAAAGTGTTTCTTGCTATGCACCCTCAATTCCTCCCAGGTGTGATAACAAGTTTCCATCTTAACCAGTCCATTAATATGCACGTATCATTTTTTTTTTTTCCTTAGATTTCATTAAAGTAACTCACTTCAGAGGCCAAGAGTGCATTAGCTTTCTATTTAAATGCATCTAAAGAACTCAGAAAACTGCCAGGACTCCTAGTCTCTTAAAAGGAAAAAAATAAAACATAGGCAATCAAATCACAACACTTGTCCAAATGTATTGGGCTTTATCAAAGGATGTTATGGACATGGTCTTTTCTCTCCCTCCCAGAAGTACTTAGCACATAATTCATTAGAACATTCCAACTTTGTAAATCTGTGGTCCTGCCATTTGATTGCTACTTCAAGCAAAAATATACCCCCTTCCTCCCCTAAATACCCACATTGTATGTCCAGATGCTGGATTCAACAAGGCAGTATTATATTCTTTTTTTTCAGAGGAACCAAGTCTTTGCTTCATCTTTACACTTCAGTATCTGTTCTTATAATCTCAACCTCATAACTCTAGTGTTAAAATACTCTGTGGGATTGTCACTAATGACTTGATCCTGAAAACTGTCAAACGTGTTTGTTCAAGATATTAAAACGTGCATGATTTTAGGGAGCTAGTCTCGTGCTTAAGCAGAGACTTTAAATGCTGTGTTGAATGCATGCTGGCATTCATAAAATTTATAAAATTTATAGCACCGAGGTGGTGCCATAAATTGTTTGAATACAAGTATTTTTATAAGCATACTGAAAATAATGCATAGAAAGTGCCACAAGAAGCAAAGACTAGTTAATGCATCAGATTTCAGTTTTCCCTGGCTCATCTAAAGCTATTAAGGGCTCTTTTCAAGTTACTGGAAATACTTAACTCTTCTATAACATGCAGCAAACTCAGTATTTGTTTAGAAATATAATTATTATCCACATGCCAAATACTTTTTGGTTGGATTATCCATTTAAGGGAAAATCTGAAAACAGGGTGAAACATCTGCACTGTTTGAAATTTTTATCTTGAAAACTTATAAGGTGTTCGTGGCTTGCACCACTGTGGTTTTTTGCCTGCTGTTTTTTCCTGTGTTTCCCATACTTGATTCCCCCGTCAGAACTAGGTGTTTGAATTAGAAGGCAAGCTGCCCCATACCTCCCACCCCTGCTCCCAATAAAAAATGGCCATCGATGCTGTCACCAAGAGGAACACTTCACTTGTATCTGTGTTCTTAACTCATCACTCTGCAGGAGGAGACTGTTTTTGTAGTTATATGTGTGTTTGCCTAAAAGAAAGATGGTGTTTTATTGTTAGTCTGTGTCTTTGATGGAAAGCATACTTTGAAACTTATTGAAATTTGTTGTTCTCATATCCTGAAATTACTTGAATATTTTTTTTTTTTGAGTTATTTTTTGTCAACAAAAATAGGGTTTTGGCTTCACTGAGAGTCTTTTCAGAATGAGATGGAAACCAGTTTGAGAAATATTTCTTCATTCCCTATTCTGACTAAATAACTAGAAATGATAGGGGACTGAGAGAATAAATTACTAAAAAAAAAAAGAGCTTCTAATTTTAAAATTACTAGTTTATTTCAGGCTTAAACGCAAGAAAATTTCATTGTAGATTAAAAAATCCTTACTACATTTTTGACTAATTGAAAAGGTGTGGCCTTTGGTTTTCTTTTTTTGAAGAGTCTAAAGAGAGACTCCATTTCAGTTAGGAAAAATAGTTATGGGGAAGTTTACATTGCTATAGCTTTCTATACCCTCAGTAGTTTTGTTTCTAAACCACACACCAGTTGTTTGTCTGGCACGTAATGTAGACCCTTGAGCAATACCATACGCATCCACATGCACAAAGGGGTTTACAATAGAATATATAGAAAGAATTAGCACATAAAAGTTGTTTTAGAGCTTTAGCTTTGTAACTAAAACCAATGGTATTTGTTTGCTCTGCACAGAATGAGATACAAAATACTGAAGATATCCAAATGAACCATTTCCTGGCTGCACAAGAAGCCAACCAAATCATGTCTAACATGCAGCTTGCAGCAATGAAAAATGCTGTTATTAAACATATGTATTTTGCTGCGGTAAGTAACAATCAGTTAATACTTCCTTAGTGTAAAATGTATATTATTAAATTTATCTTTCGTTATAGTATTGATCTAATAAAATAGATAATTTAACATATTTTGAAATGGTAATAATGCCTTTTAATCTGTTCAATAATCCCATATTTACTGCATGTACTGTTAGCTAAAAAATAATAGTTGTAATTGGTAGGCTCAGCTGTGGGGAAGACGTGGTGGACTACTTGAAATCTTGGTGTAATACATAAGTAGTAGCTAATATTGTTCAAAGAAAAAATCACTGGACTGCAGTCTTTCTATGAATTTCCTGTTATCTAGCTGAATTACACATGAATTACACTAACCATATCCTAGAGCAAGTATTTTGTTGATTCATATGAATGTTTTTTATTACAAGTGAAAAATAGGGCTAAATGCACCCCTTTGTTTTAATGTTGTGTAATATCATGTATAATCATGATTAGATATTACACATTAATAATGTTGTGTAATTAATATTGTGTAATTAATAATGTGTAATGTGCTACATTAATAATTAAAAACATTGTTTCATATGTAGAAAAACAAATACTTTGGGTTAGGATATATTATCTCTGTAAAATACTGTAATGAAGATGATGGTGTGTAAGTATTTTTGTAGGACCTTGCTTACATGAAGCACTGTATGATTTTGTAACTGCAAAATCAGGTCCTCTAGGTATATTATATGTTCTTAGTAGCAAAAGAATTTTTAAGTCCTTAATTTGCACAATGTTTAGACATGAGATTAACAAATAGAAGACGCATGCTGCTTAAATCTATACACCTTCAAATGCTGCATCTTTTATCAGTGACATTTTATCATGACTATACCCTACAGACCTTTAAAAATATCAAAGTGACTTCCATGTATACAACATACAAGTGCACTTATCAGATTATCTTTCCCTCAAACTATGATTTGCAGATGGAGAAATTGTAATCCTGAACAAAATCTCTCCTAAAAGACTTCTTTGGTAGCATGTATTAGTAAGATTGTAACACTAGGACATAATAAATACAGCAGTAAATCTTTGCTCTCAATGCCGTATCTTCACGTTATCGATAACCTGCAAGAGGAATCCAAAGTTTGAATTTTGCTGTAGGGAAACAGAAAACACTTAATATTTTTAATGTGGTTAAGTGGACCAAATCTAGTAAAGCTGTCCATACGTAGCAACCACATAAACAAGAAGCACAGAATAACAGGGAAGATGGGGAGAAAAATTGCCCATATTATTATTCTCTTAGGAAAACAATGCCATTATTTTTGCCATAAAAGTAATTAATTTTTGTTTGCCATAAATAATTTCATTATTTTTTGCCATCTATTTCATGATTTTGCCTTCCAAATATTAAAAAGATAAATAGATTACTGTGTTCAATGTTTTGCTTGAACTGTGTTTAACAAAAGTTGCCATTTTGGGGGTTTTATACAGTATTTATTGCATATGTTTATTGGTCTCTAACGTGCAGGTTGACTTTATCATGTTTTACAGGCTGTTAAGCACAGGATTCTTCAAAAAGACCAGCTGAATAAATGCAGTCCAGAGGTAAGGATTCTCACAGAGAGGATACATTGCATATATGGAATTCTATTATGAAGTTAGGCAAACATAATTTAGGGCTTGAAGGTCTCCCTGGAGCCTTCTCTTCTCCAGGCTGAGCCCCCCCCCCAACTCTCTCAGCCTGTCCTCTCAGCAGAGGGGCTCCAGCCCTCCCAGCATCTCTGGGGCCTCCTCTGGCCCCACTCCAACAGGTCCACATCCTTCTGATGTTTGTGGCTCTAGAGCTGGAAGAGCACTGCAGGTGGGGTCTCACCAATGTGGAGCAGAGGGGCAGAAACCCTGCCCTTGACCCTGCTGGCCACACTTCTTTTGAAGCAGCTTGAGCTATGTTTGACCTTCTTGGCTGCGAGTACATGTTGTTGGCTCATGTCCAGCTTTTCATCCCCCAGCACCCCCAATTCCTTCTCCTCAGGGCTGCTCTCCATCCCCAGCCTGTGCTGAGAACCAGGGGTTGCCCTGACCCAGCGGCAGGACTCTGCACTTGGCATTGTTGAACCTCGTGAAGTTCACACAGGCCCAATTCTCCAGCTTGTCCATGTCCCTCTGGATGGCATCCCATCCCTCAGGTGTGTCAATCATTCCACTCAGCTTGGTGTCATCCACAAACTTGCTGAGGGTGCCCTCAATCCCACTGTCCATGTCACAGAATCACCTAGGTTGGAAGGGACCTTTTAAGATAATCTAGTCCAACCAATGAGAAAAAAAAAAACAAAACAAAAACCCCCACACCACCCAGAACACCACCCAACACTAATCCATCTCCCCGAGTACCATGTCAACTCTTCTCTTGAATACCTCCAGGGATGGTGCCTCAACTACCTCCCTGGGTGGCCCATTCCAATGTCTGACAACCCTTTCAGTAAAGAAATATTTCCCAATATCTAACCTGAACCTGCCCTGGCACAACTGGAAGCCATTGCCCCTTGTCCTGTCATCTGTGACCTGGGAGAAGAGACCGACCCCCACCTCTCTAGAGCCTCCTTTCAGGTACTTGTAGAGAGCGAGAAGGTCTCCCCTCAGTCTCCTCTTCCCCAGACTGAACACCCCCAGCTCCCTCAGCCTCTCCTCACAAGACTTGTGCTCCAGACCACTCACCAGCTTCGTTGCCCTTCTCTGGACACGCTCCAGCCCCTCAATGTCCTTCTTGTGGTAGGGGGCCCAAAACTGGACATGTTACTCAAGGTGGGGTCTCACCAGTGCCCAGTACAGAGGGATGATCACCTCCCGGGGCCTACTCACCACACTGTTCCTGACACAGGCCAGGATGCTGTTGGCGTTTTTGGCCACCTGGGCACACTGCTGGCTCATGTTCAGCCCACAGTCGACCAACACCCACAGGTCCTTTCCTTGGGGCAGCTCCAGCCACTCTTCCCCCAGCCTGGAGTGTCCTTGGGGTTGTTGTGACCCAAGTGCAGGACCTGGCACTTGGTCTTGTTGAACCTCATCCTGTTGGTCTCAGCCCATCCATCCAGCCTCTCCAGAACCCTCTCCAAAGCCTCTCTACCTGCCAGCAGATCAACACTCCCACCCAACTTGGTGTCCTCTGCAAATTTGCTGAGGGTGCATTCGATCCCCTCGTCCAGATCATTGATAAAGATGTTGAAGAGAACCGGCCCCAG
>JAOQGH010000019.1:79093309-79106842 GCA_025769975.1 Gallinago jamesoni
GGGAGGTTCAGGTTAGATATTAGGAAATATTTCTTTCCTGAAAGGGTTGTCAGACATTGGAATGGGCTGCCCAGGGAAGGGGTTGAGGCACCATCCCTGGAGGTGTTCAGGAGACGAGTTGACATGGTGCTCAGGGGTATGGATTAGTGTTGGGTGGTGTTTTGTGTGGTCTGGGTTTTTGTTTTGTTTTGGTTTTTTTTCTCATTGGTTGGACTAGATGATCTTAAAAGGTCCCTTCCAACCTAGGTGATTCTGTGAATTCCTCATCCACCAAACAGTCCATATCTCTCCAACTCAGAGAGGAGGATGTTGTGGGGCACCATGTAAAAGGCCTTATGGAAGCCCAGGTGAATGGGCTGCATTACAGTTGCAGTAAAGAGAAAGCAAACACAACTTTTTTCAGTGCTCGTGTGTTTTTGCTGTTAGGGTCCAACTGCACCTAAAGGTTGTCTCACTTTAGGAAGAAAGAGTAGTTGTTCATACAGCGGAAGCCTTAAACATCATTTTGCAGGTTGTGGAGTGTACTGAAACACAGATTGTGAGGAGAATACATGACGGTTTCCAGTCCTCTTTTCATAATTACTTTGGCTTAATTCCTTTTTTTGTACTATTCAGTTAATTTCTCATTTTTCTTCCTATTAAGTCCAGTAGATGCCATAAATCAGGTACAAGTCAGCAACGGGTTTTATTAAGTCTTACATAAATAGATACTTGCAGAATTTTCCCTTTTCTATCTATAATGCTACACGTGAGTCTTTAAATCATGTTGAAACATTACCTATAAATACTTGAAAAGCATTATACATGGTAGGTATGAGCTACTGTAGTTTATATGGTAACCTGTGTTATTCAAAAGTTAAAATGGGAAGCACTTAATATCTATTAGCTTTTTGTATTTCTCAGTAGCTGAAGATTTGGTATCTTAATGAGCCGTTCTACATAAATAGTTACTTGATACATAAATGAGGTCCCAGTTTGACAAAACGAGCTCTCAGGCTTCTCTTTCCTTCTCAGGAATTTCTTTTTATCTAGTTTCTTTTTATTGACACAATAAGGAAGGGGGGAGAAAAATGTGTTTAAAAGATGAGCCTTTGTCGTTGTCCAGCAGTACCATTAATGGGCAAAACGCTGTGCGCGTTTGCGTTACTTAACAGATTTGCATTGAAATTTAAGGTTAATACTTAGTTTATTGAGTTTACAGGAAAACTGCTTTAGCTCTTTTAACACGGGTAAGCTGAAATTGTTATTCAGTGCTCTTAGTAATAATAATGCAATTTTTTGTTTGGAGATTTTAAGCTTAATTCTAATGCTTTAGTTGTGCATGACCTGCCACTGTCCATTGCTAGCCTTTGCATCTGATGTGATTTCGATAGGCAGTATATTAATGGCTTTTAAAAACAGCTCCAGTAAACATGTCTGATAATACTAGTGAAGTAAAATGAAACCTCCAAACTAAATTAACAGATTAGAACTACATACTTTATTCAGTCATCTCAGTTTGTATCTGCTAGGAAGGCTCAACTCCGCTAAGTGTTCTGTTATCTATCATCTTCCCTAAAATATTTATTGCTCTTTTGTCGGCTTCTCTTCCACATTACGCTATATATAAAACACAGCTTATTGTCTGTGGACCTTCAGTTTTCATTTGTTTTCATTAAAAAGTTTACATGGTCGTTTACAGAGCTTCACAAGAAACTGCTCATTCCTCATCAGCCAGACCACAGGCCAATGCAGCTTTGTTCAGCTTATTATTAAGGCCCTACAGTAGGTGCCTCCTCATACTGAAAAGTTCATCACCTCAGTGTTCTAATCATCCTTCCTATCCCTCTACAAATAACCTGAAAATGCATTCTCCGCTTCCTCCTTATCATGAATGTAATGCAAAAGGCCTCACACTTGCCCAAAACAGCTTTGTTTTGGTGTGCTTTCCAAATACTGCATCCAATGTTGCTCTTTCTTCTAGTGACAGAATTCTCAAGAAGTGCAAGTTCCAATCACAACATAAAAAGAGGGATTCTGGTCCCATCACCAGATGAGGGCCAGCAGTAACATGCTTGTGCACAGGTACAGGGTGCACTGAGTCATCTTCACACATCTTAAATCCAGGCAACAGAGAAGTTGTTCTTTGGCTGCCATTAAACAGTTTATGATTGCTCTTTAGATGTGCTGTTTGCATATAATTAACATTACAAAAGTATGAATGCAACCATTATTTCCAAAGGAAATAGTGTGAAGATTTTAATAGTGCATGTATGAATGAGAAAATTGAAATAAATGTGAATTGCAAGCGCCAGATGCACAAAGACTTGATTAAAGGGAAATTGTCTAGATGAGCAGCTTTATTTATTGTTAATGTAACAACGGCATACATTAGGACTGACGTTTTCTCTTTAATTTCTTTTTAATAGGAGAAATTAAAGATTTGCAGAAAAACTAAATATCTAATGCTAAGGTGGAGCTCATTCACTGAGATTTTACCTGTGATTTAACTGTATTTACCATTTCTTTCAGAAGTTTTTTCAGGTTTGGCCTGGGCTCCTAATGATTTTGGTTTATTGTTTATTTTTTGGAAACTCTTGCTAATAACAGCATGCTCTGTCAACCTCCAAACCACAACAGCACCCAAAGTCTGTGTCAACTTAAATTTTAAACTATTTTTAAAGCAATTGGTAGGATGTCGTGGGTACCTTTATCTATTGAACGTCAGGAGCCAGGTTCTTTGGCAGAGATCATAAAGTTGTTGGGGACTAAAGTAATAAAGTAATCAGCGATCTTCCTTCCTATCATTAATCTGTGGAGATAAAAGTTTGGGAAGCTGAGAGTACAGACGATAACAGGGAAATTGCAGGGCTGGTATGGCATTTCATGAAAGCCGTTAGATCCATCTGGGTCCTCTGAAAGCTTGCAAAGTTAGGTGTTTTGCTGTCATGAGTGGCAGAGAGTAAGAAGGAAGCCCTGTGCCATTAAGAAGATCTTCAGGGCTTTGAAATCCACTGGGATCGATACCTGTGCTGCCTCTAGCATTAGATGCTTCTCTGACATGCTATGTGGGAATAGGAGAACTAGGGACATAAAGCAGTTATATGGTTTGTGGTTTTATAATGTGTACTCCTAAATGATAGATTTCATGATTTTACATTTTTCTCTAATTTGTTTTAGCTGTTCAGTGGTACTAATTGTCTTACTGGTCCAGTCATGTACTGTGGGATGTACTCTGCACTTTAGGAAATATCAACACCCCTTTGCGTACCTTTCCAGAACAAATTATAGAAAAAGCTATTGGGTGTGTGAATTGTCATATGTTTTTTAAAAGGGAAGCTGTATTCAGGTCTTCTAAGAAGAGAAGCACCTTCTGAAACTATCTTTTCAATGAAAAGTTCAGTAAGAGTGAAGGCCTTTCTAGATGACAGCAGCTTATTGCATCAGGCAATAAGTAATATTTCTGGTTTAATTTATAGTCTTCTCCCTATTATGTTACTAACATTTTACTCAGAGATTGCTTATTAGTTTTTGTAAGATTTTTTTTTTTTTATTAATCTGTTCTTTTACTTACAAAGATACCTCATTCATAGGTTGAAAATACTACCCTGTCCAGAGGCACATGGTATATGCTTGAAGGATTAATGGAAGAGTATTTATTTCCTGATGTAATCACAGAACTTGCCGCCGGTCAAAAGTACTCTACGCCTCCTGTGCAACTTCTTCATTTCCTTCTAGAATATGTCCTGTTGGTGAGAGACTAAAGTATTATAAATATTAAAGCAAGAAATGGAAGTATTACAGTCTTTGCTTCTGACATTATATTTAGCAGGTTTTAGTGAGGTATTCACCCTTCACTGAGTTCATCAATGTGCTTGTGTTAAAAAGGGAAGAATTTAATAGTTAGGGATTTTTAAAAATTATTATTTATTTACAAGACATATGAATGTAGTGCTCTAAATACTGTGGAAGAATTGCTCCAGAATTTCTTTTTGTTGCTTTTAGAAATGGCACTTGTGTGATTTCTATTTTTTTTTTTCAACCTAGTAGGCCACAGATAGAGAGCTCATTTGAGACGGCAGTTTGTTCTAAGCAGTGATGCATTCAGCTGAAATATCACAGTAGAGCAAACTCTCCTTGTTTCCTCCCTGTTTTTTGTGAACTCTAAATTTTGCTGCTTGTAGTTATGCATTAAATTGCATGTTACTTCACTGATTAAATTTGGTAACTTGGGATTGTAAGGAATAAAGAAAGTATATAAACTCCTAGTGACTATGGATCTTTGGCCAGCATGGAGCCAATATTATTTTCTCATTTTATTACAGGGAAGTACTGATGCAATATTTTATGCTAAACTTCATCACACTTTATACCTTGTTCTCCATTGTGATCCTCCTTGGAAGTCCTCGTCTATGTTAAAGTATTATCTGGATCTTCTTCAGTGTCCTATCTGTAAGAAAGGTACATGGTCCTTGATAGAGATGCTGGTAAGGTAAGAAAGTTTAATGAGGTGTTGGATGCAATAGTTATGTTACTCCTAACTCAGGGATAGGGGAGGAGGATTGGAATTCTACTGTATCAAAGTCACACTTTCACCAGGACAAGTTAGTGGTATGTGAAGGTCGAGAATTGTAACTGACATTTGGACCCTTCCGTTGATGTTTCAGTAAATGTTAGCTCACAAGCAGAGGGTGATTTTTTGGAAAAGAAAAAAAATGTACATTTTCTTGTCCTCCTTCCTTTTTAAAAAATTATTCCTATTATTTTTTAAGCTCTTCCCAAATTATAATAATCTGTGTATTATTGCTGCCATGGAGTGTATGTGTATACACACACATATATATATCTGTAATTACAAAGCAAATTCCAGTCTTACCTTACCAAACATGAAGCTTCATATTATATTTTGACTTTAATCATAAACTTTGCCATCTTGTTGAGGAAGTCTGATTATATCCCATGCATTTACAAATCTAAGACTCGATACATAGGAGCTGTTTGGGTAGTTAGTCTATCCTTCAGCTTGAGAACTCATTTTTTTGTAATTTACATCAACAGAAAGTAATCCTTCCATTCATTTGGAAGAGAAACTGAACTTCTTATTACTGCCATAGAATTATAGAATAACAGAATGTTTTGGGATGGAAGGGACCTTAAAGTCCATCCAGTTCCAAGCCATGCCCTGGGCAGGGACACCTCCCACCAGACCAGATTTAAATGCCTTGATACAACCGTGATTACAGAGATATGAATGTGTATGATTGTGGGCGCATCTTTAGTCTTGAAGGGCACAGAATCACTATACTTGAATCACTCTAATTGGGCATTTAATAGTTTTTATTGGCAACGTGTCACATGGAATGGAAATTGTACTTTTATATAAAGTATTTTATCTTTTAGCCCTCACTGACAGAATGTGAATATGCAGCAGTTGTATACCTGGTGGTTCCAGTACTCAAAATTCTAGCCAAAAAATATGTGTTCACCCTTTACTGCAAAATTATCTCCAGCATGTTAGACAATCATTAAACCTGATCACAAACTGTAACTTTTGTGATCAATTATATGTGAACTATTATATGAACTAAGGTTTGTAGGATGTTAAAGTGTCTGAAAAATATTACAATACTACATTGTAATTTAAGGATTTTAAAGAAGTTTTGTTAAAATCAATAATTGTAATCTCAAGTAGAAACAGAGAAAATAAGCACACATAATATTTATTTTATAGTATAATGCAAAATCTTCATCTATAACAGCCCCAGTCACAAACGTGTTAATTTTTTTTTTTTTTAAATCAGAATGTCAGGCTTTAAAATTGCTGGGAGCAAGGTATTTCCTTGTCAAAACTGTCAAAAGTCAAAGCTGACTTTTTTGCCAATAGATCAGACCATGATTTCTGTCATACAAATGCATTTTTCCCTGTTTATTTTTCAGGTCTTGCCTTTATTGCAAAACCATTTGTCATGCAGTCCCGGTTTCAGGGAGAGGAGATGAACAGAGGGTAGTTCACAAAACATTATTGAAGTTTTTCTTTGATGTAGTTAAAGCTGAAGTAGAGTTTCTGACGAAAAGGTGGGTTTTATAGGATAATGCTTTTTCACAATTTCACAAGCATGTCTGTATCTACAGCAGGTTGTATCCTGATTTTTGTATGGCCCTAATAAGATGCTGTTCTATAGAGATGGCAGTTTAGCTTTTGCTTTTGTATTTCTCAATTCTTAGTTTGTTTATTGTCATTTATAATATTTTTTTTCTAATCTCATTTTAAGGCCTCTAACTTTTCCCAGCCTATTTCGTTACAAGTTTCAGTAAGCATTTTATTTTGCTTGTAAAGTTGTATTTTTAGCTTTGCAATGCTTCAGTATTCATTCTTTAAGGTAGACAAGCAGTATTTTGAACATACGGATTATTTTTTCAAAATTCAATTAACTGCTATCTTTTGCTAGGAAGACAATTATCTTTCCTTAGTTTATGAAGTATAAAAAAAGTCTTGATTTTGCTCTGCCTTTATATAGTAAAGGCAGCCTTTATGTAATATTAGCACAATATTAGAATTCCTTCAATCTGACTGTAATAGTCATCATTATTTTACTTATTATTCATCAGAAATTGTGTCTGATCTTTCTATACTTAACAAATTGCCAAACCTGTGTGTGTTTTGACAGAAGACAAGGTTTCTGTCTGGTAACTATAGTAATCAAAGTGGCATAAAGATTTAGGGTTTTTTTCACTTCCTTTTTCTACAGTTTGGTTGAAGGGACCAATTCACAGCATCAGCAAGTCATGACACAGACAGTTCTTCTGAAGACCTTTTGGCTGGCAGGTGAAGCCTCGGTGCTTTTTACCAAAAACATAAATATTCTAACAGACTGGGTCATATTTTCCCATCGAGAATTGAACAGAAGAAACAATGTGAGTATGAATTTTATACTTTAAAATAATGAAGACCGACATATATTTTTAGAGGCATTCCTTTGTTCAGTCCTTTGTGGGGAATTACACATAAGTATCACAGCTGCTTGTTATAGCCGCCTTTTGTTGTGAAGCATGCTGGTTTTTGCTCCACTAAAGGAAATGAATTGATCCATAAGATTCTCATATTGATCTGCAGAGAAGAAACGAGTCGTGAGTAGCTTGTTGGCTACATTCAGATGTTCACATGCCCTTACCAGCAGGTATTACTGTAGTCATTAGGGACATCCTCTCAAACAATAAGGTGTAATGAAAGAGGTGATTATCTTATTTTACAGTGATTGTACTCGGGAAATGTTGGAAGGAGGTGGTTAACAAAACTAATAGGTTTTTTTTGCTGTTTTCTACAGGTACACGTTATTTTATTTTAATAAATGCCCCAGTTTTCTTCCCAAGTCCTTTAGTTTCATTTGGTATCTTCCCTAGGTCTTTTCATAAAAATGGAATCGAAGGCAACTTAATTGCTGTTCTGTGACCTGCTGACCAGCAGGACACTGACCTGAAAGATACTGAGTGTGCTCTGTACCACCTCTTTCTTTTCAGAAGATAGAGGCCTTGTAAAACATCTTTGACTTCTAGATTCTCACATGAAATACAAACTTACTGCTGTCTCTGCGTTCTCTTTTAAATTATTGTTGAAAGCACAGAATAAATAGGTACTTCATTCACTTTTTTAATACAATAACAGAACAACAATAGAAAATCAAGTATTCCAGAGAAAAAAGCACTTTCAATATAATACCTAGTAGTTCTTCATTATGTTAAGAAAGCAGAAAGATTAAACATAATGAGAGCTTCACTCATCTTACCTAGCCAGACCTCCTACCTTTTTTGAGGGCTATCAAAGCAAGACATTCTGAAACAGTGCTGCCTTTTATCCTTGGTCAAGATATTAGAAAAGTGCCTAAAATTAGGCTTCTATACCTATATTTATATTTAAACAACCTACCTTTTCAAAGGTTCTGAGCGCCAGGCTTGCATTCAGTTGGTGTCAGTGGCCGTTCGGTTTCTTTGGAAAATGGGGCTGCTTTCATATGTTTCCTGGTGTTGAATCTGCAGTTTAAGGGTAGACACCATTTTCTTTTTTCTGCTGTGCCTTCTTTTGACAAGTTCCAGCACTGTAAGCCATGCCTTTTTCATAAAGCATTCTTTGCATAAGCAGAATAATCACTTGTGTCAGATGGAAGGTAGTACATATATGAAAAATAAACTTAAAAGAGAGAATAAAACCTAACATAAAACATAGAGACCTTCCTCTTGGTTAGGTTCTGTTTTCTTTAGATACATCTATATAAGAATTGTACTTTCAGCACAAAACCCAGATGCCTATTGCTTTCCTACTTTGATCTTATGCACTGTAATGTACAATATCCCTGCAGATATGAATTCTAGACTTAAAAAGCAGCTTGTTGCCTCATAATATCTGTAGTTCTGTGTGTTCTTTCTTACAGCCTTATTCTTTAACTTCATATTTATATATTGCAATTTTTCCCCTCTGCAATTTTTGGCAAAAATAAACTCTAAACCAAAATGCCATATTTTTACATTCAAAACTTCTCATTGTCCCTTTCTGCACTCTCAGTTTTGTTATACTAAAACCTGATGTACTGATTTTTCCATATGTTCAGAGACTCCATTTAAAATTCTGTGACCTAGTTGAAAAGGTCGCTAAGAAAGCCAAAGCAGCAGGTCCTCCCCGACTGTGCAAGCAGATCTGTATTTTCTTTCCTCCTTTTTTTTGTTATTTTGGAGATGTATAAATAAAACCACAGTATTTCCATGTCATTAAATACAGCGTATGGGTGCAAAATTTTCCTTCCTGTCTTCAGTTTAAGAGTGGCAGTCATTGTTAGAAATTTTGTTTTTTTAAAAGCTATTTGCTCAAGAGGCAATACATTGGCAAGAACCACGTAAGGCCAGTCCGAAACCTAAATGAAAGGAATAATTTTGGGTATTCTTGCTGTCCACACAGGCACAGAAATTAAGTGTTTTATAGTACAGTGTGTTTCCCAGCTTATGCAAGCTCATAAGAAGAAACAAATGTGCCAGTTGTGATATACCTAACTTCTGTGCAATTATCCAGTGAAAATATCTGTAAAGAAAAACAGACGAATAGTTTAATTAATTTGGGGGAGGGGGATATATCTAACACATCGTTTTCTAAGTGGTAAAACTGGGCAATTATTTTTTTTCTTTTTTAGCTTTTTAGAATCAGACTATCATTTTTTTGTGTGATTCAAATAGATTGCAACAAATTAGCAGTAGAGTGGAGGGAAAATATCTGTATATGTTTACTCTCTTCTAGTGCTGATTTATTGCAAAATTATGTTCAATATATAGGGCAGGGGTGTATTTCACTTTTCAGGCCTATTACAGTCTACATCAGAAAAAAAAGAGAAAGAATGAAGAGTTAAGTTACATATATGAGTGCATTTGCTTTCTTGTGTTAGATAGAATTTACTTTATTTTTAAAGTACTAGAATAAAATTAGTGACAGGGAGTTGGATGCCCTTGCTCATCACTGTTAGTCTGCTGTGACAACCTGGTGAAATAAAACTGATACACTATCCTTGTAGTTAAAAATGCACTGCCAAAGAATGCAGAAGTTTTTCCATCACTTCAGATCTTCAAAACAATATTGAATATGATTTTAGTATAAATAAGATTTATTATTTATTATATTATTTAAATAGGTGTGATGCAGAAACTCCAGCTCAAGGTTTCTTGACTCAAAGCTGTTAATTCAATTTTAGAATTTACAAAGGAACGTCTGTGTTTCTTATATGGCTTTGAGTAGCATTGAGCAATTGCATGGCTTTTCACAATGTCACAAATGGTATCAGAAATGCTTTTCATCCTTGATGCTTCTGGTGGTTTTCGTTGTGGTTTTTTTTTTTTTTTAAAAAGCTGTCTTGCATAGCCTGATAAAGGAGTGGAAAAGGCATTAATTCTATATTTTTGTTGCATCATCTTGCATATTTCTTTCTTGTTTCCTTCCGTGTTTCAGGTATCATTACCAGGTATAAATCTGCTTGGTCTAAATTTGTAGAACCAAATGTCTTTCTGGTCTATTTGTCACTTCCAATAACTTACTTGGGAGTATGTGTTAGGCACTTTTGGAATATGGCATAACGCTACAAACATTTAACACCACATGAAAAGGAACTCTAAAATAACTCCATAATTCAAAGTAAAAAAGTTAAAATGAATTTTTCCTATGACTTAAAAGCTTTCCTATAAGAACTTTTATGTGTACTAAACCATACTGTGAAAATTCTGTCACTGCAGCACTGCACTTCACTTGGCAAAGCATTAAATGGAACAGCAACGTAGGAATTGCATTTGCAGAGCTGGCAGACATCAGTGGTGCTGATGTGACCTTTGTATGCTAACGCAGTCAACAGCCTCTTCCCCCTTCAATGCCTTTCTCGGTGAGATGGCTTTGATTCTCAAGAATAAGGAGGAGGAAGAGAGTTTTGAAAAAAGGTTTGACTAGATCTTACTTAATTTGCTGTACGTGGTGCAGTGGGTTGACCCCAGCTGATGTGTAAATCCTTACCCACCCTGTGGCGGGACAGGAAAAAACTAGAAAACTCATGGGTCAAGGTAAAGATGGTTTAATGAGTGAAGCACAGGCAAAGCAAAATAAGGAATTTGTTCACCACTTCCCATCGACAGGCAGATGTCCAGCCGTGTCCTGGAAAGCAGGGTTCCATCATGCTTAGCAGTTGCTTGGCAAGGCAAATGCCATAAGCCTGATCATCCCCATCTTCCTCCTCCTCTCCCCAGCTCTTACTGCTGAGTGTGGTGTTTATATGGCAAGGAATATCCCTTTCATCATTTTGGGTCGGCTGTGCTGGCTGTGTCCCCTCCCAGGTCCCGGTGCACCCCCAGAACATCCCTGTCATCAGCCCAGATTCAAAACATGGCACAGGCTGCTGTGAAGAAAACTCGACATCCCAGGCAGACCCAGTACACTTCATTTTATAAGGAAGAGTAACACTACAGTTCTATTAAGAATTTTTCCAGCACACAATTTGAAATATTACATTTTGTAGTTGTACATTATTTTTAGGAATTCTAAAAATACTCATGGGGAAGAGGGAGAGACTTGAACAGTTTTTAATATACCTACAGAAAGTATGTTCTTATTTCCCGGTTTATAAATGTTAGAACTAAATTAGATTCAAATTTGATTAAAGATCAAACTAGTAAATGATAGAACCAAGATCAGTGGTTTCTGAGTAGTCTCAATTTTTGTAAATTGAAGGCTCATGTTCCGCTGACCACTAGTCACACCAGTCTATGTGACAGTGTAAAGAAAAACTCTTATTTAAATGTATTTTTACTTAATCCAACTTTATCCAAAACTGCATTTGTTAATAAAATAGCAATTCGTGTCATTTATATGGGTAACTTGTTTTTTGGTATCCAGGAATAAGATTTTCCATACAGTGTTCTGAATGTTGCTTTCCTCTGTCTACAAAAGCATCATGTGACTCCTGTGCATTTACTTTTTCACTGATTCATGTACAGAGAACACTTAGCGGTGGAAGACTTTATTATTATATTCCAAAAATACTGTTACTGAAACTTTTTTTTTTCTTTGCTGATATTTTTCCCTTTATGCTACTTTGGTAATTAAAAATATCATCTAAGCGTCAGAAAAACTGCAGCTTTGAACCAGAAGTAGAGTTGTAAAGCAGTAGAAGGGACTTCTTTTTAAGATTTATCCTCTTGGGTTTGATAGCAGAAGCTATTTATGTGCACAGTGATGTTTCGTCATACATGATAGTAATTCCCATTTTAAATAGAAATGCTTACTTCTTTACCCTTTTTAACATGGCATGTGTTTTCATTACTATGTTTGTGTTGTTTTGTGGTTGAAAATGAAAATATTTTTAAGATGTTAATATTCAAATATTTTTAGAACAGATGATGCTCTCAGTAAATTAGAGCATTTCCCCCTCATTTGTAGCATGGAACCATTTAAGGAGAAGCTCCTGGTTTGTACTACTCTTGATTTACCAAAATGTCAACCAAGCCTACACCAGTTGGCAGGATCTGGTTTGTCTGTACCAGTCTGCAGAAATATTTAGCTGAGCAAATGTAGTTGTAACTAGTGGATCAGCCACTTTTAATATGCCACTATATATCTGACTGCGAAACTTTATTAATGCTTGCCGTATTAACAGTCATTATTTCAATCAGCTGCCTCAAAGTCAGCTTTCATTCCCCACCTCTCTCCTATGCAACAGCATACCAGCATCTTTCCTACAGCAGACTTCTTCCACAGAATCATGGACTGGTTTCAGTTGGAAGGAAACTTAAAGACCATCCAGTTCCACCCCTCTGCTCTGGGCTGCTCAAAACAGGGTAGGTCAAAGTACATTCAGGTTGCTCCAAGCCCCCTCCAACCTGCCCTTGAACCCCTCCAGGGATGGGGCAGCCACAGCCTCTCGGGGCAACCTGGGCCAGGCTCTCACCACCCTCACCACAAAGAACTTCTTTCTGGTATCTAATCTAAGTCTCCCCTCTTCCAATTTAAATCCATTGCCCCTTGTCCTGTCACTGCACTTCCTGACAGAGTCCCTCTCCGGCTCTCCTGGAGCTCCCTTTAGATATTGGTAGGCCATTATAAGGTCTCCCTGGAGCCTTCTCTTCTCCAGGCTGAACAACCCCAGCTCTCTCAGCCTGTCCTTATAGGGGAGGTGCTCCATCCCTCTAATCATCTTTCTGGCCCTCTGCTGGACCCATTCCAACAGGTCCATGTCCTTCCTGTGTTGAGGACTCCAAAGTTGGATACAGTACTCCATCCAGGTGAGGTCTTACGAGTGCAGAGTAGAGGGGCAGAATCACCTCCCGAGACCTGCTGGCCACACTTCTCTTGATGCAGCCCAGGACATGGTTGGCTCTCTGGGCTGCCAGTGCACACTGCTGGGTCATGTTGAGCTTCTCATCCACCATCACCCCCAAGTCCTTCTCTTCAGGGCTGCTTTCCAGCCATTCTCCACCCAGCCTGTATTTGTGCCTGGGATTGCTATGTCCCAGGTGCAGGACCCTGCCCTTGGCTTGGTTACATTTCATGCAATTTGCACGAGCCCACTTCTTCAGCCTGTCCAGGTCCCTCTGGATGGCATCTCCCTTCCCTCCAGTGTCTCAACTGCACCACCAAGTTTGGTGTCATTGGCAAACTTGCTGAGGGTGCACTCTATCCCACTGTCCATGTTGCCGACAAATATGTTGAACAGCTCTGGTCCCAGTACGGACTCCTGAGGAACACCACTCTTCACTGGCCACCAACTGGACATTGAGTCATTGACCACAGCCCTTTGAGTGAGGCCAGCCAGTTCCTTATCCAACGAGTGGTCCATCCATCGAATCCATGACTTTCCAAGTTTAAGACCAGGATGTCGTGCAGGGCAGTGTCAAACGCTTCGCACAAGTCCAGGAAGACGACATCTGTTGCTCTGCCCTTGTCCACCAAGTCTGTGGCAGTATCATAAAAGGCCACTAAATTTGTCAGGCACATTTTGCCCTTGGTGAAGCCATGCTGGCTGTCTCCAATCACCTCCTTAT
>JAOQGH010000019.1:79106942-79123546 GCA_025769975.1 Gallinago jamesoni
ACTATCCTCCCAGTCAGATCTCTCAGGAGACCAAAGTCTGCTCTTCTGAAGTCCAGGGTAGCCAGCTTGCTGCACACCCTCCTTGCCACCTTGTGAATCTTGAACTCCGCCATTTCATGATCACTGCATCCGAGGCTACCCTTGAACTTGACATTCCCCACCATCTCCTCCTTGTTGGTAAGGACAAGGTCCAGCACAGCTCCTTTCCTCCTTGGTTCCTCGATCATTCGAAGAAGAAAGTTATCATCAAGGCATTCCAAGAACTTTCTGGATTTCTTGTGCTCTGCTGTGTTGTCCTTCCAACAGATATCGGGGTGGTTGAAGTTCCCCATGAGGACCAGGCCCCTACTGTATCATCACTTGCCCCTGTATGCTTTTCTTTTGAATGTCAAATAAGTCTCTTAACTGTAGGGACAGTATTTATGCAGGGTTTTGACAAACTACTTTGCAATCTTTTTAGAGTAAATTTCATCGGTGTCACAGTCTCTGTTGCTCTTATATATGTCTGATTTATTGATGAAGCTCAAACTCTTTCAGTCTTTGGTGCTTTCCAGCTCCTGAGGGAATCCTATTAAATTATTTTAAACCAATCTTGAATGTATTTTGTTCTCAAAGTAGTTTCAGACAAAACATTGACTGTGGTGTGGGAGCACAACAAAAGACAGAAAAGTTTCCCTTCCTCTAAGAAATTTTTTAAAATCTCAAGCTGGCAAATAAGCACGTGCCTACTCAGTTCAATTTCCCTCTTATCCAAAACTGTCCATTTTGAAGTACTCATTCTATTTCACTAGAATACAATATATTGTCTGGTGCTGCAGCAATTCTCCAGTAGAGCCTTAGGTGGGTGCCTCTGGGCAAATGAATTTCATCTGTTCCTACAGAGGTGCAGCTATCATTCCAGTTTGGACAGGCAAATACTGAATTTTCTGTGGTTGTACGTGTGGTCAGAGGAATCACTTATTTCAAAATCGTTGCATAAAATATTTCTAGATGTCTCAGAGTAGAGAGATCAGTTTTCCCTTTGCAGAGATTAACTCAGACCCTGGAAGCAGTGCTTTACACCGCCGACACTGATGGAGCGAAATGCTCACATGGGTGAACAAATAAATTTCTCTATCTCACAGTTCTTTCTGGGTAGCATATTAAAGTACTGAATATTGACTTGATGCTTCCTGAAGACAACATGCTGTGGCTCTTTTATCCACACGTGACTCTTTTGTGCAGGTACAGAGAAGAAAAAGCTAAAGCTAAGGCCTATAAATGTGTTCTTTCTAAATTTTCGGCTGCTAGTGTCTTTGGAATTTTTGGTAGCAGAAGAAAGTTTTCTGATCCCACAAATTGTCTGTCAAAGTATTTTCTGCGCAGGAAACTAACACCTTGCATCCTTTCCCCTTTTGGGGCTGAGGTACCTGGTTAGTCACAAAAGGAGCTTTAGTTTTGTGATGAAATCTTTGGATAAAGAGAAACAGAACAGGGAGAATAAGATCGCTGTGTTTGTCAAATGAAACACAAGGTTAACTATCATAAAGGCAGTACTTGAATCCTTGCAGTTAAACAAAACCTAATTTATAAAGAAATCACACTTTGTACTTGCAAGTTTTGATCCGATAGTGCATGTGGTTTTACACAGTATGTTTTCAAATAACTTGCATTTCTCCAATGGCAGGTCTGAATTGATGTGGCTTCAGTGGCATATTAATTTTGTTGACCTGTCTGCAACAGTTAGATTTTGAGCAGAAAAAGAAAAGCCAGCAAATATGGCAACAGAGTTGGCTTTTATCTAAAGAAGTTCTATACTGTTATTTCTGGTACATTATCAGTGTGAATGGGTTATACAGTACAACTCTATAGTTACTATTATTATTTTTTTTTCCTCCCCTCATTTAGGCTTTCACATGTGAAATAGCTGGTCTATTAAATGCAATTCTTGGAACTGTGGTGGAATATTGGATCATCTCAAGTTTGCTTATGAACAGAAATGTGTTTCATCAAATAGCTGATGATTTGGCTCACTATATTGCCATTTCGTGTGATGGTGAGTGTTTGAAATACCTCTCAAAGTCTTCTAATAAGGTACACTGAAGTCCAAACTAAAATCTTCAGTTTACTTTCAGGTTATATTTTACCTTCTGCTGCAGCTGTGCAGTCTTTGTGGTGTGATCTGTACATACGCAGGTGTGAGAAACTCTGTTACCACGTGTATGTGTCTGTCTGTCTGTCCAAAGCAAAGACCAAACAGAACAGGCTTTCTTACTAAAATCCCTCTAAATAAATCTCAGTAGGCATTAATGTGAAACCAAGAATTGCACAGTGTGAAGAATTAAAAGGATATCTTTGGAGCTTCCTTGTCAGTTTAGGAAGAGC
The DNA here is from genome assembly GCA_025769975.1 of Gallinago jamesoni. Lineage (NCBI taxonomy): Eukaryota > Metazoa > Chordata > Aves > Charadriiformes > Scolopacidae > Gallinago > Gallinago jamesoni. Next base: position 79,109,307 of record JAOQGH010000019.1, read on the forward strand.
TTTAAGCATATCATAATAAGCTGTAGCCCCAGAGAAGCAATTGGAGACACCTTAGCTCAGGCCAGTTCCCAGGAGAATTTTTTCACTCCACAACCTTGATTTTGTTTGCCCAAGATACTTCAGCCTTAAGTCCAAAAGCTAGACTGAACTCTTGGACTTCAAATGAAACATTTCAGTGTCTCATTCAAAATCGTTACATTTTATGGACTTTATTTGGGGATTGGGGGAAAATTCCCTAGTCTCATGAATCACTGTTGTTCATCTTTGTTAAGCATACTAGAGAAGAAGAAATGTCACAACTCAAATGAACCATTGTCATTTGCCATGAAATGTCATTTGAGGTATCTGTCCTTTTAGCAACTAGGGGACAAGGAACTCAAAATGCCAAAAAAAAAATAGTCTCAGGAAAACTAGTGAATGTTTATAATTTCATTTTCAAACTCATTTCCCACCAAAGATTATTTTTTTTTCTCAATTAGGAAATGGTGGGAAAACTGTAACTGACTTGTTACACCTGTATGGTTATCCTGATTTCAGTCATCATTTTCTCTAGAGATAGTGTATGTAGGCTTCATTTAAAGTGTTGCTTCCATCTCCTACACTTGAAAAGAACTATCCTGAAAAAACTAAACTAAAATCTTAGTCTGTAGATAAATGTTTCCACTCCAGTGCTACAGAAAGCAAATTATCAGAACTGTTACAGCCTGCCCTAGATTTTAGAAGACCGAATCAATTGAAACCTTATAATATTTAAATCAATGGAGCTTTTAGTGTCTACCACTATTGCCACCTCTCCAACAGATATTCTAGCTTTCATATAATAGGGAGAATCTTGGGTATATAGTTCTGTAACACTTCCCTACTTTCTTGTGCACAAATATTTTCTGTGCTTTCCTCCCCCGAGAGCATTCACAGTCTGGTTATAAAGAGCTAAGATTCTTTGACCTGTTGGTGATCACTGTGGCTTGGTTCAGTCTGCAGCACTTAAAGCCCCCAAAACTGTTTCATTTTACCTGAATTCTCTCGCTGTTAGAGTGGGACACATCTATACTTTCAAAACTTGTGCTTCTGTTTTGATTGAGACTAGAGATCAGTTAATGTATGAGCACTTCTTAGCAGAACAGAATATTCCATCAATAAAGACTTTCTTCCTCACAGCAGACCTTGCTTTCTAGAGGTTTCAGTTGCCATTTTGACAAAATTATTTTGCTGGAATCAAAATACAAATATCACCCTAAGAAAAATCAGTTATTCTTTCTCCTTTTCAGAAGAAAAAAGAGAGGCAAGACAGATGTATGCCTGTTATATATTGAGATAGATATACATTCTTCTGCCACTGTCTGTATTGGGTTTTTTTTAAAACAGGATGAACTCTTTGGTATAATATAGAATTTGTAGGTCACCCTGCATTACTTGTGCATTACTATACATTTTATATATGAATTGTGTTTTTATTTTGTCACAGATTTTGAAGATGATTACTTGCATAACTTCCCAATTAAATAATTTAATTCTCAAAATCAAGGCATAATTTTATAAAATTGTATTTACAGAGTTTTTTTAAAAAGTTTCACATAAAAAATAGTGCTTTGCCTTTTAAAATCTGCTGACCATTTTCTTAGAAGCTGGCCTTATAATCAGATGATGGATAAAATCTTTTTTAATATGAGTATTTTTAGTAATTCTCATGTAGAATAACTTATGAAACTTAGAAATCTGCAACAGCAGAAAAAAAAATTTGAAGGAGTTATCTTCTAGGTAAGTCTAGGCATACAGAGGCACCAGAGTTTGTATATTCTCATTTTGAGGCTCTTCTTTCCCTTTGCTTTTTTTCCAGATTTTTCGATATGTGAATTGAAAGCGTTCATTTGTTCAATACCATCCCTTTGGCTTCAAATGTTTGTTGCAGAAGCAGTTTTCAAAAAAATGTGTTTACAAAGGAAAATAGCTATTTCTAAAGAACCTCTCTCTCTTCAGAAAATAGTAAGTAAACATTCCACTCCTTAATAACCTATCATACTTAGACATTTTTCAAGTAATTGTATTCATTAAAGTCTTGGAAAATATCTTTCTTTTGTGGTATAAGGTCATACTCATTGGATTTGTTGTCTCCCACCTGTAGGTAGACTCTACTGCACTTAAATGTCTTTTTGCCCAAAGATCTGGGTTCAAAATAAGATTTTTCCTACCAGACAATTTGTAATACCTGATTAATCTGTTTATATGCAGTTAACATGAAAAATCACAGTGAAAGCTTTTTAAAATACTCTCTGATTTAAATATTTTATTGCAGTATTTAATTTTAATTAAGAAAAATGTCCAATATAGTGAGATTTTCCTGGGATATCTTTTCCTTAAGGTTTTTGGAGAGGTGACAGTCTCTTATTCTACAGTGTCCAAGCATTGTTACATACAAGATCTCTTTATTTTGAACCACAGTGCATTCCTGTTAATTTCTCCTCAGAAAAAACTTTTTCCTACTTCAAACCGGGACACAAACCTTTTCCTGCCTTCAAATCACAAATTGTGATAGTTAATGAAGAAATACCTGATGAAAGCTGTGAAAGAAATTCTCAAAACCATGACTGCTGGCAGGGTGTAGGCAAATCAGGGAGATCACACAGGAATCAGATGCCCTAATTTACAGCCTTATTTCAGTAATTTTAATACTAAGGACTAACCAGAATATGGAATCCCTATCTTTTTCTATATGGCCTAAAATTCTACGGGTGAGTCAAAAACAAATTTATACCTTTACACGTTTTCCGTACATAAGTTTTCCTGAATTTTACAGGAGTTTGTTGTGAACAGAGATCATTGTTTATTAATACATCATGTTTAAACAGAGCTCGAACAAAAGACTGTCAGAATTTTAAAAATAAACCAACTATATATCTAATATTTAACATATGTTGCCAACACATATGCAGCAGCAATTGCTATTTTTAGTATTGCCATGACTACTGATCACCCTCTGCAACTACTTAAATGTAAATTTTTGTAGTGCTTGAAACAGGTTAATGTGCTTTTTGTGGCTTTCCTTAGCATTACGGTTCTTCCCTTCTCATTCCACAGAGTAGATATTAATTACTGTCCAGTTTTGCCAGCTTTTCTCACACAGGATGCTATCAGCTGCGCTTGTCTACTGGTTCCAGTAGTGCTCTCCTACTCTTTGGGTGTAAATGTACAGCGAGGCTGCAAATAAGGTGTCCCCCACCCATTGCAGATTTTCTGCAGAATCTACAGTGATCTGATAGATACTCAAAACTGTCTGTAATATCTTTCTCCAGATTGTGTAATCCATGGATGACTTCCCTCACTAGAGCTTTTCCTGTGCTTTACCAAACTGCAGAAACTTAGATGACTTTTTAAAGCGAGGGTATAGGTGGGTTGGAAGCTCCTGGAAAGAAACAAAAATTTCTTCAATGTCCAAAACTATGTTAATAAAGAGAGAGCATCTAAGACATAAGCAGCTTATTGCCCTTGCAACGCTTAAGGGCTTAATCCAACCCCTCACCTTAGAAGAGATGAAGGAGGGGAGTGAGTATTTCTTTACCAAACTGCTCCCTGAGTTGGGAGCAGGAAGGTTGTAAATGCTTTCATTAAGTAGCCAAGAATCAATTGGCTTTACTTCAGCCTTACATCCAGCTAAAGTGATCAGGATTTCTTCAGGTACTCAACAACCAAGAGAGAGGTCTAGAATTTCACACTTTCTGGCTCAGACACAGCCCGCTCACCTCTGAGGCCTGCGCGAAGAGTGAATTACAAAAAAAAGATTGCAGAAGGCAGCTTTATCTATATATGCCCTCATTTAGGGATCGTATCTTTAAAAACTTAGACACAGCAAGCTGTGAGTGGGGGACGACTGCATTGCATGAGGCGCATGAGTGGAGGAAAATGCCCGCGTTTTAATTTACTGCCCAGGAAGTCATTGGAAATGCTGCTTTTGCAACAGGTCTGTTGCTATCTGCCTGCTCTGCGAGAGGTGGGGATGCAGGAGACAAGGAGGATGCAGACAGCAAAGGGAACGAAAATAGGGCAACGTCCGTGCCCCGAGTCCCAAAGGGCATTACAGATGCTAAATGGTGATAAGCAGAACCAAGTCAAAGTGCTGCCTGATCTACCGTAAGTAATACCTATAACATCACCAGTTCTATTCTGCTGTGGGGGACAGCTTCTGACCTGACACATTTCTTGAACTTTATCTGACCTGTTTTGTTGTCTGCAAATTGCTGCAGCTGACAGAGAGCTCCGCTGTAAACCTGTAACACCTCCGGCCTGGGGTTCCCCCTTTCTCCTCAACCTCCATCTCAGGGTGTATGCGGGCTGGTGTGCTTCTGTCTTCCCAATATTAAATTTAAAGTGTACATAGACAAGTTGAGCTGTTCACAGAATTACCTTTAAAGAAAGTTTAATTCTGGGTAGTTTAATTTTGTTACTGTTTTAAATACGGCTATAATTAAATGACATAGAAATGATGTAATTATGACATTTCAGAAATACCTCTGAAGTGGATAGATCTAAGTATGCTGTACGTACACATTTAAAAGCATGAAGTATATATACATTACCTTAAAACAGTGATTTTAGATGTGTCCCCTTTGCTCTGTTTTCAGTGACTTAATCTTTAATAAGTGCCCTACACTGACAAAGAAGCTTAGAACACAACCAGACGTTGAGGCTTCATACACCAAAGAGAACTGTTATGTTTCGGCCAAAGAGGTACATTTTTACAAGAGAAATATTAAAGGTATGCTATTAATTTATCTTAAGAACTTTATATGGTTAGAATTGGCAGTTTCAGGTTTAAAAATCTTGTCTTGATGAAGGCTGAACTAAAATGATGGCTTATGCCCAATAATTATTTTCTTATGGTTCGTCTTTCTTTTTTTTCCCCAATGTCTGTTTAAAAGGAGGAACTGTATATATGGTGGGGTAAAGCTGCCTTCTCCCTTCCCCTCCCCCTCCCAGATATTAAATACAGTGTACAGCTTGTGTGAGCTCATTCCAGTCTTGCCCGCCTTACTTTGCTAATCCACCTCAACCTGTGCTTGGTAGGATCAACGTCTTCTGATTTGAAAGTATAATTCAGTCTTCATCTCTTTCAGTCCTAGACATTTTGTGAACAAAGACCGAGGAGTATGCTATGTTACATAGCTGTGTTAAGCATATGGACTGTTTTCTTCCAGGCATTCAGCCCAGACTATGAAAGGCATTTGGCTTTTGTCTTAGCTATACTGGAACCCAAGTACCTAAGGAATAAAACAGTGCTGCAGTAATTCATTCAGTTCCTACTTACTATTACAGATTTAATAAATCATACTTTACATGAGCCTTTACCTGAACAGAATTACTTGCTGGGACTACTTTTTGTCATCTTCGTCATCAGAAATTTACCTATATCGCTTCAGACGCAACTATATTAATCATGATGCCCGAGAGAAGGCTTAGACAAAAACTGGATAAAGCAAGCTGGGATTGTTCAAAAAATTAAAACCAGGATTGTATCACAAACACTGAAGGACAAGAAAAACCCCTCACCCTCTTTTGGGATTCAAGAGAGTTTCAGTAACAGAGCCAGACCATGCATTTTTAAAATTGGTTCCCTTTCTCTCTATTGCTTTTGCAAGTAAAATTGATGTGAATTATTACATGCTGACTTCTACAAAGAAAAGTGAGCTGAAGGACTAGGGCAAAAAAAAAAAAACCCAAGCCAAGTGCTTTTTATTCTATTCTTCCCCTGCCAAAACTGCAAGTAGTATCTTCTGTTGAAAGAATGAGTATGGAGCTGACAGATTTACATAGTGAAGGTATTAATATAACAAAATATACCATGTAAATCTTATCGCAAAGGCTGAGAGATTTAGCCTGAGATGTTTCTCATTTCTAAGATGTTTGTTGCATCATCTTTCACCTGGCATCAAGATTTTCCTCTGGCTCTTGTTCAAACCTAATCATTTAGTGAAAGTGGAATGGCGTTTAGAATGGGTCTGAAGTTTTTATCATGCAGAAACTAATGGTGTCTCTACATGCAAGCAGCAGTCCTCAGCTGCTTGCTGTTCAATTTTTCACACTTATTTCAGCTTTTACATGGTACTAAGGCTTAGGTGTTTTGGTTTTTTTTTTCCCCAGAGGATTTTCTATTATTGTTGTTGTTATTATTATTATTATTATTATTATTATTATGACCCCTTCATTTATTTCTCTCTCTTTCCCCCCTCCCTTGCTACTGTAGCCAGAGTCAGGCAGCCTATTGAGAAACAGCAAACCATCTGTTAACGGATTTGAAGTTCTGAATTATACTTGAGTGTGTAGAGGCACTCGTGCTTAGCCAGAAACATTCATTTGAATTAAGCTATAAACGCTGTGTAAAAAGAACCATACATTTTAACGTCGGTTCATGAATAAATTTAAGGGAGGGCAACTGCACTCTAAACTTTTATTGCTTCAAAACCCAGTATTTTTGGTGTTCTGTGATCACTTGGTGCTTTTATAGTGTGATTGAAGCTTTAAACCTTGAACTGGGGGGAGATAATTCCTGTGTTAAACCGTTTGCAATACAATTTCATTGCTGGATCTCTGGTGGAACAGAAGCTCTGTGGGGTTTTTTTTGAATTTTCTTAAAAGATGGTTAAACAGGATAAAGGAAAAATCTTACTCATTATTGAATTTTCTGGCATATAGCCAGGTCTCCTAGTTCCAGGCACTTTGATTATTTTCTTTAGTTGCTATCTTGCCTAGTCTAGTGTAATCTATTAATTTTTTATGGTAGGAGAGACAGCCCTGCATAGAGCTTGCATAAGAAACAAAGTGGAGAGATTGATTCAGCTTCTCTCTTCCCCTGGAATAGACATTAATGTTAAAGGTAAGTTATCCAATTTCTCTACAGAACTAAGAAATTAAGCCAGAATAAGAACCGTATTAATATCTGTTTGGTAATAAAGTTCGTATTTATGCTGTTAAAACTGTCTTTATTATTTTAGACAACAAAGAATGAGGAATTTTTACCAAAAATTGAGGAAAGGTTAATTTATATCTTAGGTGCATTGTAAAATCACATTTTCTATTGATTTTTAAAAACGCTACTTAATTTTTTCCCAGATGTTTTTCAATAGAATTCCTTGTTTTGAAATCGCAGCCTGCCACCGTGGGCAGGACGAGTGCTGAAAAGTGAAGTGTTTCGCCGCCTAGTAAACGACGTTATTAACATTTTAGTGCTACTTCTGCTGTTTTAAAACTTCCCTTGATTTATAATTCAGACTATGCTGGCTGGACGCCTTTGCATGAAGCCTGTAACCATGGCAGCACAGTGTGTGTCCGTGAAATTTTGCGGCGTTGTCCAGAGGTAGACCTGCTCAGTCAAGTGGACGGGGTGACTCCTTTGCATGATGCACTGTCAAACGGACATGTAGAAATTGGCAAGCTGCTCCTTCAGCACGGGGGTGAGTGCCTTTATGCTAAACGGGCTTAGGGAAATCAGCCACCTCTCCGAGTTCTTTATGAAGTTCATGGCGTGGGTGGGTGGGGTTTTTTTTAGTTGTTTTTTTTTTTTCCTCCTTAATCATTGCTTGAAATACAATGTTATTATGAAATATTTATTTTAAAACATTTTTTAACCCAAGCTGTTTTGGTCACAATAAAAATAATACTGTTTTCACACTTATCTTGATCAGCTGAATATGAAATTAACCAGGATTTTCACATTTTTTTCCAATATGGTAATGTTTTTATTCTGCATTTTACACCATATGCATTGTAACTATATTCTCCAAACTCATTAATGAAGATAAAGATTACCTAGTCACCAAGCAAAGCTAAGGATTTTCTTTTGTTTTGATCTATTTTTACCACAAAGCAAAAATAGATGGGTAAATCTCTATATAATCATGTATTTCAACATAAATTTGTTCAGCATTTATGAAAATTAATGTGATGGTCTTTGAAGAACACAATTAGCTTGGTAATTAGTTTAAGAAAGGAATCTATATTGTAATTGTGATAACTGCTGTTTAGGGATAGTAGTGGGAGGGATGCCTTAGTTTCTAAAAAAAGATACATTGCCCCTTAGGCAGACACATGATAAATGTTTTGAACAACATTTTTTGTTCAGAGGCAGGGAACTTGTATCTTGCCTTGAAATATACTGTATCAATATAATTAACTTAGCTTTTTTTTTTAAAAAAAAAAATCAGGTGCAAAGAACAGTCTTGATTATCAGCTCTTCCTCCTTTAAGTCCATTTAGTGAAACGAGTATTTGCGGTACCCCTGCCCTCCACCCACCGTCTCAGTTTAATCTCTGTGCATTACACCCAGTCTGGAGTCTTTTTTCAGTCAGAATCATTCCGTGTGTAGCCACGAGGCAGAAGGATGCACTGTATTTAGATGGCCTATTACTTAATTAAGGTAGAGAAACAACATTTTATTCCATCCTTCCCTGTGACCTCCGTGTTTACAGTCTTCTCCTGCCCCCTAAAGGCTATTCCTGTGTCTGTTTGTGCGAGCACCGGATGGTGATCCATACGTTCCTCTGCGGTTCTACCTCCTGTGTCTGCTGAGCCCCAGCTCTGGGGTGGCTCCCAGGGGTTTTATACATCTCCTGAGCCCTGTCCCTGACACGCCAAGCCAATAGCTGGGCCCCATCCCACCACCCCCAGGGATGCCGCAGCCGATGCCGCGGTTGAGCCCAGCTCCTCCATCCGAAACGGCATGGGGCTGACAGATGTGCCTTTCTTCTCCACTTTGGTGAAGAATAGGTGGTGAATGATCCCCGTGTCCTAGGGGAAGAGGTCTCCTCTCACTTGCATCCATCAAGCCTTTTTCTGGCAACGCCAAGGCCGCGTGTGCCGTTGTGGCCTCTCAGAGGTGACTGCGGTGGGAAAGCCTGTTGCCCCCTCAGTGCAGGTTTACTCAGCTCAGTAACTTACAACACGTCTGCAAAAACTTTTCCCACTTTCTGGCTCTAAAAAACTCCAGCTTGCAAGAGTTAATTATACATACTATGTGTATGTATATGTAAATAAACATGTAATAGACATGTTTATATATGTATAGAATATGTATACATATGTGCATGTGGTGTTTTACTCCATCAATGATCATATATATCCATTATATACATAACAAATACACATAACCACAATATGTGTATTATATGTATATACACATACATAATCATTGATGGAGTAAAACAATACAGCTTTAATCACAGCAAACTTAAAACCTCCAGTATGGGGGTTTACATACCAGTTACATACCCTGGATGGGTATGTATGGGTATGTAACCTGGTGAAGTACTTTTTGCAATTAAAATATATTTCTGAAATTGTATTCCAGTTAAAATATCATCATTACTTTCGTGTAGTAACCCCAATTTACCCAAGAAGGTTCCTGGTGGTGTTTGTCTTTGAAAAACACACCTGAGGTGTGTTAACTGCCTTCGGTTTTCCTTACTGGTACAGCCTTTCTTAAGCTCATCGACATGTCTGTAAACTGCTTAAATATTAATAGCTCCATTGTACTAATAAACAGGAAATGCCAAAAGAATGTAGGATAATGTGAACAGGTAAAACATGTTCCGTGTACTTACTTTATTTACTAGAGTAACTGCTTTTTGCATTTCAAAAGTCTGTTAAGACCAAATTTTGAAACTCGGTTGGGGAGACTGGGATTCCTGCCTCAAGAGTTTACCTTGCTGCTTAGCCTAGGACAAGGTTGAGCATATTATCCACAAAACTAAAATAAAGACCATCATATTAACACACCTTTAACTTAGAGTCAGTGTTGGCAAATAAGCTGGTCAATAAAATACTTGATGGAATTTTACAACAACAGTAACATTACATTTTTACTTTACATCGTTACTTGACATTTTAGGATAAGCAACATTTAGATTTCTTTTCCATTTCTGTATAATAATCCTTGGCTTTCAACCTAGCAAAAACTGGGAAGAAAATTAAGACAATATCGTAAAGAAACCGTTGCAAAGGGTCATTCCGCATGTTCTGGATTGTATTGCAAATGTGTAACTCATCAGTTACATCAGCATAACTTAAGGAATTTAAGGACAAGAAGGAATTTAAACAAACTACTAGCTTCTGGCAAAAGCCAAACTCAAAACTTGTTCGGCTGCCAAATCCTGTTATTTGCTGTTATTATTAATGTTTATATTTTCCCTGCAGGACCAATCCTTCTACAGCAGAGGGACGCCAATGGAGAATTGCCACTGGATTATGTTGAGTCCCAAGCAGTAAAGCAAGAACTTCTGAATGTTGTTCATCCAGAAGAGAACATTGACAGCTTCTGTGAACGCACAGAACAAGATTTTTGCAGTCAGCAGGGAGAACTGTGGTTGATTTTATTTAATAAGATGCTGCTGAATTTTTGTTCAGTTTATAATCTGTCTTCACCCTTTACTTTAACTCTCAGAGAGGTAGCTTGTTCAAATGCACTTCCAGTAATGGCCCGTGATAACTGTAGGATGAAAAATAGATTTTCTGCAGATTGGTTAGTAGATACATATTTTAAAGAGCTAGAAACTTTTCAAAAGCTACCACAGTTTCTTGAAGAAATATCTGCAAACATGTTGTTTTTCCCCGGAGAACAGCTGAATGCTTTATTAGCAACTCTGGAAACTATGGTCGAGGCATATCGGCTCTTTACTTAAATCTTTTTAGCAGTTAGCTTCCAAACAACCCGTGTTGGTTGAAATCTTGACAGCCCTTGGCATTGGGCTAACTTTTTTTCCGCTCACCAAAGTAGTACAAATTTCACAGCCCTACACATTATTATCTCCCACGTTGTTACTACTTTCCTCTTCCAGAACCTGGAAGTCGGATGCATTGATGCAGTGCTTTTAAAAAACAGTGTGTTTAAGGCAACTTTTTTTTCCAATACTGGTGCCTTCCTATGGTCTGATAGATCTGGACGCCTCAGAGGGATGCTATATTCTTAAGGATAAGTTAAACTTTGTATTTTCTGTCCTGGAAACCTTTATTGCATGCACACAAAAACGCATGGAAAACGACCTTCTCCCTCGTCAGCACCGTGGCTTTTGTGGTCACGTCCATTTGTGTGGTGACTGACTTGAGGACGATGGCCCAGGTTTGCAGAACCCCAGTGGGTACCACTGATTAGAGCTTTAATTAAAATGATGACATCACCATGCTGTTCCCAGGCCAGTGATGCTGGAAGGGGCCAAACCCACCCTTGGCAGAACTTGGGGTGTCCTGTGCTCTGCACTGACTCCCGTTGGCTTGCAGTATTTTGATAAACCCATTACAGCAGCAGTGTATAAAATGATCTGGTAACGCTCCTGGGATTCCCTCAACTAAAGATGCTGGTGGAAGCAGTGGCACAAATCTAGTTATGTTGGCAGGGGAATTTACAAAGGATTAGACAAGGCAGTTTAAGTATGTACTGGGCATCAGATTCTGACACTAAGTATGGATCTCCTTAAAAATTACACCCCATTTAATATGTGAATTTTGTTCTCCATTGTGTGAATACATGCAAACTACACATGATAAATCCTCTAAACTAATCCTCTAACCTAATTTAGGATTGTCTGCTACATATTCTATCAGATGGTCCTTTTAATTAATTAAGAAAAAGGGAAAATCCTGTGCTGTCCTTTAAAGGTATCGAGGCTGGTGAGGCAGCTGAACTACCGAATTGTGCTGCACAGGGCTGGGGATACAGAAAAGTTACATGTTTTGAAGAGCTTTTATTGCACATTTATACAGCGACAACTACTCTTCTTGCCTCGCGTCTTTGTAGAATTCCAGTACCAAAGTCATTTCAGACTGGGGTCTGGAAGAAATGCACTTTCAAAGGAAGCTTATTCCTTCCACTTCCAGGGGAAGAGAAGGAAGTGCTGCTTTAGAGTGAGGATACCTGCTTTTTATGTTGTTTTTTTTTCCTAACAGTTTCAGTAGTAGATCAGGAATAATTTAAAATCATAGCCTTCTAAAGGAAGGTACTAATTATCAATGTTTCCAGTTCTTCTGTCATAGGAATTTATAATACTAAAAAACAAAAGAACCCTAAAAGAAAGGGTGTGGATAATAGCTGCTTCTGAAATTGATGTTGCTTGACTAGAGGGAATAAGTTTCGTTGATGCATCTGGCTTGGAACACATTAAAATTTCCATTTAGCCCTTTCTGCAGCTGAGATATATGATCTCAGTTGAATTAATCCACTGAAGATGCTTAGACTGAGTTGGTCTTGGAACCAGACCTGTGTTACACATGTTCGGTATTTATTAATGACTGATTATTGATTTTATACATGCATGCAGAAAGGCCCGCTCTGATAGAATGAAGGGCCGGCAGCTATCAGGTTCATTTCTGTTTGTGCACTTTTGATTTTTCTGTAGAAAGAAAGCAACAGCAAAAAAACCTTTGTCACGTATGAGATGGACTAATAAACATCAGTCTTCCCTGTTGCAGGGCGCGGTGAAAGAGGTGCTACATACATGCTTTCTAAAGAATGCAAAATATGCATTGAAGTTGGCAATATTGACATTTTCTTCAGTCATTAATGTGACAGGTAAACAGGAATTTATAACAATTAGAGAGAATTAGAGAATTCAGAGAACCGCAGAAGAATAATTCTGGTCCTAATATAATAGTGACTGAGATGAAAGCAGGAAAAGCATTATTTTGGTCTGGTAAAGAGAGTGATTCGGTTTACATATCCAAGATATTCCCACAATTATTTGCTATTATGTCATTTAGGCAGGAAAAAAAGCGCACATCAATCATTTTTAAGTCCTACTTACCCATTTAAACTAATGTAAAGAACATCTCTCCAAGATACAATAACGAAAAGTAATGTGCTAAATGAACATTATTAACATTGCAAAGTGAAACATTCAAAAGTTAGCAAATGTCTGAATTAATATTCCACATGTAGCCCCAACTTAAATATTGTCTGTGCGCACCGTCAGTCTTTAATTATACGGTGACACAATTTTGTTCTCTCTAATGTTCTCTCGGTTTAAGTAGGGATCATGTGTGGAAAATTTTCCTGCTATTTCCCAGTTATGCTCTTAACACCGTTCAGTTTTATACATAATCAGTTTTACCTATACCCAAGTTTGCAAACTCCCTATCCTTAAAAAATCTTAAGTATATCTCAGTCGCGTTTAACATAAAATTATGTGCTTCGTCTAATTTATTAAAGAGTACCTGTTCTTCAGAGAAGCAAAACTTTCCTGTTAAATCATGATTGCAATAAACTGAGATCTATTAAGGGATTAAACTGTCTGCTTTTTTGAAATCCCTCCTGGTAGGTGGGCTACTCCCCACTTCTCCCCATAGATAAAAGACCAGCCCCATGCCCACCTTTCCCACGCCAACACGCTCCACGGGCACCAGTGCTCATCTTCATCCTCCATCCATCCTGCGTCCCCCAGCCCCTTAAACCTTCCTCCTCGTTCTCCACCTTCACCATGCACTGACCAGGCTTAAAAAGTCACCCAAAAAAGTTGCCCAGTTAGGCCGAATTTCAGTCTTACGTTTTCTCTGACGTAGTCTGAGTTTCACCCTACGGCACGTCTCCTGACGTGCAAAAACCTTCAAGATATTTGTGAGGCATTTTTACAGAGCCTTGAATCAAGAGTTTCTTGATTTCTAAACAGTCGCTTGCTGGCGAATGAATCTCTGCTGCCGATGTAGTTGGAGACTGGGCTCAGGAGTTTTGCTGTTGATTTGGTTTTGGTTTTTTTTTTAGGAGCAGAGTTTAGCTCATAAAATTTAAATATTCTTGTGGCTTCCATTTAAATTTAATTTTAAATTTAATTTTAAATTCATTTTGAATTTAATTTTAAATTTGTTAGAGGGTTCAAACCTCAGAGCTTGAGCTCCTTTTAAACTATCTAAACAGCCCCAAATCTCTTTCCTGCACATTCTGCCACCCCGAGCGATGCTGAATTGCTGGAAGGCAGAAGGGCAGCATCACCAATGCCCTCCCTGGGGACAGGTTGACCCTTTGCCCCTACGTTCGAGGACCACACTAAGCATTTTTGCCCTCACACCAAATTTTGAGGAACCCACTTCCAGTTTCTTATTGGGCAAGTGCAGCCTTCATGGTGTCGTCCTACATTGAACTTGCACTGGCTGCATTAAAATACATTTTTTTTTAAATAGGGATCCAAGTTATTGACTGACAGAGGGGAGATGGAGCTGAGATGTGGGGAAGAAGTTCTTTGGGGTGAGGGTGGTGAGAGCCTGGCCCAGGT
>JAOQGH010000019.1:79133189-79162115 GCA_025769975.1 Gallinago jamesoni
CCTGACACAGGCCAGGATGCTGTTGGCCTTCTTGGCCACCTGGGCACACTGCTGGCTCATGTTCAGCCCACAGTCCATCAACAACCCAGGTCCTTTCCTTGAGGCAGCTCCAGCCACTGTGCCCCCAGCCTGGAGTGTCCTTAGGGTTGGTGGGACCCAAGGGGAGGACCCAGCACTTGGCCTTGGTGAACCTTCGTGCTCTTGGGCTACCCTAGAATGAAACCCTTTACCATCACATTTACTGGCAGGTCCAGTAGTTCCTCCTGTTATTGTTAAAAAAGCCTGTGCTCTTGGGGACCACAGATAGCAGATACACCGTATGCAGCCTGTTAAATTACCTTCTGATTATTCCATTGTTGTTTCAATTGCAATAGAAAAAACCCTAGGTTTTAGTCCACTTGGATTTAAAATGCTATGCTTGAGTAGAGGAGCTCTTCAAGGCAAAGCTCATTGCTATAATGGAAAACACTGAAAAACTCACTGCAGAGAGGGACAACTGTAAAAAGAGGGTAAGCAGGGTCCGTGCTGTGAGTGATCCCCAGAAATGTAATTAGAACCTCTCCTGCAATTAGCCTCAATGGATCCTGGGCACTCTGGCGCCTTCTTTAAGTGTGAGCCCCAATTAAGTTACTCATTTTCACTGATCAAAAGAAAAAAAAAGAATTATTTAATTTTATTTTCCAAGAGCAGAAGGAGTTCCACAATCGTAAGATATGCTATTCTTTTGTGACTGTTTATGAAAGGACGAGTTTCTTAGGAATAAAACCCGGAAAATCAAACAGGTTAAAAACTGACTTCAGAACCAACCTGGAAACGGAAGATATTGCTGCAATATTTGGGGTGTGAGGCAGGAGTGATGCTCTGCAGAGCCCTCCTCCCACACAGGGCACAGCAGACAAACTGCAAATACTGAACGAGGGTTCACAGGCAAATTATTGAAAAATGTGATTTTTGAAATGTCCTGTCGTGGCAGGGGAATCACATTTGATCAACGTGCACCCTCAGTCTCGCCTCTGTGCATCTTCAGTGAGATCAACTCTCAACGACTGAGGCATTAAAAGAAATAGTTTACCACTTTTTGACAAACAGACGTTTTCCCACCCTTGTCCCCTCCACGTACATGTTTTGGGGCTTAAAATACCAAAATCCTGCCCACAGAAATATGATGTTTTCACTCCCTTGCCCTTCACACTGCTTACGGGAAAACGACAGCGTAAGGACTTCAAAGAAAGAGGCTTCCCAATACCTTGTAGAGAGATGCTTAAAACTGTGTTTAATGCCATAAATGTGAATAACTAATTAGTCAGACGTTACCACCAGAGCAGACATTTGAAATCGGGTACAGAAAAGAAACACAACGGGAGATGGCACGCAGACCGATGGGCAACATCAGGAAGGTACAAGGGGCATCAGAGAACTCTGCAGAACTGACAACTGGCAACAAACATTCTCACATTGTCAAGTCAAAAGTTTGGCTTGTTTGGTTTTTTTTTGTTTGTTTGTTTTGTTTTGTTTTTTGAAACAAAATAGGCTCTCATCAGTGTTTCTGACTCCATCACTAGTACGTTGCTCTTTGGGCAGCACACATTGGAAAGGTGGCTACACAAGCCTTGCAAATAAATTGTTTTAAAGTCATGACACAATGGGAACATTTTTAGGTCCAAGACTTTCTGCAGAACAGTTGGCTTTCTTTCAAACGTATGAACAGAACGATCAAAATAACCGCCACGTCAGAAACTGGCCACCAACGTTGTCTGCAAAATAAACAAACCCAAGATGATCTTCCATGACCAACATGGCTAACATATAACTCTTTGGACAAATATATATATATATATGTATCTACATTTGCTTGCAAAGTATTTCTAAATAGTCTTTTCAAAAAGTATTCTTAAGAGTAGTGCAATATAACTTCACCAGCAACTGCAACCAACGAGAGGTAGCCCAGAGAGGATGGTGGGAAGGCTCCTCTCCAGGATGGTCCCGCCGTCCTCCCCGGGGGCAAGAATCCCCTTGAACGTCTCCGGGAGCTACGACTAAGAGCTGTGCAGGGGTAGTCCCTCAGGAACGGAGTCTCTGCCCTCTACACGGGGAGCTGAGCGTGGAAGGTCTACATGCAGCTATCAGAGTATATCCCCAAGTACTCGTTATGCAGTGGCCACTAAGACATCTGAAATGTAAACGTTTCTCCTCTATGTTCCACGCAATTTATAAAACAATGCATTTTCCATGCAGTAGGGCACAATCGTATCAGAAGAACTGACTACGGCACTAGCTAAGGAAATAAACCTGGTATATCAGCTTTACCACAACTGCATTTTTCTCCTCTACACTATATTTCACATTAGTGACAGGTAATGTGTCGTATCATTAAGCGTATTAATATGATCTTGTGATTTGAAAGCAAAAACATTTTTCTGCAAGATTTCCATATTAAAATAGTTATGTGCACGAAAGGTGTTCATAGCATGACACCTGAAGCAATACGGAGTTAGATCGATAGTACTCCCATCACAGCAGAACTATGAACTTCATCCACTAAACGATGTAGTACAAATGAAGATTACTGGTACACATAGAAAAATCAGATAGGCAATCAGTTTACAAACCTGGCAGTATTTTGAGAGAGAGAGAGATATTTTTCAGGTCTTATGATGGAATGATAAAAACGGCAGGAACTTCTTTTGGGAGCTCCAGAAAGAGGTTTGCACTTGGTGTTTCTCAATATCTTATAAGCAGCCCCTGCTGCACAGGGAAATGTTGCACCAGGAGTTAACACCAGGGTTTGGAGTTCAAAAAAATCCACTAAAACTTAAGTGCAGTAGGCTCCACTACATTGTATTTGTCTTGAAATGTATAAAACATAGAAAATTGTAATGGTGACTTACTGGATAAAAATATTAATGCTCACGATCTGACTGAATTTTTGAGTCAGATTCAAATTTACACCTTTTGCAGATTTAGTCGACGTGTTTTGAGTATTTCAGGTGTCCTTGCCCATCAAGCAGCAGTGCACATTTACCACTTTGGTTCCCTCAATGCGTCACCCTGTTTCTAACAAGGCTTTCAAAGGGTGAGAACCCTGCTAGAAACCCTCCTCAGATGTGTCTTTGCAGCACGCAGGATACAGTCAACGAGAAATGCCTTTTTTACAGTATTTACAAAACCTCCGCGTTCAATAAAAAGGCAAAAGGAATAAAACGCTCAGAGAAAGGAAATGCTGCTTAGGTGTAGGCTTTTTCTTTCATCTTGCCAGCCCCCAGCAGATGCGAGTCCCCCGGCACGTGGAGCTGGCTAGCCAGGGTTGTTTTTCTTCCTCTTGCTGGGGCTGTGGCTGGGATCCTGTTTCAGCTCGTGGTATTGCATCTGTTTAAACACAACGGTCAGAAAGACACTGGTCAGGTGGCACTGGCTAGAAAAAGAAGGATTTATATTTTCATCTCTTTTTTTTTTTATTATTATTTTTTGTCCCCAGGGCAAAAAAAAAAAAAAAAAAAAAAAGAAAGAAAAAGAAAGAAAAAGAAAACTCTCTCCCTGTAAACTACGCGGGATCCGCAGCTGTGGTTCAAGAACAACAGAATGACAGATCTGGAGTAAGAGGGGAGAAAACAGCATTAGGAGAATCCTGCCAGGAGGGAAAACAGTGTTCCAAGTAAACTTTAAGCAGGCTACTTCTTTTGTTTTCTCCATGAGCTCTGACAGAGAATAAACAGTATCCTCTTTAATAAATCAAATTAACATTTTGCGTGATCTTTCTTAAAAAACTTGCTTATTTTCCAAGGGCTAACGCAGCGGGGGGGGTCAGCTTCAGAGCAGGCACATGCATCCACACCTCCTGTTTACACCAGCTCTAAACTGGAACCCGTACCCAGAAATATGGAGAGCAGATAATCTCGGTGATGCCGGAGGTGATTTATGTGCCTGACATTATCTTAACGCGTGCACCTTCTCAAGAGATTGAGTCTGGTATCACAAAACCTTGTAATTCATAACCAGCTTATTTTTAAAGGAGTTTATGGGCACAGGTGAACTGTGCCTGCAGAGAAAACTTTCCTCCCAGGAAAGGAAAGGCTGGAGGGCTCCGAGCACCACCACGAGACACTGGGAAAAGTGTTGGTGCTGCTCCTTTCATCACAGTTCAATGAGAACAACTGCTTTAAAATGTGCTTAAAAAAAAATCCCCAGAAATTCATGATGCAATTAACCACCACAAGGACACTTGAACAAAAAGAAATACACACCAATTGCACATCTGAAGGAACTCTGGACAGAAAGTCAAGCAGCTCGTTGTTATCAATTGCATATGGATTTCGAAGCTTCTTTGTAAATTTGTTGATGCCTGCAAAAGTGAAAGTTCAAATGTTACTGTCGTAATTTTGTTTTAAGAAATAAACGTAATTAATTTTGTTTTAGAAATAATAAATAAAAATAAATAAAACCATAAAATAATGATTTTGTTTTAAAACATAAACATACATTTTTGGCCAAGGTCTAACAAAGATTTTATGGTATGTGTACAAAGTCTGACAGCACTGAATAAACGAATGAACAAAGTGTAAACTCAGGCTCTAAAAAGTAAGAATCGGCTGCTCTGGTTCCCCCTGCTTCAAAATGCATAAATTCCAGGGGCATTTTCAAATTCCTCCAATATACATGTATTTTTTTTAAACTAATAGAGGCCATGGTTATCATGTGGAGGTTTCAAAAAGGAGAGGAATCAAGTGTTCTCCATTTCCGTGGCCCAGAGGACGAGCAGTAATGGGCTCTGCAGGACAGAAGATGCTGGTTAGACACAAGAAAAATCTTTCCAGTGCTCAGGGTGGTGGAGCACAGGGGGAATTAGCACAGTCTGCATCATGTGAAGGCTTTAGGAGGAGTTCACACAAACCTCTCTCCGAGAATGACCTGGAGATCCCACCATCCCACCATCCCAGATGATCCCACCACCTGCAGAGGAGGGACGTGAGGGTCTCACCCTGCCTACCCACAGCCCCTGCTCAGAAGCACCGAGAAAACCCTCCCCAGACTCAGCAGAAAACAGGCTTTTGAGTTCTTATCATTACACAGAGGGTCAGTTTCACACTCTTCATGGCAAGAACCTTGAGCCTGGTCTCTGGGAACACGTGTCTGAAACGAGGGCAGGAACGGTACAACCCGCACAGACTCTCCTGCCAGCAGGAAAAAAGCCAGGACAGCATTAAAAATGTGCCGTTCTGTGTAATTTATCACGGCTGTATCAGAGATAAGATAGTGCTGTTCATCTTCCACAAAGCCTTTGGTGCCCAGGCCTTTCAGAAAGCTTGAGCAAGGACAGAGAGCTTTGGGATGGGAAGCTGCTGACTCGGCAACTCCCACGGCGTGGTGCAGACAGGGGATGCTGAGACCCCTTTCTCACGGAATCACACAGGATCTTCACAGTTGGAGAGGACCTCTGAGATCACCGAGTCCAACCATGACCTGGCGACTGAACCGCGAGAGCTGAGAAAGAGCAGCTGAGGTTCAGACACCTTTCTCTGAGAAGATGGGCTGAGAAGTTCCAGGTTCTACCCCACCGAGTATCATGTGTGGCCACCGGAGGACCCAGGGGAGAGTTTGGGAGTTGACACAGTCCCATCCTGTCACCCCCGGCCAAGGGAAGAACCAGCCACCAGCCACCAAAGTAAGTGCATGAAGAAGTCATGGTCCAGGCTCAAGAAGAGAGCTGAACAGGTGAGACGGGACATGGCAGGAGAGGCAAAACTCAACAAGGGGATTAGGGCTTTTCCAAAAAGCTTGAAGATGTTCAGGTTAGCATTATTTTCTCTTTATGCTCTTTTCCACCCAAAACAGCTGCAGCAGCTGCCAGGACTCTGCTCTCCCGTGAGCGGGATGAGAGCTCAGAGGTGGCTCCTACACAAGCCACACAAAGGACTGGCCATGACATGGGGCAATTGTCATCAAAAAAACCCCCGTCTTCCCAAAGGACAAACTGGGCAGACGCTGCTGAAGACCACGCCAGCCTCTCCCATGGGCATAAGTCACACAAAGAGCTCTTCTGCTTTTGGGTGAGGGATGGACAAATGGGGTGAAGAAATGCGTATAGACAGGGGAGGCTGGGAACACAAAATGACGGGGAAAACAGGCCTGTGTTTGGAATACTGCATTTTTTTTTTTTTGCAGGGACAGCTGCTCAGGGGTGACACGGCTCTGTGAG
Source organism: Gallinago jamesoni (assembly GCA_025769975.1). Taxonomy (NCBI): domain Eukaryota; kingdom Metazoa; phylum Chordata; class Aves; order Charadriiformes; family Scolopacidae; genus Gallinago; species Gallinago jamesoni. The sequence continues at coordinate 79,139,383 of JAOQGH010000019.1, forward strand.
AACTTGTTTCCCCACCAAGGAGGTCCAGGCTGCTGAAGCTGTGGCTAAGAGGCACCTGCCTGGTCTCCCAGCACAACCCAAGGGGAATATTTCCCTAACGAAGGGATTCCCATGCACTTGCTCAGTAAGAAGCCCCCTGAACTGAAATACAGGAGAAAAACGTGGATCTGAAACCTCTAGTGAAGAAAGGTGCTTGAGGTGGTATCTCAAGGGGCTACATCACCTGGGACAGGGAGGGAGGAGATGGAGGGAAACAGAGCAAGGTGCACTCGCAGTAATTAGTGCCTATGTTATACATCTGTGACTGGGGAGGCTTGGGCTCTGGTTTGGGAGTTGAGGCTCTTCTTTAGGTGAAACAGACTTTTTTGGTAGAGTGTGACCTCCCCCCAGGGTACATGGCAGGGGTTTGTCAAACTACAGAGCTGACTCCAGAGTTCTGTGAGTCTTGGGAGGGTATTAAAGCCTCAGGTTCTTGCATGAAGCCAAGGGGATGTATGAAATCAAGTCTACAAGATGCCAGATCTGTCCAAAGAATGACACGAGAAGGACACAGACCAATTACTTCAAACATCAGAAACAAGAGGCCGACCATCACATGTGTGTGAGGCAGAATGAAATTTTGGGAACAAACCAAGAGTCTGGGGTTCACCCAAATGATACCGGGTGGGTGGAGAATAAATGAAATTAGGAGAGAGGAAAGGACAGGGAGCCCACACGCTTGTTTCGGGTAGTTCCATAAGCATTCTGTGTTCAAACCATCCTTATGGGTTCTTCCCCAGATTCGTATATTCTGCTGCATTTATTTGTGAGGAGTGTGTAAGAATATTACTGACACTGGCTGATACATAACAGATACATTCTTTGGAGTCATTTCAAATGACTTTATACTGTCTCTTGAGTTCAGGAGTTTTTACAAAGGCGTGATTGTTATTCTTCAGAAAGAGGATCTAGCCACAGATTTAATTGAGGCAGTGCTCTTCGCAGGTCTGCACTGCTGGCAGGGCATAAAAAAATGTACAAATGAAATCGTGGAGCATTATTTACAACAGATGTGCTAACGGTAGCTGTTTAAAATCAGTGTAAAGAATAAACACACGGACAAGTAATGAGAGCTTGGATCAATCACAATTCTGCCTTTCACACCCCCCCCCCCCCCCCCCCCAGTTTCTGCTCGTTATCAACCAGCCAAATACCACGTCCACCTTTCTCTCGGACTAAAGGTGACCCCTCAAACAGGTTCCTTGTTGCCATGTTTACATAGGCTTTCACAAGATAAAGTACTGCAGTAAAAAAGGCATATTGTCCTAAATGCACTATACAGATTGAAATGACTCTGTTTGCGTATAAGTGGCGAAAATAAATCAGAGTAATATCTAGACAAAGCTACACTTTGATAAATGAAGAATCCTCATGGCTACATGTTTATAGTATGATGAAGTCTGGAATGCCAGCCAAGAAAAATTGATTTTGCAGGTGGGCCTAAATCTTCATGCAGTTGTGATTTTTAACTAACCTGTCTGTTTCCATCATGGGGCAGCTTCATGACCATAAATACAGAAAAGTACTGACAACGTAAGTCATCCCTTAAAAAACAGTTTTTTCTAAGTGGCGCAGACAGTTAAAAAAGGCTTTACTTACCCCAGACAAGGACAATGTATCTCAGTGGAATGAAATACAGAATGATGGTGAACACCAAGAGGGCGACAATGGCCAGGCAGCTCAGGAATGGGACAGTCCAGTTGAAAGTACTGAAAGAAAAAATAATGCAAGTCAGAACTGTGGTGACAGGACAGAGCCAATAAAAGAACAAAATAAAAGAACAAATAATGGGTAGGACAGGGGGAAAGTGCCTGTTTCCATTGGCGAGAACAAACTGGGACTGCAGAGGGATGCATGGGTGGTGGATGTCAGGGTGAGATGGGGCTTGGACCTGCTCCCAGTGCAAAGGCAAGGAGGTCCAGGCTTCAGCCACCTCCTGCTGATGGGCACCTCTCCTGGCCCAGCGACACTCAATTTCCAGAGGAAGCATCACTCTGCTTTTGGGAAATGTCCATGCCCACCCTCAGTCTCAGTATTGGGCAAAACACACACAATTCCTTTCTCTCTGGACACAGATCCCTTTCTTCAACACTCGTGCAGAGGAACGATGCTACGGATTTCAGTTTTATCTCCTCCCTGCTCTACCAGGAGGACAGAGAAAGCAGTTAAAGGCCCTTCTCCCCTGCCTGATGTGCACTTGCACCCCCTCCCCGGGACAGAACAGTCAGTCCTGAAGCCAGGGATAATGCAACAGCAGTGGATGAAAGAAGGAAATAAAAACACTTTGTGTGGCCAAAAAAAAAAAAAAAAAGAGAAAAAGGATGGAAGGAGAAAAAAAAGAAATGGAGGGAGTGGCAAAAGATAAAGTACATTGCAGGAAAAGCAAAGAAAAACTTTCTCTTCCAGATAAAATGAAATCACATAAAGATTCTTTATTTATGGATAAAGGATGAGAACTTCTGGGATCCCATCAGAGTGTCAGGATATCATTGTTCCACAAAAGCCCCAGATCAAAATGATCCTTAATAAGGGTCCTAAACTCCACACTATGATAAAAATCCTGCTGGTCCCCCCGTTTTGCAGAGGTTGAGGTGTGGAAGAGGAAGCAGAAGCTAACGAGCCCTGAAACAGCCAGGCTGTGGCTCTCCCACCTCCGTGTGCAGGGAAGAGAGGGAGCCCAGGTGGCCAACTCATACCCACGTCCCACAGGAACACCAATGAAAGGGAGCTTGGCTCCACAGGAAGGCACCACCTCCATGAAGGTGCCTCCATGAAGGCACCACCATCTCAAAGGTGCTACATGACATTTATCCAGAAGGAAAACGTGGCCTTGGCTCTAAATAGCCTGATGACACTCTTTAAAGTATTACCACTAGCTGCATGCCCAATCAGTGTGATTACATTATTTTGGCTGCTCTGGCTGAGTAGCTGCAATTATCTGAATTGCTAGCCATATTTTTCATAACGAGCTCTGGCTGCCCGCGTTTTATTTGTCTTCTTTTCTCCCTGGCAACTTTGACACGTCTCCAGAGCGAGCATGATGTCAGCGCCACTTGGTGCAGGATCACTCCTTTCCTCCTCGGGGGGACACCTGCTCTTTTTCCCCTCTTTCTGCCCGCATTTGGGGCGAACAGAAGGTGGAGGGTCTGCTCGTGTTCCCGCGGCTCGGCTCTGCGCGAGGGATGGCAGACACGCCATGTGTGGGAACACTGGCTCCTCGCTCCCCAAACCTCCTTCTGTGCTGCCTTTTCGGCACAGCCCTCGCTGCAGGTTTCCCATTTATAGCGTTAGGAACAAATTACCAAGAATTTACAGGAAGATTCGGTCTCACCCCGTTCAGAAAATTCTGTTGCTCTCATCTGGTCTACAGCGGAACGAGCCCCACTTCCCAAATGCACAATTAAGAGAAACTTAATCATCAAGACAACTGCCACGAACAGCCTTTTTGATGAAAGACTTCTTTCAGAAGGAGGCTTATTTTGCTTGTCCGAAAAAATCACGCAATATAACAAAATGTGCTCGCTCCTGCTTTTGCTGCTGTGAACGTGACCTTCTTGGAAGTGTCCCCACGGGGACGTTTCCCAGGCTCTCCTCCCAGGGACCTTGCTCTTAAATGCATAAATGGCAACCACGTCTTCATCCCGATCCTGATATGCTTGACTTTTCTGACAGATTTAAAAAAAAAAAAAAGGCAGAACAGCATGATAGATGAAAGGGGGATATAGCAAGGTCGGGGTCAGCCTCTTCTCCCAGGTAAGAGGCAACAGGACAAGATGAAATGGCCTCAAGTTGTGCCAGGGATTAGGGAGGTTTAGGATGGGTATTAGGAAAAATGTCTTCACTGAAAGGGCTGTCAAACATTGGAACAAGCTGCGCAGGGAACCAGTGGAGTCACCATCTCCAGAGGTATACATGTGGTGCTGAGGGGCATGGCCTGGTGGTGGTTTTGTCAGTGTGAGGTTAATGGTTGGACCTGACAATCTTAAAGGTCTCTTCCAACCTGGACCATCCTATGATTCTATGATCCTCCTGCTTCCTGCAGGCTGACCTCCACCCAAGGCATCTCTTTCCTAAAACTCCTTTCCGAAAGTCAGTACTTATTTTGGGGCTGTACCCCTTGCACAGGCGATGGTCTCATGGGTGTGGAACACCACTGCACTGCAGATGGCACCAGTGGTGGATGAGACAGGAGCTCCCAGATCAGACCCAGAACAAGGGACCACATGGCTCTGACTCTCCTGTAAGATGTTCTGCTTTACAGCAAAGCCTCTTGTGAAGGTTTTCTACCTCCAAATCTCTGCTTGCCCCCTCTGCCCACAGCTGAAAGACAGTTGGAAGGCTCTTCTCCCAGCTTCTCATCCAATGCTCCTGGCTTTCTTGGGGCAGAAAGACAAGTCCATCCTGTCCTTGCTTCACAGCTGATGACTGGAAGACATTTTTCTGGGACCTGTCTGATCTCAAATAATAAGCCTCAGACTGCTGTTCACTGACCATGCCGAAAATACACCAAACTTCCTGCAATAAATCTCAGAACCTCTCTTGCTGAAGGCCTGACTTTGTTGGCAATTCTTATATATCATGTATGAGGTGTTACAAATTACATATGCTCTGGGAGGAAAAGTTTTGATAACTCACATAAATACAACACTTCCAGCAATGGAAAATATGTATATCCTTAAAATCTGAAATGCCTATTCAGATTTGCTTATTTCCTTTATCAAAGCTGCACTTTTTTGTTACTTCTTTAAAGTAATGACTGCTTGGCCTCACAACAAGACTTTTTTACTTCAAAGCCTCAGTTCTGATTTTCTTTCCTAATTATATTTCTGAATTACAACGTTAAAAATGACAGTGTTTCCATTAACTGAGGGCCTGCACAAAGCAAAGTAAACGTAGACGGGGTTCAGCAATGGATCATCCAAAACTGGAGTCCCCACAACAACAACAACAAAAATAAAAAATAAGAAAATAAGAAAGGTCTAACCCATTGTACCTCAACGTGGAAAAAATATATGACCAGTATCAGAGAGCAATCCAGCACCTTTGTCAGCACTTACTTCTTGATCCTTTCTCCCAAGGAAGCCACTTCATCAAGGATGTTCTGGACACTGACACACACCTCCTGGATGGCATAAAGTCTGTTCATAAATCCTTTTTTTTCACTGTCCTAAAGAAAAGAATGGGAGTAGTTGAGTAAAAGAATTTCTAACTGTAGGAAAAACCATGTGTCCATCAGTTAAGGTTCAAGAGGGCACGTGTCAGAGATTCATCTAAAAGTAATTGGTAAAACCTGGCAACCAGAATTGTTTCCTTGTTCTTTAAGCAGTGCCTATTGACCATAAGTATGTTTTAGTATGTATGCTGAGCACAACACAATTTTTTTGTCATTGCATTAGTTTCTAGAGACATATTTCAATAAGTCAGGTCTGTGGTTTATAAACATGTTGAAGGTGCCAACCTCATATATTTGACTCAAGTGGCAGGAGACAAAAGGTGGAATAAGGGCAGTTTGTCCAAATGTTGGTTCTTCTGCTGATGTAGGTGTCAGGAAGATAAACATTCCTTGTGGGAGGCACGGAGCGAGAAACCAGAACCACCTCAGATTCCACAGACATGGTCCTGTGTGCTTAAGCTGCCAGATGTACCTGTGGCCACCACCATCATCTACTCTACCTTTCCTCTCAGCCAGTGAGAATGCGCTCGCTCTCTCTCCCTCTCCCTCTCATTTTTCCTTACTAATATTCAGGTGCCACTACCATGAAATACATGGGGGATGTAACTCTGACTGCCTTTACAATACGATTAGTGCAGCCCGTGGCTCCAACAGCATACAAAGCACCAGCCATGGACAAAATGAAAGGTGCAGGAGAGGTGTCGTTGTAGGAAGTAATGTAATCACTGCCTTACTTACTCAGGTTTCTATGCACTATTGGACTTTTAGTCACAAAGTCATCACTTAATGATTATATAGATGTCTAACCATAACTTTTTCTTTTTTTTTTTTTTTAAATTTATCAAGATTCTTTGTGACCCTAAAAATGTGGTGTTTTTTTCAAAAAACAGAGTGACCATGGCTAGCTATGGCTTTGAGTGTCCCTCAAAGGCAGGGCCCACCCTCATCAAGATGTTTTCTGGGGTCTTTGATAGATTTGCCATCAGCGAATGTTGTCCTTCTGCCAACTTGAGCAGACTTTGCCTCCCAGAAGAATCCAACAAGGTGTCACTTGGGTACATCAATGCCCTCCATGGACCACCCACGGGCCTCCTCCTGCTCTTACAGCCTGTTCTTTTTTCCCCTCAAAAGCCTTCTGTATCTAAATCCAGCATGAAACCCATGCAGAGCAACAGCACTGTCAAAAAAATGCTGTGCTAGATGGGATTAAAATGGAGCATCAGCATGGAAAAAAAAGACAATTTCTCTTCATTTTTCCCCAGACTACACATAACCCAAAAGCTCATGTTCAACATTTCCAATGGACTGATGCCATTTTACCCTATCTAGTTTGAATTTCATGACCATTTTCTCAAAATCAGAAATGGAAAGAAAAATACTCGAAGATTTGCAAAGTATTTGATAACAAAGTTTTCGACAATTTGCCATCACAGAACAGACAATACAACAGTCTCTGTAATTGACTCTGAAGCCCAGCACCTAAGAAATCAGCAAATGTTGCATTTAGTTTTTACTTTTTTTTTTTTCTGACGCTTAATTAGCAGACCGTATATTGGTTCACTTGTTTCGTTTTCACTTTTGCTGTCTTAATAATCTGGTTTGGATGAGGAAAACATCACTGAGCATTTAATCATCTGGAGTTACTTTGGTGACACTGGTTGTGCAAGTCCGTTGTCAAGATATTTCTTGTGAAGACACTGGAAGTATTTAGCTGCCGAACACAGATTGTCTAAAAAGAAACAATCATGAGGGAGATGGATGGGCAGACAGAGGTGGCAAATTTTAATGTGTCATTTTAAAACCCAAACATTTCAGAGGCAGCAAAACAGGCAGTTTCTCAGGCAACGTGAAAGGGCTAACGTTCTCAGTCAGGACTGGGCAAGAAATAATTTTGTTTTTTGAGGATGATCATAACCACCGACACCAACTACGTCCAGTGCTGCCTGACTCATTTGTGAAGTTATTTCTGTAGTATTTATTACATTCTTGAAGCCCTGGCAGTGAGAGCACTGCTGTCCTCGGGTGCAGAGCCCCAGAGGAGATGTGGTGTCCATCCAGCCTGTCCCATTCCCCATCGGGAAAGAGAGACCTGCTCCACTCCTTCACGTAAAACACATACTTCCAGTACTGGAGAAACCATACAGAAATCACAGGTATTTTGCTGTTTTTTCAATACATAAACATTTTGCCTTTTCAGTTCTGTTTGACGGATCCTGCCCTCTCTATAAAGTTATTTTGATTTATAATTAAGTTGTGTGAGAAAAGAATTATGTCACTGCACCAAAACCAGTACCCTTTGTGACAGAACTCAACTGGGATGACGCTCAGAGGTCCGGAGGCTGATTTTCTTTACAAATATTTTGCAAGACAAACTGTCACCTTTCCTTGAAAACACATCTGCTTTAAATCATTCCCCTAATCTCCTCCCCCACTCCCCCACCAAAAAATAACCAAAAGACAGAAAGAGGCAGAGAAAGAACCACTATTATTTCCAACCCCCCACCCTGCAGCTTCTGAGCTGAAGGAAAATTTGTTGACATACTCCGAGGCAGGAATAGACAAAACAGGGCAGGAAAGAGGAGGCGGTCAGAAGGATCAGGGTTGGGCTTTGCTTAAACTAATTCCACATGCCCCGCAACTATTAGCTGTTTTTTATTTCCTGCTCCAAAGATTTGTGGAGAAAATAATCTGGGCTGGGGAAAAGCTCCCTCTTTATTTTCGTCCAGTGAGATGCTGCGTTAGCAAATACAACATGTGAGCCACCTTAAGCAAACCAAGGTTCTTAATAATCCATTTTTTCAAACACTACGGGTATTTCCTTTCCAAAGAAAGATGGGCTGTGGCTGGAATCAATTTCATCATTTGTATGGCTGCAATTGCCAAGTTTCTGGAAATAATTGCCATTTAAATAGTAGATAAAATTTAATATACACAAAGCTAACAACAGCTTTATTACTATTTAATTTCCATGATTTGTTTGTTTGCAGTAGGCTTAAGGTACCTGAAAAGCAAGATGTTTTCTGGGGGATGTCTTTGGGCATAAACTGTGAAAGCAAGAAGTCAAACAGATGCCAGACAGCCTGACTTGAATTTACAAAAGGGAGCGAACCCCAAGTAAAAACTGAGACCACGTCCTCCTCCTCCTCCTTCTCCTTCATGGGAAATTGTCTATTACAGACTGACACCCTCTCGGCCAGTTACCATACTTCACTCTTGTACACTGATTTTCAGCCATAACCATATTTCACATTTGGTGAAGCCAAAGTAAACGGCTGGTTCTAGACTGTGTGGAGCTAATTCACATGAACCCTTGGACACAACTCGTGTTGTCTGAGTCTCTTTATCCAGTGGGCTACGCGTCCAATCCCATCATAAAATAGGGTCATTTAGGAAAGGATTATATCTCTAACCCCAAACCCCGCTCTTCTCTAGATTAAAGTGCATTGGCAAAGCAAACATTTCAAAAGACAGGGAAAGCAGGAGAAATAATTAAGCCAGACTCAAAATTAAACTCTGGTGAAGTTAATGGAATGAAGCCAGCAAAAAGAAGAGCTTTAAGTGAAAGGAGACATTTTTAGTACAGGGAGTAAAGCTCTGCATCTTTTATGGTGGATGATGATCCTATTAATAACTGCTAAGTCGGGGAGAAAGGCATAGACTATAAAACAAAAAACATAGAAGAGTTTCAAGAACAATAGTGAATTTTGATTTTTTTAGGAGATGCTGCCTGGGAAAGAGAGAGGCTCCAGATGTAGCTTCCAAAAACACCCCTTGTTGCCCAAGCTGGTATGATGGAGCACCTCTGTTCGAAACAAGCCACCAAGACAAAGACAGAATAACCTGTGATAGGGATGAGAGAGGCTATGAAGCCACCACTGAGAGCAAGAGCGTTCACCTGGTATGTTCTAAGTCCTGTCATTTGGCCACCAGAGCATGTGTTTTTGCTTGTGTCACACTGGACTACGTGTGGCCACAGAAGCATAGCCCTGCAGCTATCAGTGAGGAACGCCTCTAGTCACCCATTCACCTTTAGCCACAAACCTTGAAAAGAACAACGCTAATTCTGTGCGAAGAAACTACAAATTATGTGAACTAATAACTGGTCTCCAAAGCAGTGTCCATCCATAGGCTCCAGCACAAGTCTCAGCCACACGCAGGGCTGCAATGTCCTGGTAGACCTCCCTTTGGAGACTAACGAAGTAGACCCAGGAATGTGGGTAGAAAACAAGTTAGGCCTTTACTGGCAGGATTCATTAGCACCTCCCAGGGAGGACATGCAGACATCAACTGTTGAACACTGTCCTGTGGTCTGGCCGCTGCTCAAAAATATCTCACTGGGGATTAATGGCCTCAGCAATTACCTCCCAGACTTTAACCTCTGCTTTCTGGGAAGGTCACTGAGAAGAAGATAGTAAGACAACACTACTCCAGTTCTGGAAGCATTTGATCTCCTCCAGGGTCTTCTGTAGACCTATCAAAAGGCTTCAGATCTGGTGATGGGTACTTGGGGCAAGTCATTATTTTATCATTTTCTCAAGGAAATGGAAAGAGGTCAAATGGCCACGATGACACTGTTACCCTAAAGCTGATTGTGGAAGTACAATCACGAGGTAAAGCTGAATGGTCTGCAGGACCTGGAAAAGTGCATGGAGTGACCTGAAACTGGCCTCCTCCATTAAAGCTCTAATGAACCGAGAGGGTCAGGTTGTTTTAACTGCTCTTCACTGACACTTGTGGAGAACCATAACCATCTTCTTACAGTGATAAAAGTATGGAAGACTTTGGGAGACACTAAAACCTTTTAGCGGGACCATAACAACTTAGAACTTTCCACCTTTCCAGCAGGCAAGCTCCTAACTCTTCAGACTTGCAGTTATTTTAAATAGTGAGTGATGGGATGCCAGGCCAACAGGTACCAGCGAACGTTCTCCCCTCAGCATCAGCAGAAGTGAACTGAGCTTTTAAACTGCAAGCTTCGCGTTTGCCCGTACTACCTGGCACCACACCTTCTGTGACCACGTTTTTAAGGTGCTCTCAGATGTTTACAAATGCTCAACACGTCATCTCTGAAGTCTACCCGCTAAAGTCTACCTTTCTCTGCATTTGTGTAGAGACTAGGTCTGAAAATAATGGCTCATGCCCAAACAGAAATCAGGTCGAGGATTTGAAAAGACAGAGAAAACCACATAATTATTAAAAGAGCAGGGTTTTACAGAGAGAAACTGCATTCATGCTCATGATTATTAAAGAAAGAAGCAATAAACTGCCTAGTAAGCATTCCGTATCGAAACCAGCAGGAATTAGGCACAATAGAAGCCATATAAACATGCGGACGAAAACACTAGAGATGCACTGTTTATGAAGACTCCGTGCCTGTGAGCATGAATATTACAACAATCTGTTCTTCCTCAAACATACACTGGGAGTTGATAAAAATCATTTTGAACCTTCTGTGACTTTTTGGCACTACCACCTATATAACGAATTAAGACTTTTTCATGTGTAATGAACTGCTGCAGTGCTAGAACTTAAATATAAAACCAGCAAAAAAAAAAAAAAAGAAAAAAGTCAAGAGCGACTAATAATTTTAGGGAAAAAGATGAAATTGCAAGCTTTCTCCAAAGAAGAAAAGTAACACTTTAATGGCAATTCCTACAAAAATCCTTATTAAATGAATTTTTTTTTTTTGCCAGTACTTTTTATTTACTCTTTCTCCCTCCTACATTCCACAGTATTGCCCAATGTGGTTTAATCTGGTCCTTCCTCATCCCTCCTTCACTGTGTATTTTAATACTGTAAACAAAACATTCCAGATAGAACCATAGAATCATAGAATCATATGGGGTTGGAAGGGACCTCTGGAGATCATTTAGTCCAACCCTGCTGCCGGAGTGGGTCTACCCAGACCACATTGCACGGGAAATTGTCCAGGCAGGTTTTGAATGTCTCTGGAGAAGGAGACTCCACCACCTCTCTGGGAAGCCTCTTCCAGTGCTCTACCTCTCTCATAGGAAAGAAGTTCCTCCTGATGTTTAGGTGGAACTTATTCTATTCAAGTTTGTGCTCATTTCCTCTTGTTCTGTCACTGGGCACCACTGAGAAAAGACCAGACTATGTAGGGAAGAAACATGGAAAGCCAAGGCCTCCTTGGAATTAGAATTGGCAAGAGATGTCAAAGACAGCAAGAAGAGTTTCCCCAGGAAACCCCAGGAACCATGGACTTTGGATGAATCAGAGATAGTCTGGACGAAGGAAGATCTTCCCTTGGTGGAGGAAGACCAAGTTAGAGATCAGTTAAGAAGGCTGGACATCCACAAGTCCATGGGTCCAGATGGGATACACCCGAGAGTGCTGAGGGAGCTTGCAGAATTCATTGCAGGACCACTCTCTGTCATCTTTGAGAGGTCCTGGAGAACAGGCGAGGTGCCCGAGGACTGGAGAAAGGCCAATGTCATCCCAGTCTTCAAAAAGGGCAAGAAGAAGGACCCAGGAAGTTACAGACTGGTCAGCTTCACCTCCATCCCTGGAAAGGTGATGGAACACCTCATCCTGGCTGTCATCTCTGAGCATATGGAGGAAAAGAAAGCTATCAGAAGTAGTCAACATGGATCTACCAAGGGGAAGTCATGACAGACTAACCTGAGAGCTTTCTATGATGTCATGACTGGTTGGATACATGAGAAGAGGGTGGTGGATGTTGTCTACCTTGACTTCAGCATGGCTTTTGACATTGTCTCTCACAGCATCCTCATAGCTAAGTTTAGGAAGTGTGGGTTAGATGAAAGGAAAGTTAAGTGGATTGAAAAACGGCTAAAAGATAGGACCCAGAGGGTTGTGATGAGGGGCACAGAATCCAGCTGGAGGTCTGTAACCAGTGGTGTTCACCAGGGGTCAGTACTGGGTCCAGTCCTCTTCAATATATTCATCAATGACCTGGACGAAGGGATGGAACCCTCAGCAAGTTTGCTAATGACACAAAACTAGGAGGGGGGACTGACACCCCAGAAGGTTGTGCCGCCATCCAGTGAGACCTGGACAGGCTGGAGAGATGGGCAGAGAGGAACCTAATGAAATTTAACAAGGGCAAGTGTAGGGTGCTGCACCTGGAGAGAAATAACCCCCTGCACCAGGACAGGTTGGGGGTGACCTGATGGAGAGCAGCTCTGAGGAGAAAGACCTGGGAGTCCTGGGGGACAACAGGATGACCATGAGCCAGCAATGGGCCCTGGTGGCAAAGAAGGCCAATGCCATCCTGGGGGGCATCAAAAAGAGTGTGACCAGCAGGTGAAGGAAGGTCATCCGGCCCCTCTGCTCTGCCCTGGGGAGGCCCCAGCTGGAGTCCTGGGTCCAGTTCTGGGCTCCCCACTTCCCGAAGGACAGGGAACTGCTGGAGACGGTACAGCAGAGGACCACAAAGATGATTAAGGGCCTAGAGCATCTCTCCTACGAGGAGAGGCTGAGGGACTTCAGTCTTTTTAGTCTCGAGAGAAGAGAGAAGACTGAGGGGGGATCTGACCAATGCTTACAAATACTTAAGGGGAGGGTGTCAAGAGGATGGGGCTTTTTTCAGTGGTGCCCAGGGTTAGGACAAGGGGAAATGGGCACAAACTTGAATAGAATAAGTTCCATCTAAACATGAGGAGGAACTTCTTTCCTGTGAGGGTGGCAGAGCCCTGGCAGAGGCTGCCCAGGGAGGTGGTGGAGTCTCCTTCTCTGGAGACATTCAAAACTCCCCTGGACACGTTCCTGTGAGACCTGCTCTGAGCGGACCTGCTCTGGCAGGGGGTTGGACTGGATGATCTCAAGAGGTCCCTTTCAACCCCATAGCATTCTGTGATTCTGTGTTGCTGTGAAGGGCCATCTAGTGGGGGGAAACAAAAACTTAAATTTTCCTTGACTGACAATTTTTTTAGCTAATGCTAAACCTTTACGAGGTGTTCATTTTGTAAATAGTCTAAGCAAACATATTACTTGAAAAGGGTGAAAGCTTGTTTGTTCATGGTGACACGTTCAGGGGCAAAAAGGCAACAATGCCAAATAATGCTGTGCCTGTCTTGGCATTACTTTGGAAGAAAACATAAATATCTAAGGCATTGTAGCGTTAAGCATTGGGGTGACGAGAATGCACCAGATACACTTCCTTTATGTTCATATTTGAAGAACCTGAAATTTTTCTCTCAGCTGCCTCTTTTTCTTCCCTTCACCCTGTTCTGCTGTGTTTAAGCAAGGAAAGAGAGACTTATTCATTTTTTTTATGAGACAAAACTAACCTGGAGCTTGACAGTGATCTCATTAATATTGCTTTTGGATCCAGCCACATCGATGTCACCCAACAGAGGCTAACAGAGAAATCTTGGTGTATGGACCAGCATTCGTTTGCAATAGCTAATTTAGATAGAATACAATCCTGGAATTCTACCAACAAATAAACTTTGACCATGATTTCATTTATAAATTCCAGTGGTTCTAACAGTGCTTTACCCTCAATCTATGCTGAACGCAAAACTGCAATTAACAATGTGTTCATTAATGCAACTCTTCAAGTTCTGTGATACAAATATGAAGGATGACAAATTTAAAAGTCAAACCTCAAAGGTCTTGTAATCTTAAAAAAAGTAAGGAAAGAGCTATTTTAAATCAGCACAGCCCTGCTATACAGGAGGCTGGAAGCATGGTGGCGTGAAAAGAAGTCATACCAGCTACTATAAAAATTCTGCATTCAGGTGGGGGTGAGAGAAACAGAGACAGACACCAGGAAGGGGATGCTGGAAGATGGTGGTTAGCAAAACTTCTGAATTTTTGAGATGCTTATCTAAAGCATACCCACACACTCTTGTTGTCCATGCGTTCCCACCAAAAACCTCATCAAAATAAAATAGTGCTCTGTTTTGAAAGTTTAGAGTAGCCTCAAAAGTTATGTTTCAATAAATGTCTGTACCGCTGTCATGGGTTGATATGAAAGTAAGATTATGGAATTCTGCTCGAGTCACAGTCACTTTAAATTTCAGCTGCAGTTCTGAAACACATTGGCTTGAATGTAGCAGATGTAACAGTTAATTTGTGTACATAGAACATCATTTTCATTTTCCCCCTGTAAAGATTATGATAATGGTAAACATGCCTTTGGGCAGAGGATAAGACTGACTGCTCAAGATCACCTCCACCCAGGCTCGGACACTATCTCTGCACCAAAGTCCGCATTTAGATTTGCTTTACTGTCTCTGGAAGTTTCCCAGTCCTGTGTTGACAGGACATTATGACCCTATAATTCTTATGTAAGTTGCTCACCTAAACAAACAGAGATAATGATTTTACTGTAACTTATCGGATGGACCTGGCAACCCTCGGAGATAGCAGCTATAATGGCTTCTGCTGACAAAAGACCTGCATCTCCAAGGCAAGACTGCAGAGGGTAACCTCAAAGTTGTCACCAGCACTACACAAATGGCCACCACAGCAGCCAGCAGAAGGAGTCAAAGACATATTGATATAAAAGATGATTCAGCACTCCGGCCTTAGATTTCTATTTTTGAGTTAATACGAGCTATTCTCTAGAAGCAGTCTCCTCCTGAAGAGGAATGAGGTCTTCCCTCCAGCCTCCTCCTCCCCTGGCTTAGACACCTAAACTGCGTATCACTAAAGGTTGGTGACATGAATCTTACTCCCTCCATCCTTTGGTTACCATGATAAAATACCAGCTCCTTTTTATGCAGTGCTATTGCTCTAACGTTTCTCTCTTAAGCTCTCAGTTATTAACTATGTTTAGATAAAACACATATGAAACCAATTTTGTATTGCAAAACTCATGTGATGGTGCCTTGGATTGCTGATGTTCTTGTTTCACAGAAATCCCCTGAAATTTCCATACCCAAACTGGCACACAGTTTTAGTAGTAAATTACCTGGGCCTGGTTAATTGGACTGCTGAGCAGAGGGCTCCAGAAATGCCTTGACCATTGGTATTTGTTGCCCAAACAGCCCTCTTTTGGTACAATTAATCCAAACTTTTTGGCTGCTTGGCATTCCAGTGATTTAACTCAATGGCAAGTTGCTATGAAAAAAGGCAAAGAAAACTCATTTTCTTGGGGACAGTATCTGTAAAGAGCAACTGATCAGAAGGACTTAAAAAGAAAAGATGAGGTTCTCCAATGCTATATGTTGCAACTATATCCTGAGGTCAACAGAGCCCAGGTGGTCTACACTGGTTGAAGACCAAGCCCTAAAATCTGAAAGACTTGATTGTTGTCAAGTGATCAATGATTAGGCAAAATTTCTCTTTTAGGAGCCTGATCTGGAAAAGAACAACATTAAGGGTAGCATCCCTCCATATATTCTGGGGGGTAGAGTGGGTGAGGAGCAATGAGCGAACCAAGAATTCCAGGGTCACTTCGGAGAAAATCTAGAGAAAAGCCTGAAGAGGCTCTCTGCCTATTACATTGAAATGGGGAAAAAAAAAAATCCCTCTTTGTTTATTAGGAAGTACTGAAATTTTGGAAAAGACCTAAAGCTGAGCCATCTATTGAAGATGGGGTGGGACCATGAATATGCAAAGTCACAACAAAGGGTAATTTGTAACAATGCTATTTTAATGTCTAACCACTGCAACAGTCTGTTCTACACCCATTTTAAATATGCTTCAGCGTGCCGATGTTTCAGAAGGAAAAAAAAGCACATATTTAAGCTGGACCATAGCAAACAGTTCTCTGACTGAAAACTTTGTAAGAAGTGCTCACATTCTGGTGGTCTGCTGTAGTCTACAACACCAGAAAGAAATAAAAAGAGTAGCCCAAAGGCAAATATTTACACAAATGTCTATTTGATTTTTTTTTTTCAGAAAAACAAATAATTAGCTAAAGCAAAAGCTTTGACTGCATGCTGTATGTATATATCTGCTGCTTTACAATAAAAGACATGGTAGAAGAAGCGACCAGTTCTTCTACCCGGTTGTAGAAGAAGTGACCAGGTGAATTTACTTTTGAGAAATGAATAATGAAACTTGCTTCGTTGAGCTGATAATGAGTGCAGATGCTTTAAAAGGCAAAAGGAAAGCAAAGCGTTGTTAAATACAAAATCCAGATGACTACTGTAGTGTTGGAATGACGGGTGAAAAAATAAATGGCAGGAAGCACAGAAATTAGTCATTCTTCAGGCAATATTAACTTTACTCATGACACCGGAAGTGTACTGGTTCACAGATTACACTATTAACACTAAATACGGCAACCAAAGAAGAAGAAAACAGCTGAGATACCTCATTTACAGAAGATGAAAAATAGGTGTTCAGTGGAATTTATCTGCTTTCCTAAAGAAACAAATAAACAAAGTACTTCAACCAGTCACCATGTGACATGCATTTCCGCACTTTACTGCTTTTTCTCGTCACCTCCTGACTTGCAGAATGCCTGTTTAAAAACCTTAACTCTCCAGGATCCACAGACACACAACGGCTGGAGGAGGAAGGCTGGGAAACCTGCAGGGAGTAATGAGCCCAACAGCAAACAAACCAACCATTGCTGTTTTAGCAATTCAGAGCGGATTTGGGGCATTCAGAAAATGAATGGAATGAGACTGAGTGAAAGAGGAGTGGAAGATCCACCCTGTTTCTCCAGCTCCACCACCCCACGTGTAGGTGACGGGGCTGGGCAGGGCATCATCCTCAACAGGCTACAGTCTGCCTAGAATAACCTTATTCCCATAGCCCTTCTCAGCAGAGAATCATAGAATCATAGAATCATTTGGGTTGGAAAGGGACCTTAAAGATCATTGAGTTCCAACCCACCTGCCATGGGCAGGGACACCTCCCACCACACCAGGTTGCTCCAAGCCCCCTCCAACCTGCCCTTGAACCCCTCCAGAGATGGGGCATCCATGACCTCCCTGGGCAACCTGTTCCAGTGCCTCACCACCCTCACTGTAAAGAATTTCTTCCTAATATCTGATCTAAATCTCCCCCCTTTCAGTTTAAAACCATTGCCTCTTGTCCTGTCGCTGCACTTTTCGTAAAAGACAAATCAGGTCTCCGTACTACAAAAAAAAAAAAAAAAACAAACACAAAAAATCAACCCTAACACACTTGTTTCTTCTAAATCTTCAAACTCATTGCTTATTTCAGTGTCACAACCACCAGCCACAGCGCAAGGATTCAATGACAGTTCTTCCACTTTCAGCAAACGGTCTTATTATTTATCGCCTAGTAAATAAAGTTTAAATGCTTTTCAGCCCTGGTTGCAAACTCCATACCCATCTGCAGTCCAACAACAGCAGGGAATAACGCTGCCATTGTAAAACTCTCTTTTTTTCTCTCCTGTGTGCCTACTTTCCATAGGTTTCATTATTTCTCCCGGATATCCGCACGCTGTCAGACCTAGGGCACAGCGAGGCGAAGGGAACAGGGAGAAGGGCTGTGAGATTTTTATCCACTTTGACACAACTGGCGGGGAGTTTCCAACCGTATCCCACCTTTTTCCAAAGAAAACAGGGAGGAGAGCAGGTGCCGTTCCTCCAGGAGAAGAGCTGTGCTGTTCTGGCCAGACAGTTTGAGATGAAGAGCTCAGGCACTCGAGGGGTTTAGACCCACAGAAATAAGCGAGTTGAGGTCAAACAGATACTTGAGCTTCCCAGAGTATTTCTCACCCTTTCAGAGAATCCTGGCTCAGGTGTGTCCACAGCTGCTTGTTCCAAATAACTCCCAATGGCTTTTTTTTTTTTTCCCCATGAGTTTGTCCACAAGGGTTTGTTGAACCTACATGACTCAACCGCTCACATCACTCTTAGTGGTTCAACTCTTAACTCCCAGGTTCCTTCAGAGTTTTTAGGCAAACACCATCCAGCCCTGATAACTTGCTATTGGTCATTTTTGTTGACTTTTTTTTTTCTACAACTTCTTTTACCAACACTTGATTTGGAGCAGATCCTGTGCCACAACCCCTGGGGAAGCCTCCCCAAGCTCTTCCACAGTGAAAACACATGCAAGAAATTAGGCTTATACCCAAGATTTAGCTTCTTTTTAAGTTCCTAGTACCATACACAGAACTTTTGAAATTATCTATGGCAAACTTCTTTAAACTTTTTACAGTTTAAAACCACCAAATCAATACTGGGAAAGCTAATGATAATTGCCATTGTGCTTAAAAGAAATCTTTTAGACTGTTCCTAGAAGAAAAAGCATATTAAAATAACTAAGCGAGGATAAAGAGGTGAAAGAGCAGAAAAGATTAACAGTAAGCTATCATTAAATTTGGTATTAGATCTGATGTATTTGTTCACCTAGATCAAAAAGAAGGAAGGCTGAGATGCCAAGTTTATAGGTGACAGGATTACTTAAGAAGGTGATGTCAAATTTCTGAGGAATATGACAGTTAGACCTATTACTAACACTGGGGGTTTAACTTTACGTCGTGCCATCATATAACCTAATGAGATAATTTCAGCTGAAGTACTGAATTCAAGTTAAAAAATAAAAATAAAATAACAGATCCAGAAAAAATGCAGACATAAGATATTGAAATAATGAGAATTGTGTGAGGAAAAATAAGACAATGAGCAACAGGAAGCACTACGACATGTTAATTTACTCAGAAGATGAATGAACTTAATCAAGATATTCAAAATAACGAATGGTTTAGAAAAAGTAAATTGGAACTCTCAATTACTCTCTCAAGCAGTAGAAAGAAATGTTCCATGAACTTGATGGACATCAGAGGTAAAACTGATAAAAGTAATTTATTTTTTTTCCACGCAATGCAAAACTCACTGGTGGAAGTTGCTGCCAAAACAGCATTAATATGAAGAGCTTAATAAAAGTAATAGCAGAATTAAGCACATACACCACCATTTTCCTGTGAAATTATCAAAATAGTGGGTAAGCAACTATCCATCATTTCAGACAAAAAGATAACACTGTTAAAATCTCTTGTGGAACTCAAACAAGAGTTTGACTCAGACTAGAGAGCAGAAGCTACTATGAAAATTCAGCATATAGAATACACAATGAGCTGAAACCTTCCAATAAACTTTCTGAACAAACAGGGTCACATAAGGGTTTTCCAGCTACAGCACTGACTTCTTCTGGAAGGAAAAGAATTGCAAATAGTAATTTGGGATAACCATTCCTATCCCAAATGAAAGAAATGGTTATTTTACTGTGGGTTTTTTTTTTTTCTGGAGACTGGGGTTAAGAGCATGCATGGCATGCTCCTGGTTGTAACATCAGTCACTTACACCAATACTTATCTCCTAACAGCTATTTCATGTCTCCTTCTGTTGAACCCTGCCAACCCGTGCTTTGAAACAGGTTCAGTTTTATTATGGGGTTGTACATAGCACAGATGAAAACAAATATGTGAGAAGATCTCCAGCGTTCTCGGGGAGCAGGGGGGAAATCTGAATATACCTTCAACCCCACCTCAAACTGAAAACCACCCGAGAACCTCTGCTTTACATATAAAAACACAGCACCGCCTTCTTCTGAGTTTCCTTCCTTTTTATTTATAAGATGGAAGAACTTTGGAATTGGCTGTTACCAATCAGTTGCTCAACACTCTGTAGGAGTTTTTGCCTTCTCCTGAAGTATTGAGCTTCACCCTCATGCCTTCACCTCCCAGCCCCCGGGGAAGCCGCACTCCTGGATGCACAGTTCCCACACGGCATCCCACCACCCTCCCTCGGCCCCGGAATCCCACTCCCTTCCTGCTGACTTCTATTGATTCTTGTGCTGTGGAAAATATTAATGTACGCAGTGGAAAACATTAATATAGTGCTACAGGGGAGAGAAAAGGGAGAAGATTCACAAACAAGGCTTACTCAGAACCGGCACCCTTCCAGGGCTGTGTCTGAGATTGCTGCCCACTGCTGGAAGCTCAGCAACACTGCTAAGATTAATAAGTATCAATATTATTAATATTAATAATTGATGGCAATCATTATTAAGACTTTTTTTGGCTGTCTGCCTGAGGAAGGGGAGGCGGGACCTGTCAGAGAAGAGCCTGGTGGGTCTCAGCACACCCAGAGGACGGGTCTACCTTGAGGCAGGGCAGAGAAGAACAATTAGCTGCACCAGAGAGGGTGGATGAAGAAAGTAAAAGAGCATTAAATACTTATGAATTACCTCTGAGCATGCAAGGAAACAAAGCAAGCCCCAGTTAAACCAAAGTAAAACGGGCACCACTTCTCAGAAAAGTGGTATGAAAAGACAGCCACCTTCTTCACAGAAGGTAATCATCATTCAAGGCTTCAAGACCAGGCTGGATGGGGCTTTGAGCAACCTGGTGTAGTGGGAGATGTCCCTGCCCATGGCAGGGGGGTTGGAACTCTATGATCTTTAAGGTCCCTTTCCAACCCAAATGATTCTATGATTCTATGAATGAAATGATTCTATGATCATTATTTTTTAAATTTGATGCACAGACTCTCTCAGTTGTTGCCATGTTGTGTCCTTGGATGCATTTTCCGAGTTCCTAAAAGACCATCTCCAGGGTGAGGGCACCACCATGTACAGGACGGTGTCATTATGGGCAGTTCCACCGAGATCTCCTCAGCGCCAAGAGGCTATTACTTATTACACCCTCCCATGTCATCATCTGATTCCAACTCTTCCATATTCTGTTTACGTGGCATAAATCCTCTTGGCTGGTTCCAGCGACACAGCTGCACTGAGCTCTACCCTCCCCGCCTCGCCTAATATTATGGAGTAAAACAGAAGTATCTTAATTGGAAGGATGTATATTATTAAAAGATATCTAAGAGTCATCCAATATCCATGTATATTATTAAAAGAGATATTATCCAAGAGATATCCATATTATTAAGAAGCAGTATGTTTTAATCTCATCCACACCACATTCAGTTTTCCTTCCTGCTGTTATAAACATCAAATAAACACTAAAAAAAATTCAGTGGCTTAAACACACATTTAAACCTGTAAAACACCAGCAATAATTAAATGCTGCAAATCAGATGTCGTTTATGGCAGAAGTAATTCAGCATATCTAACTATGGTTCCAGCTTTCTCCTACAGCACAAGAGTAGGAAGAACCATATACAGAGAAAAGGAGGGAGAAAGAAGAAAATGAAGATTTCCTAAGCAGGAAAACTTTTCAAAAAGTCCCAACAGCAGATAACCTCTATATCATACTTCATAAACTCCCACCAGGGAGTGATTCTGCCTTATGTGCCTTGCCAGGATACAACCCTGAATAAAGACATACAGGAGATACATCCTTTCTGACTCCCCAGAAGCCATCACAGACCTTGTCTTTGCAAAGGACCTCATTCAAAATTAAAAAAAAATAAAAATATTGCCATAAGAAAATGGAGTAGGATCCCATTGACCGCAGACTCTTATTTTATTTTTTAGTGTCTTTTTTAAAAGGTAGTATTATACATTCTGGGTTATTTTTCATGTTCAGACTGTGCAAACTGATTCCTCCCAACCCTCTTCACCCTCCTGGGAAGCCGACAGGAGGTACAGAAACCACCCTGGGAGACAAGTCCTGACACTTTGGGGGGACCTTTTCAATCAAAAATAACCATCACCGGCTGTGAAATGGAAGCACAGATTTATACCATAATTCTAATAGCGGTGACTGGAATTGTAAATAAATAAACTGTGTGGAAAATCTCAAAATCCAAATAGTTTAGCTACAAAAGTGCATTTAATGACAGGCGGCAGACACAGAATACGTGATGCTCACTGACGTCAAAGGTCCCAAGGGTTTGCTATGAAGAGTTTGTCTGAATATGGGAATAAAACCATGTTTGGCCACTTTTGTCTTCAAGCCTGTGCTTTCATTTACAGGGAACAACAGATTAAAACAATAGCAACTGCCAGGATTGATCTCCCCTTCAGTTTTAAAAATAGAAGTATAACATACTGCTCTTCAATCTTTCAGCACTTTATTTTGCCATGACTTTGGGACAGTAAATGTCAGTAGAGCAGTAAGATTATTAGATAATTCCCTTAACAGTCTATGCATCACCTTCACATATTCCCCCAGAATAGTCTTTAGAAATGTAGCATGTTTTCTTGTTTCAGCTGGTATTTCTGCCTGTTTTCTGTTGCTTTTTAAAGGAAGTCCAAAGTCAGGTAGTTTTTAAACAACTAATTTTATTTTCCTCCTCAAGCAGTAGGGATCCACTGTTTCCTTGGTGTATTCTTTTTCATCGCTAAAGCAGAAATCCCTTCCTATGCCCCTTATGCCCTTCAGCTGATGTGTTTGTTCCCTCCTTACCTCTTTCCCTAAAAAGTCTTAATTGACTTTGTAGTCCAGTTTGGTCAAATTCTTTTAACCTGTTTTCAGTATGATTTTTTTAATTACAGAATTTCATGGTTGGAAGGGACCTTTGAGATCACTGAGTTGAACCATGCACACACAAAAGACCCCCACAATCCCTGCTCTGGTCATAGAGCATGCCCTGAAGTGCCATGACAAAAAGCTGCGTCTCTGAGTGTGTGTGCACCGTTTCTGGGGGAAGGTGGGCATCAGGTGCCGACTGCTCCTCCGCCCGAGGGTATGAACAAGCCC
>JAOQGH010000019.1:79162215-79174285 GCA_025769975.1 Gallinago jamesoni
GAGGATGATGAGGGGCTTGGAGCATGTCACTTGAGAGACAAGGCTGAGGGACTTGGGTCTTTTTAGTCTGGAGAAGAGAAGACTGAGGGGGGTTGTGATCGACACCTCTGAATACTTCAAGGGAGGGTGTCAAGAGGATGGGGCCAGTCTTTTTTCAGTGGTGCCCAGGGACAGGACGGGAAGAAAGAGGCCCAGAAGTTCCCATCTCCCTGCCCAAGCGATAACTGCTGAGGTGGTCACAAGGGGTGCACCTTGTTGTGAGGGAGGCCTCTGGGGCTCCAAGGGGCTTTGCAGAAGCCAGCTAACACCACACCAGCCAAGGGCAGACTTGAGCAATGCTGCTCCTGTGGTCAACATGTCAACATGACTAGAGGTCAACCATCTTACCCCCAGAAAAAGTCAACAGCCCAAGAGTCCCTTGAGCTCTCCCGCGTGGCAGCAGGCTACAGGGGTAAGGACGCCTCTCAAGATGACTTCTCCAGATTGAGGGATTCCTGGCCGCAACAGATGCTGGGTAAGGGACTACTAGAATGCAAACCTTTGGAATCCTAGCTAGGGGATAGAAAGGATTGGCTGCCCAGATAGAGTCCTTCAAACAAAAAGCGTTGACCAGGTCTGGAACTAGGGTTGGATCCAGCTGCCCCCAGACTCCCTCTGGGAAGGAGTGTAGAAAGCCAGGGCATCCTCTCTGAACCTCCTGACTCAAGGGAAGGGCTTCCCTGACAGTTCTCTCTGTCCTTGGCCTCCAGGCAGTAAAGAACCCACAGAATCACAGAATCACCGAATATTCATGGTTGGAAGGGACCTTTGAGATCATCGAGTCCAACCACACAAATAAAAAAATCCCCCCAAAACCCCAGAAAACCACACAACCCACAACCCAAACCAATACATACACCCACACCTACAGAGAGACACACCCCAACAATCTCAGGCACTAGAGGATGCCCTGAAGAGCCACGTCTACACGTTTCTTAAATCCCTCCAGGGATGGTGACTCCACCACCTCCCTGGCAGGCTGTTCCAGTGCCTCACCATCCTGTCAGGAAAGTCATTCTTCCTCATATCTAAGCCCCAACTTCAGCCCATTTCCTCTACTCCTGTCCTTATTCCCTTGGGAGAAGAGGCCAACCCCCCACCTCTCTACACCCTCCTTTCAGGGAGTTGTAGAGGGCAATGAAGTCTCCCCTCAGCCTCTTCTTCTCTAGACTAAACATGCCCAGTTCAGTTTAACCTTGGGTCTCCATGCAATCTGCTGTGAAACTACAAAGACTGGATGCTCCTGCTTGTCCTTCCCACCCAAGGGGTTTTGTGAACGCAGAACACTTTGGTTTTCTGAACTTTCCACTTATTTTGTGGGGAAAAAAAGAAACCACCCAAACCCCTGAAGCGGTTCTGTATTAACTCGGCCACAAATTCCAAGTTGCTGTGCGCTGATCACCTTAGAGACATAATTCACACAAAGTGCACCTATACATTGGAGGAGGTCTATGGACACAGAACTCTGCAGACAACGTCCTTGTGAATTCTTCCTCCATCCCAGTGAAACACCAGCACGGAATAGCCATGCTCTCTCTCTTCTCCTCTCTGCTGTCCCCGTACCTTCTCCCCCAGCTCACTTTCCCCGTGTTTGCTCCAAGAGTTCCTCCACTGCGCTGCTCCTTCTCAAACCAGTAGTTTCCTAGAACTATTAATACTGCTGACAAATGACACCATTCGCTGACCCACTGCCCCAGGGCTCCGGCACGGGGCTTTGCCAGCGCAGAGGGAATAGAGAGGGGAAGAAATGTTTAAAGGAAGGAGAAAAGACCTTTCTTTCTCCACTCCAGCTCACAATGCAGACTGCTGAATGTTAACAAACTGAAATCACACATAAAAACGTCTCGGTGTTAAAATGAGAACAAAGATGGGAAATTTGTAAATACATTCCCCTGCACTTGAGGTACATCTTCATACTCGTGAATGACCAGGAAGTACAACATTAAAACTGTTTCGTTTACCCAGCAAACTTTGAAGAAAACAGATATTCCAGTGTCCTAGTTAAGGACTGTGGCAGTGGGCTTAAAAACACGAATTCCAGAGCAAAGATTGGAAGTCACAGAAAGAAAAAAGGCATCAGCAAAGGAAGTTTCATCCACTGTTCTGACAATAAAAAATAAATAGTGTATTGGCAGGAAAAATAGCATAAAACCCCAATATATTTGATTCAAAAATCCCTCTAGGCTTCAATAATTAATTTTTATAACTACACTGACTTGGTCCGTCTGGAAAAAAAAAGTCTCTGTTCTATATACCTCATCAAATCTTACATGATGTTCTACTTTTCCTTCCATTTTAACGCTGACCTGCTTTTAAAAGCAGATGGTATGTCTTCAGACTCAATAGATTAGGTGTTAGTGACAGATTCAATAGAGATCTGTGATGACAGAGCTTCTTTTTACCAAAAGAGTGATTTGGAGATACAAAACATGTCGAACTCTTCCAGCAGACCCCCAAGAAGGGGGTTTCTGGACCAACAGGTGCATCCTCAAACCCCTTTGCATTACTTGCAAAGGGTCTTCTCAATATATTTTGGGGTGGGAACTTCAACAGCATGAAGGGCTGCTCTTGGGTCTGGTGGATGTTGTTTGGTGCTTTCTGGGGCTACAACCCACAAATGACCAGCCCCTGAGCCCTGACTGATGTTAGAGGAAAACGTAATTTTGGTCCAAACTGATGAGTTTTCTGTCCAAGGCAGCCAGCCTGAAGAACAAGGGGTCTCCAGCGGTCCAGAGGGCTGATTCCCAGCCTCCTGGAACAGGGGGTCTACCAAAGACAAGCATTTCACACCTTCAGGTGGCCTTGAGGACAACGTTAATTACATTCTTGATTAGATTATTTTGAAAAGCACCTTTAATCTATTTTTGCAAACCAACAAAAGGGCGACACGCCACTGTCACTTGAACACTTTTAGACCATTATCAAGTAAAAGGACAACATTTCACTGGTGGAAAAAAAATCTACAGCACTTTCGGGACACGACATTTCCATATTTATGCATCAAGACTTCAAAATTCAGCTAAAAATATTTTTTTAAAGAATGACAGTGCTATAACACATTTTCTTCTGAATCAGTATATCCTGAGTGAGAAGCGGTAAAAGAATTACACAAGTAAGAGCTGTTTGAAAAAATTATTTAGCAGCAAACTGTCTCTTGGCCTGTAACATTATATAATGTGATTTCTGATAATGCAGCTTCAAGCTTTCCTTGAACAGAGTATAAAATCTTAATTTTTAACAGACGGCCCAGAAACTACATCTATTACTATGCAAACCACTCTGCTCTCAGAATGCAGGAGTGTGTGTTTTACTTCAGAAAAATAGCTGAGTAAACTGTTTCTTGATTTTCACTATATGCTATGGATTGACCTAAAATATTCAGGCAGCATTTGTTCTTTAAGAGTGGGAAGGAAAGCAGCCTGGGAATGCACAGAATAGACAAGAAGGTGTCTTCGTGCACATGAACACATGCAAAAATTTCAAATTCTTCCAAAATTAAAAAAAAATATAAAAAAACCCAGCCACAAATTAGCCTTCTACTCAGGAGCAGAGAAAGTATTCCAAAGGACTTCTATCTGCTTTTTCCCTATTTGTATTTAAAATTTTAATCAAGCAGTAATTACAGGCCAACAAACAGCTTTTCCATACTTTATTTTACATTACAGCTAATGCCATACACTAAAGGGCCAGCACCACACTGCCCTACGAGCTGAAGGTAGGGGGAATTGCACCATTCTGTTGTGTAAAATACCAAAAAGCACATCTGCTGAGCAATTGACCTTAAATTACTATTTCTGATTGCAAGAAAGCTTCAGATTAGCAACGCTGTTCTGACTTTTTCACACTCTTAAAGAAAAACAGAAAGCAATACTTTTTTGACAGAATGCTTTTTTCTCGCTTTTTTATGCCATTAGATATCTGTGACATTACATAAACGAGCGGTGTCCGATTTGTTTTTCTAAACTTATTAGCCTCCAGAACAAAAACAGTTTGCTAACATAAAATCTGTTTTTCCCATCCTGGACTTTGTTGCTTTAGCACTTGATCAGGCCAAGAAAAGATATAAGGGGAAAGGAAATAGGAGAAAGAAGAAAGAAACAATACTTAAATATTTATTAGCCATTTTTCTTATACGTTTTTTTGAGACGTATGAAAATAATCCGTATACATTCCCTCAGCTCAATTACTTACAAACAACTTATCTGCAGAATCAAGTAAATCTGTCAGTTGTGCAAGTTTATTTTTCCATGTGCTATCTCGAGATAAGCAGGTCTGTAATATTAGATTTCCACTGACATAATTGTGCATGAATTCTGATCTGATTTAGTATTACATGGTGCAAAAGGTGACACATTTTCTTTAATGCAGCCCATTAGGAAAGGAAAGGAATTGCCAGTGTATGAAATCCGAGGAGTTTGATTGAAAGACTCTGGGACTTTGGGGTCAACTCGGTGGAAAAGTAACTTGCTCAACTACCCCAGGCAGTAAGGGCTGTGACAAGCAAACCTAATACCCAGCGTAGTGACTCGGTTAGACAATCAATAAAAACACTGCATTATCAGACCACTACAGCTGTATGTTACCCTATCGTCTTACCTCATCTGCTCCCAAACCAGCCACACACGCATTAGCTGATCGGGCAGATAACACCGATACCACCCCGCTCCTGCAGTCACGTTTAGTACCATGCCAGAGCGCTAAAACAACCGGTTATTGCCTTCCCATATGCCATAAATTCTAATTTTTGAGTCTATCTAAACTGCACACCGCAGGCTACATTCAAAGCACTACTGAGATGGTGAAGCCAACCGCTCCGAAATTAAGGTAGGTGAGATTTAAGGTCTGCGTTTCCCCCCGTGGATGCTCAATCCATGCCTGGTCCTCCAGCTCACCTCTGCCCGGGGCTCCGTGGCCTCTCCCTGACTTCTTCTCTCCTCCTCACGTAGATCTCGGCATCCTTCCCTGCACCCTGCCCAATGCTCAAGCCATCTCTGCCCCCTAAATTATCTCTACGGGTTTCATTTCTCATGTCTGTCTCCTTCTGCCTGTTCCAGCTCTTGCTCTTGCAGTCTCCATGACTTGGAGCTGCTCCCACAAGATTCATGGGTGGCCATCTGTACCCATGGTGTGTGGTTCAACAGAAAAAACAGTAAATCCACAGAAAATCCATTTTTCACCTCCCCCAGCACTCAGTTCCAGTGCTTGAACTTTCACGAGTCCACATCAGGCAGGAGACACAGCCATGGCAGGTCCTTGCCCTGTTTGAAGGATGCTCTGTGAGGAGATAGGTGGGACTTCACCAACCAGCTCCTTGGCTTCAGCAAGATTCTGCCAAAAGCTGGCAGACTGCTGCCTCTTTCCCCCATCCAGACCTCCCACCAAGCCACATAAACCATCCAAATGGGTAGGGTTTCACAGGAATTAGGAAAGTCTCATCCTTCATGAACTGGTCACCTGTCTCTATGGTTATTTTGAAGTTTCTGTAGCAGAACAGTAGACATCAACAAAAAACATACACGTCTTCCACACTGAAAACCAATATATTCTTCCCTGCACTTACAGCTGAAAATTTACAACTTTTAATGGAAAGTTCCCATGATTAAAGAACGCTCTTTAAGGCTGGATTGTGCGTACTGGAAACTAAGCTGGTGCACAGCTGACGTCAATGAACATGATAACCTAAAAGCTACAAAAACAAAGCAGAAAAGAGCTGTTTTAACCTCTATTCCAACGGAAAGTGGGAAGAGAGCGTGCAGGACGGAGCACTGGGGAGATGATTTTTTCTTTGGCAGAGATGAAATCATCAGCATTCTCCAATGCATTTTTTAATTCCCCAAAAGAGAGGTATACTCCAGGACAGAGAAGTTGAAGATGCTTGGTAACCAAACCCTGTTGGGAAGTCTCTAGGCATCTACAGATATCTGCTGCTCAGGAGCTGCATGTCCAGGAACATCCGCTGGGGTTCTTCTTCTGAAGAAAGAGTTGCTTTTTCTGAATGGAAGAGTATTTAAGCTTTGTGAGGCAGAGGATCACAGCAATTCATCCAGAGGACAAACTGCCCTTGTAGACTGCCACAGCTTTGGAGTTTCTCCAGTAGCTATGCGTAAATGGACAAAATTCATATCAGCTGCACAACCCTGGCTTTGGAATTCCAGACCACACTCCCCTCGGAGGAGCTCTGCACCGGAATTCTTTGGGGCAGGGACACTTCCTTCATTTTCTGGTCTGTCCTGAAACTTCATCACCGATCCACACATCAACCTTATCAACAGTAGAAAATCTTCTACCGACACACTGATACTTCAAACTGCACCCAATATATATACACATATTGTTTGCAAAAACTTGCCATTTGGTTCCCCATGTTCCTGTACCTTGCTCCATAAAGCACAGCGATGTCTGACCAACTGTCCTGGCAACCTTTTGTAGCTGAGACTGACATTTTTCTTACAAGTGCTTTGGTGAAGTGAAAGGCACACATCTGGCTTAAAAGGCAGATTTTTCAGTTGTGCTGCGTTGCAGGCCTCACATCTCAGCTGAAAACACAGACCATGACATGGACCCATTTTGCAGAGAGTGACAATGTTGGGCATCAACATCTCCCACAGCCTCATCTCTGCTGGCCCCTCACTCATTCGCTGAATCTAGAATAGTCTGGGTCAGAAGGAACCTTCAAAGACCATCAAGAGACCTTTAAAAGCCATCTAGTCCAACCCCCAGTCATGGCAGGGACATCTTCAACTAGACCAGGTTCCTCAGGTTGCTTCATGTTCACTGTGCCAGCCACATGTCTGCCACCAGGGACCAGGTCCATGCAGTGCTCATTCTCAGGATAGTACTTCTCAACCACCACACTTCTTCTACCAGGCTTCCAAACCTGTGTCTTATCCATTACCATCTCTGCTCATGATGGGACCTAGATGAAGACTCATTCTGTATTAAGGGCTCTACACTTTGCTGTAGAACAAGTTCAAAAGGCACCTCTCTAAAACAGGTCTTTGGGGCTCATGTTTGAAAGGCTCAAATTGGGAATAACCTAAAAAAACATTCAGGCAGATGGCAAATACTCATGTATCAGTGACCACATGGCTTGCTTGGAGTCGCAAGTGGCTCATGGCAACAGCTGAAACAGATTTTATGATTTGGTGTGAAAAGATGTTAAATTCTGTTAGACAATAAGGTCCATTCTTACCACCTCTGAAGCTGCATAACAGATGGACGCCTCTGGAGCTAAGGAGTAAAGCAAGCTCACATGTAGGAAGGTTTCAAAGGCAGCCCTTTTGGTCGTTTCCTTCAACACTCACCATTCCTCTCCCCTGAGTCACAAGAAGACCATACAGACATCTTTGCTACACCCCATTTTATAAAGTTACTTTTTGAGGTGAAAACAAACCTTTGCTTGGTTTCAGAGAACTTCAATCTACTTAGTTATATTAAGAAATAATATTAAGGGTAGAGGAAAAATGTAGGGCAAAATTATGTCACATTCTGAAACAGCTAACATAATTAAGACATATTCTTCATTTGATTTAATAATTTATTGAATTATACTTGGATTACTTAATAAATGAAGAACATTACCCACACTATATTAGTCACAGGTGAAAAAAACCAGGTAGATGGATGAGTGTAATTCATTCAACAGTTTATAGACCCACGGTCCCCCAGGGACGCCTTCTCACACACATACACCTCCTCGAGTGCCAAACTTCAGGTATAAGTCTCGGATCCTGATCTTGCTACTCCTCATTTTACTCTGCTAATTTTGATAGCATTTCAGGACTGCACTGGGAAGAAGCAGCCTGATCTTGCTAAAACTAAGCCTTTTGGAAGGCTGTTCCAAACTACCCATTTTCAAATGTGCACACTTTGATCATGAATCCCATCCGATGCCCCAGGACAGGACAGGAGGAAAACTCTTTGTGGAAGCACCTGTGCAAAGGTTCCACACAAACCATTGAATGGTTTGGGTTGGAAGGGACCTTCAAGACCATCCAGTGTCACCCCCTTCCCCAGGCAGGGACACCTCCCACCAAACCAGGTTGCTCAAAGCCCCGTCCAACCTGCCCTTGAACCCCTCTAGGGAATGATACAAGGTACATCCCTGCAAAAGTCCCTTGGCCATGAGTTTGGGCAGATCCAATGACCAGAAACATCACCAGGTGATACTTTGGGTTGAAGCAGCCTGCACCATCATTCCTCTGATTATGAACAACTTTGATAAAAACACATGACTCGTCACCACCTCCACATCAATAACTAAACTGAGCTGACATCAAAGTGCACTGAGAGGTTTGACTTCCACAGCTATGCACCCTAGACCGCTCCGTTGTAGGTTTGTATATAAGTACACATAGTCCAGCTGAGCTTTTAAGGGACAGCAGTTTCATATGCAGCTACAGTTTTCACTGGAAGCTCTCGTTAGTTTTTTACTTACAGTTAGCATTTAGGTGTGATGCTCACATAGAATTTAACTGTGGAATCAAGCTATAGGTGAACGTATGGATTTATTCATTCTGGAATTTTCTCTTCACTCCACTCACTCCCTATATATTTAGGGTTTTTCCACCATTTATTTTATAGGAAATAACTGCCGCTACAATAGACGTCAATCTTCTCTTTTATAGAATGTAAGAATACGGGCAACATCGGAGTTATCGTTTCTCCTCCTCATGATCCACTCTTGGTCAAAACGCGGGGCATACTTCTGAGACAGGTTACAAACTTGTCTTGGCTTGAAAGCAAAGTTGGTACCTCGCCGCAGGGACAAGTAAAAGCTTTAAAACATATTTTAATTTAACTCAACTATCTTGCATTACAAAAGCCTCTCGTTATCTTGAAACATCATAACATTGACTGAGTACTGCGAAGAGTTTTTCAAAGAACGAAAAAGCCTAGAGAGAGAGTAGCCAAAGGTGCTAATGATTTGAATATTTTTGTATTAATAAAATATTGTTACCGTTAATAAAAAGGTAAAATAAAATAGTGCTCATGTGGTGCATCTTCCCTCGCTTAAATCCGCGGCAGCAGCATTGCTCACCGGCCTGACGCTGTGGTGTGCTGGGGGCTTCCAACGAAATGCTCAGCTGAAATTCTTTGTGATTATCTGAAATCTTATCTGGAGCTCGTTCAAAGGATGAAGCTGTGTGAGAAGCATACCTGAGCTTCTTAAATGACAAACCAAAGCCTTACACACAGAGATTATGCATATTGACCGCTACATTATTATAACATAACTGCGTAGAAATCCTTTTGATAGCTCGTTGATAACTTGACTTCATGACCCTTATTTGCTAAGATACTGCATTAGCCAGACTTTGGAAGGGAGCCAAAAAAAAAAAAAAAGCGAGAGAGAAGAGAGAAATCAGATTAAACTGTAAATCCATGGCTGGCATAGATTTAGCAAGCAGTCCGGAACATATGGAGCACTGAATCCAGTGCTATTTCTTGAAAAAACTAGTATTAAACTGTGGACAAATGCCTGAGCCAAACCAACTACAGCATCTTTTTCAGTTCCTAACATGACAGAGAAACAAAATTAGCAAAAAAGTGTTCCACTGCTAAGCAGCACTTAGTAACTGATATCACAAGAAGGATACTTGCCATTTTAGTTTATTAGTCACATTGCAACTGAAGGTGAAAGTTAATATTCGCTTGCATGAAAAAAATATGAAAACATCCCATTACCTCAAATAGTGAGTCCTGTCTACCTTAATTGCAGCAGAGGGTGAAAAAAAACTTACTACAGCCCAGAACATTAGAAAGAGGCTAAGGAATAAGTTAAACGCAAGCCTACCTCGTCTCAGTGTCACACACCACTATCAATAAAATGCATTGCTTTAATTGATTGCATACATTTGAGCACTCATCATCCTCAGTTTATGACTTCTGCAACGCTGCAGTGTAGGGATGAGGAGCAAGGTCCCTCCACCGGCGCGTCCCGTAACCTACATCGGCGCTGGCCCACAGGGACCTCCCCAAGTAGCCCAGGAGTTGCCCTTTCCCTGCGAGCCAGGGGCGAACGAATACCTGAAAGACACTTTTCATAATCGCCCCACGATCTGCTGAGTGGAAACACATGCTCGGGCTTAGGGGGAGCCTGCCAGGGGTCCCGGCCGAATGGGAAACAGGTGCCGGGTAAAACCCCCTTGGCCGCCGGGTCCAGAGGTGACAGGACTAATAGCTGCCTCCTGGTAACCAGGGAAAGCCAAGACACTGGCCGTGCTCACACATCTGGGACATATTTTATGTACTTGCAACATGTGCTTCAGCTTCAATTAAAGTGAGGCTTTGGCACATTTATTATTTTTTTTTTTTTTTTTTTTTTTACTTCTCTGGCATAAGAAGACCCATTTACCTGACTTTTCCGTTATACTGACTGAAAAAAAAAACACCAGAGAAATAATAAAAGCCAGAGGCTACCCACCCCCCAGCTGGAGTTACAGAACGTGCATTTGTTTCCTCACCAAACCTCCTTCTGCCCGTAGCTTTCAGAAGACACAAGTAGGAATTCAAATAATACAGAAACGGCACCCTTCCCTTCTGACAAAGAGATGCAGGAGGAGCAGCAGCGGTCTAGGACAGAGCAGGTCCTGGGCACCAGAGAGGAAAAAAAACCCACCTCACCAGCTTTTAACCCCAGTCAACTCCATCCTAGCCCTGCGCTGGGCCATTTGCGACCAGCCACGGACCCACAGGGTGGTCTCTACACGCTCGTCTTAGGGAGCGCAATTTTCTTCTCCATTCAAACAGCATATTCAATCAGGAGAACTCAAAAATGTTTGCAATAATGAAGACAGCTTTGAATTTATAAAAAAAAATCAACCTAAACACCTTCTGTATTAGAAAGACAGCTCTTAAATATTCAATAAAAGGGCTCACCGAACGCGCACGCTCACGTCAGCGCTCACTTTTATTCAACCTTGGTAACTAGATCTAGAAAAATGTTTGAACTCTGGTGTCAATTTGAGAAAGCTGAATATTAGATCACAACACTGAGACCCAGAGTGATATTTCTAATTGGGTATGTTTTGCCCGGCATCTGCTAATCGCCAGAGAATGGGGGGGGCAGGGGGGCTGACACCCCCCCCCCTCCCCTCCCCTTTCCTCCTAAAGGAGTTTGTTTAGCAATTTCCAAAAAACACCGAGTGGTAACTGCACAGGCTGGCTTAAACTACACACAGCCAAGCACTATTCTTTGTGAGCTAATCACAGTTATTAAAATATCCAGGAACTCACACACTACTGGGATGATGCTTTGGCACCAGCGCTAATAATAAAGCAGGGAGAAATGGGAGAAAATGGCCTCAAATGGGTGGCAGATCAGTGTTTATCGGAAGAGAAATGATGATTCAAAGCCAGCATGTTGAGTTAAAATACAAGCTCTCCACAGCTACACGACTGACCTTTGCAATAAATCATATATTTTATTGCCAGAAGTGTATGCTCACATCATTTAGTGTTAAAAACCATCACATACGTGTTTTGTAAAAGAAGGTTTTGTTACCACAGTGTTTGCCAATTCTGAAATGATGTAGCTAACGATTTAAGTGATGTATAGAAGAATTTCACATAATAACTTTCTGTCAATTGTAAAATGTTTGCGCCGGCAACGGAATGAGGAAAATACTCTTTTTTTTTATCATCTCTCAGATCTTAGGTGTTAGCTAACAGAAAAATAATCATTCAGGGGTTTAACTAATCATGGTGAATTTTCTGACATTTCAAACGCTGCTGCCAGCATATGAATTCTTACAGTGGTATATAACTGTACATCTCAACTAGAAACAAAGGTCAAGGGCATAAATTAAGATACACTGTTTTTTCTCCTCTTGAAAAAAAAAAAAGAAGAAAAGAATAAAATTCATAGCTTTACTACAACAGAAGCGGGGGAACATCCGTGAAGGTCAAAACCATCTGTACTTTAATTCAGAGTTCTTGTAAAAGTATCTTTTTTTTTTCCTTTTCCCTTCCCTTCCCTTCCCTTCCCTTCCCTTCCCTTCCCTTCCCTTCCCTTCCCTTCCCTTCCCTT
>JAOQGH010000019.1:79218096-79229565 GCA_025769975.1 Gallinago jamesoni
AACCCCCCCCCCCCCCCCCCCCCCCCCCCCGCCCGCCCCGGAGAGCGACGGGGACTCTGCGCGGTGCGAGGGCGCCACCTACAGGAGACAGCGGGGAACTGCGCCCCGGGGCGGCCAGCGAAAAACAGATAACACTTTCTGTGAAGAAACAGGACAGAACTAGCCTTGTCACCACTAAACTAAACCCTTCTTAACTTCAGGCTGAAGAGCATATGTTTTCTGCATTTTTTTTTTAAAAATCCATAATCCCAAAGATTTGGGGTTAACCCAGTTTAATCCTAAATCTTACAATGGTGCTTATATTTTTCTATTTTTTCAAGCATTTCCAGTATAATGAAATATAGGCTAACTTTCTTTCTTTCTTTCTTTTTTTTTTTTTTTTTAATCATTAATCAGAATTAAATCATCTCTGGTCTCTTCTGACACACGTACTTCAAATATTTTTGTGGACAGGTAGTTTTGGCCCTAACTACTGAAAGATCACACT
Source organism: Gallinago jamesoni (assembly GCA_025769975.1). Taxonomy (NCBI): domain Eukaryota; kingdom Metazoa; phylum Chordata; class Aves; order Charadriiformes; family Scolopacidae; genus Gallinago; species Gallinago jamesoni. Next base: position 79,218,584 of record JAOQGH010000019.1, read on the forward strand.
GGGAGATCACAATTAGTGCTTGGTCTCGTAAAATACATTAAGTTGCTAGAGAGGAAGTATTTGTTACCGGATGGAATATATTTTTGTCCTGTATCTCCTGTATAACCAACGCTTCACTCCACACAGTGCAACTCCATTGAGAGTTATTTACTTAAAATAGCCCAAATGCAGCAGCAATTCCCACATTTTTGAGATAACGAGGAGATGCCCGGGAAGCTGCATTAATCCAACGGCAGGATTTTAATTCCCTGAGTCCTTTTTTACACGTTTGTCTCTTCCCCAGGCAGGTCAGAAACGGCAGATTCTTACACACGTGTGTGAATTCACTGCTGGGGACAGCCCTCCTGGTCTGGGCTGCAGTGAATTATACGAATTTAGCAGCAGGGGCTCAGTTTTATCATCTTCTCCGGGGAAGGGTCCCCACCGCCCCGCAGACCCCCCTCCTGCATTTATCATCAGCTGAGGTTCAGGCAAGGCATGCCGTTCGAAAGTAGTGCGCTCTGGCTTTCAAAAAAGAAAGATAATTCTGACATTCTCTCTTTTATTTTTATTTTTTTTCAGGGGGACGTCTCACAAGTAGTACAAAAATCTCGTGAGGTGAAAAAAAAAAAAGCTTTCTTTTACACTCCTGGTTAAAAAAGCATCTAGATTAAAGCACTCTTCTGAAACAGTTAGGAGACATCACTAACTAATTCCAGCTTGGCTAGAAACACTATTAGAAAGAAAAAAAAAATCCCAACAACATAAGATCTGGTTTAAAAAAAAGTATCTCAGAGAAGAACTGGCAGTATTGATGTATGCTACAGAATAACATAAAAAGTATTCAGAATGATACATAACTTTTGCTTTATTCTGAGGCACCTAAAATATCTCTTAAGGACAAAATATATTGATCCTCTTAATATTGTTACTGATTTGAGATTCATATTATTTTGCCAAATATTCAATTATTCATGAGTTTCAGATGAAATTTCAAGAACGGTTGCACCAAAATGTATCAGCTCTTCTTTTTCTTAAGAAATTGGGAAAAAAATTGTTTACATTATTTTAACGACATCCCACGTATAATAATATAATTAAATCACAATTAAATGAGCTCAATTCTATTTTAATTAAGAAGATAATCCTGAATCATTTTTTTTTAATAGAAATGTCTCACTATAATTAAATTGTTCAGAGGACATTTAAATGAACGTTGAAGAGAGAACCACACGAGCTGTAACACTATATTCATAACAAATTTGCTCTGAAATTAATATTTAATTAATTTTAAAATACTTTATGCCTCCTATATAGTTGTCTGTAAATTATTTCAAGTTGCCTTTCCCACTGATTGAACTTATTCATATTTTATTCAGTTCTCCCAATTTTTAATTGCATCAGAAAGCTCTGTGAGCACAGTTAGTGGTAATGTTCATGGGCTGCCAGAGAAACATTAGTAAAGGGAAAAAAGTTCCTATTAGCTTTCTCATTAGGCTAACTAAATTTTAAATCCTACGCACGCATCTTTTTATTAATTCACTTGCCTGTGACAAACTAATGTCTCAACACAGAACCTCATTTCAGTGCTTTCGAATATTTTAGATGCAAAGGTAGGATTTTTTCCCTCACTAGATTTTCTTAATCTGTAACTGATATTAAATTCTTCTGAAAAGTGGGGACAGCACAAGTCTACTCACCCCTCGCCCCAGTTTTACAGTTTTATGGTAGAAGGAAAATAATGGATTGTTGATTAATGCAAAAATATTTCTAAGGACAAAAATCAAAATGAATCAGTCACATGCAAATATCATTCTTGCTTTTGCTCCATGCATATCCAACACATGCGTTGCCACATTTTATAACTTAACTACTCTTATGTAAATCATAACTGACTTCTAATGTAAAATAATTCCACTCAAACATTTTTACCCCGCTGTAGTACTCTGTGTGTGTCCTGACATTCATTTCTTGTTCGGATTGCTGTAATATTATGTCGCACAAATTTCCTACCAGGAAAACCAATATACAATGTTTTTTTCTTTGTACTTTTCCCTGAAATGTTCACAAAGTTTTTCAGAACACCAATCAAAACTTTAAAAAAAGTAAAATAAAACCCAATTCCTTTATGAAAGCTTGATGACCTTTGACATCATTCACTATTTAGAAACCCATAAAAGAATAGATAACAAATTTATGACTCACAAATTATCAATTATGAAAAATAATCTGGGGTAGAATGCTACACTAATGCAAAAAGATGGATTACTTGTCATAAACCAATAAAGCTTTTGTTTGTGAATCCAATATCTCATTTCTTTCCTTCGTGTTGGGAAGCTTAAAATGATTTTTAAACTGCATTAACTTAAAAAAACACGACTATCACAAAGGTGAACACCGAAAACGCCTCCAGGAACGATCTGGTGGTTCTTAACCAATTGATGTATATTTATCTTCAGCTCCAAATTTCTGAAAATCAGAAGTCAGCAGAGGCTGGATGCCTCCCGGAGGCAGGGGGGCAGCCCAGCCCCTGGGGGTGCTGGCTCCATCACCCAGACCCCAAACCGCCCCCCAGGAACAGCCCCGTTAAACAGAATTTAATTACTCCACAGAGGGGTTTTAGGGCAGGGGCACCCTGTTTTACAGCACACACACACACACCCCCCCATTATAATTCTTCAGGGTTCTGGGTTTTCTTTGCTCTCTCTCGGTAACTGGGGGGTGGGGGGGAGGATATTTTGGGGTTTTAATGGGAGAAACGTGAGAAAGAGCAGAAAGTAAAGCCAAGAGGAGCCGGGGGAGCAGTGCTGGGGGCTGCGGAGGGGTTCCTTGACTCTTCCTTCCCCCCCAGCTTGTGACTCTCTCCCCACCTACACCTTTTCCACCTGCACCCCGTGCTCTGCCTCCCCCAGAGCCCACCTTTCTCTGACTGACTTTGGTCGGTTTGAGTCAAAACACCTGATTTCTGAATGCCGCCAGCCACGGCTCCGAACCGCGAGAAAGCGGTTGGAATGATTCAATTAAAATAATTTAATTTAAATTAGGCGCATTAGACATTGTCAGTGAGGGAGCAGGAGGGCGAGGGCAGCCATCCGTGGGCAATGAAGCATGGTAGCCCGAGATTCCCGGGTTGGGGATGCGATCCTGGATCCCACCTCCCCGGGGTGGCCACCCCGGCTCTGGGAGAAACGGGGGGAGCAGGGGATGTGTGCTGGGGCCAGGGGGGGGGGGGAGACACAATTAACTACTTCGTCACTTGCTCATGACAGCTGCCGGATGATTAGGAGCCACACTAGGATCTTAACTTAATCAGCAAGATCTACCTCCGACAACTCTGGATGGGAATGTTTTTCTACTACACCAAAAAGGAAAAAAATAAGGAAAAAAAAAAAGGAAAAATAAGGAAAAAAAAAAAAAGAATATGAAGTAGTTTGCGTATTTGCACAGGATGTCAGGCAGCCAACAAGCACACAGTCCCCAAAATTAACTAACTTTGATGGATTAAAACGCCCAGCTGATGTGGGCCAGCCCCGTGGAACCACGAAGTTTTAGACAATATCATTTCTTCCCATCCGACGCCAACAAGCAGGAATCGACCAACAAAAGGGCAAATCATATTCCATCATTTTGACATCGTGTTCTCCAGGAAAGCGGAACGTGGCAACACCACGGCTCTGCTGCTTTTACTGCGAGAGAGGGGAAAAACCCCAAACCTTGCAGAAAAAGATCAGCTTTTACCCTAACCCCCATCACTGCTCCCCGGGTGGGCTGACGGCCAAGGGAAAACGTGTACATTCACTTTGAGGAAAACTGTGATTTTGTCATATTCTCCACTCAGAATATTCTCCACTCCACCTTACTTACTTCTCCAGTACCAATTTTAAGGGAAATTCAAAACAGGTAGTTGATTGGCAACTAAATCTAATCTAACTAAATAAAATCTATTTATTTATTTATTTACACTTTTTTTTTTTTTTTTTTTTAACCCGTGGCTCTGATAAGAGGCCACTTTGGGAAACGTAACGCTCACCCAACCCTTTCATGGCTTTAACAAACCCTTTACTTCTGCCCCCTCTCCCATACAATGTCGGCTCTATTCGCACCCCCGCGGTACCGAATTACAGGTAAAGTTTCAGCAAATTTGTTTTCTCAGAAAAGCAGTGAGGCCTAATATCCCCCGAGCAATAACAGCCTTGTCCTCCCTTCAGGAGCAGCGCCCGGCTAGTTTTCCCGCAGAATCGGGGGTTTCTTCCCCAAAACAATGGGGCTGTTGAAGGGGCGGTGAATGGGACGGGGCTCGGTTTGCAGGTGCCCCCCCCGGGGGGGGGTCTGTCAGGGGCTGCCCCCCGCTGCGGTAGGTGACCCCCCCCACCCCCCGACAGGGCTCTCCACCCCCAACGGGCACAGAAGGACCAAGGAATGATAGATCCATCACCATGTTCCCAGAGATGGCATCACGGGGCAGGGGGACAATAAACACCCCAAAACAGCCCGGGAACGAAGCAAAAAGTGTCTTAAAAGGTGAAAAACCCACAATCCACACCCAAAGTGACTCCTGCCTGTGGAAGGAATGATGACTTCCTCACTTACCCCCCTCTTTGAAACAAATTGGTCCAAAATGTGTCCCCCCCCGCCCCGTTTTCTTGCTACCACATTGCCATGCTCCGCCGAAAAGATGAAAATCAAGTACATTTAGGGAATAAGCACAAAGTGTCATTCATGTGGCCTTACCCTGTTAATCATTATCCTGGGAAAATTATGTTGTGTTTTATACACTAAGATACAACATTTTTATCTGCTAACAGTGGTGCTTTAAGCAACTAATAATTAAGATGGCAGCAAATATTAGAAGAAACCTACTTTTAAACTTTTCGGTCCCGTTGAAGGGGCAGAGTACGTGCTGGTACTCGAGGTTCTTTCAGTGAAAACTGCAAAAAGAGTATGGTTTGCCAAGCAGAAAATACTCTTTCTTTATTGAGGAAAATAAGCTTAAGTACTCACTAACAGTTTCCCTCACGGTGCTGATCACCCACCTTCAAAGGAATTAGGAGATTTTAATTATTGAAAATGCGCTTTTCCTGGAGATGGGAGAATCTGTCATCGGAAAACAGTTTCAAACACGTACACCTGTGCCTTCTGCTCAGAATTACGGAAGAGATTTTTCCCTCTCCCTTATAAATGAGCACCAGAACGAGCGAGAGACGGCGCCAGGTCAGAAACGCCACACCAGCTGACTTTATTAAGGTGAGAACAGCCCAGAAAGGAGCATCTTGAGCTGAACACACCCTGCACATTCCTACACCTAAGAAATGAGGGGAAATATAAGGAAATAGCAAAGACTCATGCCTCGGGTCGACCAGGGCTACTGCTACAGCAGAGATTTACCTTCAGCTTAAACATGTTTATCCCTCGAGTGACGATTTAGAGGAGACAAACCCAGCGCAGAGAGTCACAGATACACATTAATATTAGCTGGGTTTGCTCTTTTTTTCAATCACACCTTTCCCCAGGACACGGAGCCAGCTCCAGTAGCAACGAATGCCAAATACGTATTCAATACATCACAGTGGAATCAATTTTATTCCTTTTCGAGCACATTTCTTTGCTACTTTTTTTAATTTTTTTTTTTAATGGGGTTAGGAAGCGTCCGTCTCTGTTCATTAATGAGCAGTGTCTACTTACGGAGGCCAGTCAATTAGGACTGGAATGGAGGCACATCTAATCACAGCCACTGCGTGGCCGCGAAGAGAAAACCCTGTCTCCCACTCAGCCGGTGTCGATCGCTAATTGCCCGAGAAGTTCCAGTGGCATAATACCAGTTTTTTGCAGTCTGAGAGCAGTCTGAGTTTATTTAGGCAAATAAACATGCCTAAATTATGTTTATTTAGACAAATAAACATGCCTAAATTATGCCTTTTTTTTTTTTTTTGTGGCTTTTGAAAATCAGAGGGTTCTTCTCGGAGTGCTTCTATCTGTGGGAAGCAGCTGGCATCCCCCAATTTCAGAGGCACCAGGGTGGTGCCAGGATTATCCGTGGAAAGGTACAAACTCCAAAGATCTGCCGTGCAGTCCCAGGCCTATTCTGTGTCAGCTGCAGCGCTGTGGCTTACAGTTATTAAACTCTTTTTCTCTTCAGTAACAATTCCGGTCAAAATGTTAGTTTATCTCCCCTGGGTAACTGTTAATACTCATTCTGGAATAAAGAAAATACGCCACTGAAACTAAAAGAAATTATGCTTTTAGATTATGTCTCCTCATTTATCACTCTGGAATAAAGAAAATCCGCCACTGAAACTAGAAGAAATTATGCTTTTAGATTATGTCTCCTCATTTATTCCAGATTTTGGGCATACAAACACCCATTATCTTTCTTTTGAAAATAAAACTTCCAAAAAAAACCAACCCTGTTTATATCCAACAAGTGGCTGTGAGGCTGACAGGAGTTTCATTACAAGGCCAACTGAAATTCTCTTTTCCTGCAGGAGCTAAATCACGTCGGTATGACACCCGGTAAGAAATTAACATTCTACCCATACTCCGAGTGTTTCATGTCTTAAAAAAACTATACAGACAACATTGTTTCTTGCATTAATACTTAATTAAAAGGACCTTTAAGGCAGTTTCTGTCCCTCTTTATCTTGCTGTGACCAGTGCAAAAAGTTGTTGTGCAAGAGAGGCCACTGCAAACACCCGACGTTTACCAGTAACATGGATTACCAATAATGAGGATTTTCTTCAGAACTTTGCAGCCATCAGTTTAGCCTTTAATTAAGAAGTTTCAGCAAACTTTCTGCCTAGATGGGGATCTATTGGATGCCACCTTGTCACCAGCTGCCTCCTGGTGCCAACACCCAGGAGGAAAAGGGGAAAAGCAGGTGGAAAGGCAGTTCAGAAATGCATCTCTTTTTTTTTTTTTTTTTTAATGGAAGAATGGATTTAATCCTAATTCTTCAGGTATGGAAAATACCATGGGTGAAAACAGCACATACCCCAAGTCAACTACAGAATAAAGATTAGGTTAATAATGTGCTATGCAACTCGTGCCTAATTTAGAAGGAAAGACCAGCAAAATAATCCACCACCCAGCTCTTTCATAGGACTTTCCCACAGAGATCTTAATGGAGTTTGTGTAAGAATGAAGCCTCTTGCATGGGAATCCCATCAGACACCCAGGAGGAAGGCAGAGGGACCACAGGAAAGGGGACAGAGGAATGAAACTTTGATTTCCAGCTCTCCAAGGGGCTCATCATTCTCCCCACCAGCTCTGCTAATTTGGGAGACCAGCATCATGAGCACCATCACCACCATCACCACGGTTATCTCCAAGTGGGACCCAAAATTTCCAGCTCTCTTTGGCAAAAACCAGCCATTTTTGGAATGCAGCATCTCTCTTCTGCCAAAAATACAGCATAAAGCTGTGTGTGACAGACAGGACCCTTTGAGGGAAAAGGGACCGAACCTCCCCTGTAACTTCTGTGGTGGGTACCGAGGGGTGCTCTTCTTTGGAGGCTTTATTTACAACAGCAGCAAACACACTTACATACAGCATGTGCAGCACTAGTAAAAACAAATCAAGTTCTAAGCCTTTTTTTTTTTTCTTTTTACATTGACAGTTTGGATTTCACACTCTGCAATCAAAGCTGAAATTGTAAAATTGCCCGCTAAACAATATAAGCAGGACAAATATTTTCATGGTGCACATTTGAAACATCACAGAGTCTTTTCACTCCAGTAAAATCCAGCATAGTGAAAATTACGTGTTTTTGTCTCATTCTTCCACCCAGGAACAGATGCTTATGGCATCCCCTACCAGCTACACACCTACTGACGAGGCGAATGCTCTACAGGGACGAGCACACGGAGGATTCCTAAGGACCATTAGGAAGAAAAAGGTAGCTTTCTTTCTGACCAGGCTGTCCTTTATAAGCCTTTTGCACATCGTATTTTCAAAAGCTTTGAAAGACTCCTTCTCTGTCTGATTATCCTTACTTGGACTTTTCTCACTAGCGTGCCACGATCCTGGCTATTGCCTCTTTCTTTACCACACCGAAACTTTTTGCAAAGCCTTACATTCCATTATTTTAACTAGTGAATGGTGCACTAAAGTCCACGAGTCCCATAATCCTTCCACTTCAAAGTAAAAAAAAAAATAAATTAGAATACCTACCACTGCTAAAATAAAAAAGGAAGTAAAACACCCTTTGTAACATGGTTTTATAATGTGTTGGTTCTCGTATGACTCATAACTAAAAGATGATGAAAAACTAAGACATTCTATAATCCACCCATGTGCACTATTGAAGTAATGAAAGTTTAAGTAGCCAAGGTTTCCTGCAATGACTGTGAAATAGGAGTTTGGGGAAGCCAGTGATGATAAGGTACACGATGACTCTCTCCTTGGGACATCAGTAATAAATAATTATTCCAATTTAACATCAGTGCTATGTCAAGTCTTTTAAGTGCGAAGTTTTTTATTCAGGAGAGATTTGCACACTCAGGAGGGAAGTGCAAGCAGGAATCCATGATGGAACCTCTCTTCTCTGGAGGCAGAGCCAGGCTAGGTCCAACATGACTACCCTCCAACTCCTCCAGAGACAATGGGGATCACCTGGAACACAGTCTGTGTGATGGGAAACGTGCTCCAGACCAAGATCTCAACTCATGGAGACTGGCTGCCTAAATTTCAAGTCACATCACCACCTTTGGATGAAATCTAACCTCATTTTTGTAACTTTTGGGGCAACACTAAGAGTTGGAGAGTGACTAACAGCTTCATAAACTTCTGTAATTTTTGAACAACCACATTTTGGTGCATGAGGGCTTTTGGTGTATCAAGTTGAAACTTCTTTCAAAAAGCTCTGAAATTCAAATACTTCCAGTGCGAAGTTGTCAGTTTTCTAAGTCAACAGAAAAGGAAAATAGTTGGGAAGAACAGTTTGGCAGTGAAGGGAGAAGCCCAAGACTTGGAATACCAATGGTCTACTCTACTGTGAATTTTCTGTTGGAGAATCACAGAATGCTATGGGGTTGGAAGGGACCTCCAGAGACCATCCAGTCCAACCCCCTGCCAGAGCAGGTCCACCCGGAGTAGGTCCCATGGGAATGTGTCCTGGTGGGTTGGAATGTCTCCAGAGAAGGAGACACCTGCCTGGGCAGCCTCTGCCAGGGCTCTGCCACCCTCACAGCAAAGAAGTTCCTCCTCGTGTTGATATGGAACTTCCCATGTTCAATTTTGTGCCTGTTCCCTCTTGTCCTGTCCCTGGGCACCACTGAGAAAAGACCAACCTTGTCCTCCTGACACCCACCCTTTAAGTATTTATAGGTGTTGATCAGATCCCCCCTCAGCCTTCTCTTCTCCAGACTGAAAAGACCCAAGTCCCTCAGCCTTTCCTCAGCAGAGAGATGTTCTAGGCCCCTCACAATAAAATAAGTCATATTTTATGACTCTTTACCTCAATTGGTCACACAAAATAAGGAAAATATTCCCCCCCATTGCCCAGGTGTTTTTTAAGGTTAGGAAGAACTCAGAACGGAATCCAGGTAAGTACCTAAAGTCGATACACAGGTAAAATAAACACATGATGGGGCAATTAAAGTGTCCAAAGGCAGAGCTGGTGCCACTTATACACCCTGGGGTGGGCACTCCCATCTCCTGGATGGTGATGGCAGAAATGACACAGAACCTATGACAGACACGTGCCCTCCTGGAACGGCAGCTGGGCAGCACAGAGGATGCTCCACATCACCTAAAACGACACCAAATCTGCACGTAGGTGAAGAATCACTGGTGTGCTGCCTTAGCAAGTAGGCACTCGCCCTGGGAAGGAAGTAAAATGGAAGGGATTTTTTTAAAAACAAAACAGTAAAGGAAATTATTAAGCGTATAAATATTGCCCAGTCTTTCCTTGTATCAGATTTGCAAGCAGAAAATGTGCCAAACACATAAATGTCCCAAAAGCCAACGTGGAGGGTTGACACCAGGTATTTCCCCACCAGCATCATTCCTGAGCTGCTACTGTGAAGGAGGGAGAGGTTTGTTCCATCACCACTAAAGCTGCTTCGCTCTTTAGGGATGAAATTTAATGGATGACCGTGGCCATATCTACCAGGACCTGGTTCGTACCCTTTTCCTTCCTACCCCTTTTTCCCAAACCTGGAACACAGCAGAGCTAAGGGTGGAGGAAACCTCAAATCCTACTCTATTTTTGCAGCAGTCTCACATTGTAGAAAACGAGGTCTATGGAAAATTGGGAAAGAGGAAACGGCACCAAGATCACTTCTCTTTTTCATAGAATCATAGAATGGTTTGGGTTGGAAGGGACCTTAAAGATCATGGAGTTTCAGCCCCCTGCCCTGGGCAGGGACACCTCCCACCACACCAGGTGGCTCCAAGCCCCCTCCAACCTGCCCTTCAACCCTCCAGGGATGGGGCAGCCACAGCTTCTCGGGGCAACCTGGGCCAGGCTCTCACCACCCTCACACCAAAGAATTCCTTTCTAGTATCTAATCTAATTTTTGGCTGCTTTACTTCTGAAAAGCACTCCCCCCAAGCCCAGCAGCCTGGCCGATGTCCCCTTCCCCGCTGGTGAAGATACATCTGACAAAAAGCCCAGCGGCTCCTGCCCTGCATCCCACATCACTTGGCCTCCGCACGCCGCTCTGATCGGGACAGGAGGGTCTGATGTCCACAGAAACTTCTGGAACGGCTCTTTTAGGAGGAAGCTTTCGGGACCACCTTACCCACGCCTCTTCCAATTTCAAGTTCTAGGCAAATAGGCGGCCACCCCAATCTGATGGCTCACTTCACCCAGCCTCAGTAAAAAGCATTGTGAAGCTTTTTATCTATTATAGCCTCAAAAAATGGCATCAACGATGGCAAAAAGCTCTTAAAATGTATCTGCAAAATATCTCCTACAACGACAGTGTAGGAGAGCCACCAAGCTGGTGAGGGGTCTGGAGAACAAGTCCTGTGAGGAGAGGCTGAGGGAACTGGGCATGTTTAG
>JAOQGH010000019.1:79229665-79257204 GCA_025769975.1 Gallinago jamesoni
TTCCTCCCCCGGCCCAGCTCTTTTTTTTTTTTTTTTTTTTTTTTTTTTTCCCCCCTCCTGTTTCCTTCTCGGTTTCGATTAATTAGCATGGCAGCAGCACAACGACGACGCGGTGTGTGTGCAAGGGAGCCCAGAGTTAATCAGAGGCGAGGGACACGGCTGTGTCACGGTCACACGCGGGCTGTGTAACGTCCCAAGACAAAGAGGGGGGGGGGGTGACTCAGGCCTGACGAATGGCTGGGAGGCAGGGACAGTCATTTCATCGATATTTCACAGCCTGAGAAAAAAAGAAAGAAAAAAAAAAGAAAAAAGTATTTTCCGTGTGCGTGCAGACACGTACAGAAAGATTTGTGGGGAATAAGAGTAGGAACGGGGAGATGGTGTCCATGGAAGGCCTTAATCCGGGGACACACTGAAAAGTGAGAGTGGGTGAGGGTACTCTGCTTCCAAATGAGAAGGGAAACAAGTTTATTTTATGAGTAACAGTTAAACGCTCAAGCAGGCAATTAAAGTGCTTTACTGAGGCCATTTTGGGATACCAAACACTTTGAAGATTATATATTCCCCCATATTTCATGTTCAATGTTCCTCTAAGTAAAATATGTGGCTCCCTTTAGTTAGTCAGTTATGAATTGTACTTTAAAGGCAAGGGGACGTTTTTGATAATGCACATCTTAAACTTTTCATTAAACTACCAAATTTAAATTCTACCTTTTTGTGCACTCTGACATTTTTGTCTGGCATTTTCATTAATTTTGCGACATACATAAATGTAGCTGAAATGTTAACTGATCAATACTTTGTCTCTCTCATGTAGCACTAGAGCGAAGCTCCCCAAGGACCACGCAGCAGTACAGAAATTAAATGTGTAAAATATCAAATGTTAATGTTAAACACAGCAGCACTTACTGTATAACGACTGAAAAGGCTAAAAGAATTCCAAATGGACAGATGGTAGCACAAATTATCTACAATCACATTTAAAGATTAAAGTTTGTCCCGTAAAATAATTCATTGACTCACATTGAAGTGTGTCCTTTTACTGATAGCTCAGTTGTCCAATTATTTTTGCGCTCATTACAGTGAGAAATGACAGTATTGGAAAAAAAGAGTGCACAGTTTTTTTTCCCCCTGCATTGCACCCACTGACATCTGCAAGAACACAAATGTCTGGTCAAGAAGCTGATGGAAATTAGGCCCAATTTGGTACACATTTCAGCGCCCGCTAATCTAAAGAAAAAACATCCACTTTTGCATATTGTGATGAAGTTCTTCTGCATGAAACATACCGTATAAATTACTGAATTAAAAATATAGAAAAATTAACTGCTAAATAATCCAAAGGTCTGATTTAAACACAGAAAATCACGTGAATTTAGCGCAAAGGCTCTCCTCTATGCACTCTATTCCTTTCCATCACATTTAATTGCTTAAGAAGCATGAAAACAAACTCGTAACACATTTTTGATCAGCCTCTAGACAGAACAGGGGTATGTGTGATATAATTAAGCTGAAACATTAACTTAACATTGCTGCTATGCACTTTCTTTACTCAACAGGAAATAAATATGAAAAAGGAGGAGAGACTATCAAATCCAAAGCCATGTTCTAGCCAGACCAACCTACGTTTCACAACCTATTTACAAGTATTTTTTAATATCTGAAAAATAACAGCTAATCATACTGCAAGGTTATATTGCCACAGAAATATAAAATAATTATGTCTGGTAGCAAGTGTCCTTCTTTTGTGAGCTAGAGGGGCAAAGGGGAAAAAAAAAAAAAAGAGTCAAAATCTTAAGTCAATCAGGCAAAATCCCCAGTGAAGACGATTAACTTATGACGTTAAACAGAAACAGGTAAAATAATGTTTAGTAGAGGAAATGCATCATCTAGAACACTTAAAACTTAACTGTTAAGTTTCTCTAAAGGCTTCAGGTACCGCACAGGCAATAACAGCCATGGAGCTGGTGGTTTTCAACAGATTTGAAGAAGAACCACACTAAGACTTTAATAAAGCACTTCCTTTCCTAAAATAACCCAAAGGATTTTTTTATTTGGGACCCAAGGTTTGAGCTACGTTCTGGAGTATAAATAAAGAGCAAGCCCCTTCAAATGAACACTTTTATTGTGAGTCTCCAAGGAGAATGACTTTAGGAAGAGCTGCAGTGAACACTGAGGTGCATGAAGAGCATTAAGCAGACAACTGTGGTTTATCACCCAGGGCTTTCTGTGGGGCTCCAAGAGCAGTCCTCCTTTCCAGATCTCCAATTAATTACAACTAACCTTCTGCACTGATGGAAACCAAGCTAGCCTGCCAGAATGTCTTCGTCTGTGGGGGTCGGTCTCTTCTCCCAAGGAACAGGCCATGGGACAAGAGGAAATGGCCTCAAGTTGTGCCAGGGTAGGTTTAAGATGGATATTGGGAATAATTTCTTCATGGAAAGGGTTGTGAAGCCGTGGCAGAGGCTGCCCAGGGCAGTGGTGGAGTCCCCATCCCTGGAGGGATTTCAAAGCCAGGTAGACGTGGTGCTGAGGGACATGGGTCAGTGGTGGTTTGGGCAGTGTTGGGTCGACGGTTGGACTCCATGATCTGAAAGTTCCCTTCCAACCTCAGCGATTCTCTGATTCTGTAGGACATGGGGCGAGGCACAAGAAAAGGGCACTGGCAACTCTATTTGGGCCAAAAGCAGATCTAAGGAACCACCCCTCACACACCTCACTTACGTGAAATGGCTGTAAATCTGTGTTGTGATGTTAACCACCGAGGTGTGCCTTCAAATCCAAGGGAGATGAGTTTAAAAGCTTACTTCTTGTACATTTTTTATGAGTCTGCCTACAGAGCTGGAAGCCTCCAGAATGGCCTATTTCTCATCTCCTTTCTGGCACTGACATTTCACTGTGACATTCTCCAACCTCTGGGAGACAACTTCAAGAGGAGATACGATTTGTGTAACACTGAAGAGATGAAAATGATACATAGAAGTATGCCTTTTTTTTTTTTTTTTTATAGAATCTATTAATTTCCAGCGTAACCTTATTGCAAGCATAATTCAGCATCACACGTGCAAGTGAACCATTCCTGAGACTTTTCAAGGACCTATGATAGTTATGAAACTCCAGAAACCATCAAAATTCAAAGCATACGACCACAAAAGAAGCTCATGTAGATTTGACCGAGCTAACAGAAACTTATCAGTGTTTTGCCCAACAGAAGGAGGATTTGATCTGTGGAAAGAGTAACTTTTTCAGGCAGAAAAGCACAGGATGGACTTTGGATGCAGAGCAGGAATCCATCTGTGAAGTCACGGCACTGATGCAGACGTAAGGTATCCATAACAACCACAACCACCACAGAGCAACGCAGACACAGAAAGGAAACTTAAGGAAAAAAAGGTTTTTATATATACCTGAGTGTGTGTGTGTGTGTATATATAAGTATATATAAAAATAAAAGCAGGAACACGTTTCTCCTGCAATACACAATAACTACAACAGCGACGTATGCTGACTATAGCCCTCCCTGCTGAAATTCCATGTTGTATGTATTTCCAACTACTTATTCTGACACAGGATTTCTCCTAGGATGGGAAACAATTACAATTTAACAGCCACACAACTTTTTCCACAGCTGCAGCAGCGCACCACAAGAAAGAAACGATTCCATTTGCCCCAAGGAATAGGGTGCCTTTCCATTTCCCTTTCTCCCACAGGTGGGGCTTCCACATCTGTATTAAAATCACTTGGACAGATGAGTATTTACTTACTGGAGCAATAATAGCAACGTGAACCTTTGAGTTTTACATAGAAAACTACGTTTTCCCATGAAATTTTGACCATTTTAAACCAAAATAATGACAGATCATCTTTCTAAAGTAAACAGTGGCAAGACATTTTATATTTTTGCCTGTAGCATAGCTCCTGCAGACACCAGGAAAGCATAAACACCCTAAGAGTTGAACAGCCCATGTATCTCCTGTACTCCTGGTGAACACCACAAACAAGGACCAACATCTTGCTGCCGTCCTGTGACAGGCTACAGAGGGGCTCAACAAGTCACTTGGTACAAATAGAGCCTTGCTAGACGAAAATTCCTGCAAAACAGCATGATTTAGTGACACGCCAAAGCGCCCCAATTTCCTGCTCCAGCATGGCTCCAACCTCTGGTTTGATTTCTCCAGATTTGAAGCACCTGAGCTTCAGGGACCCAAGGTAGGAGCCCAGTCACCAAACTCCCTCTATAATTATGCAAAGTAAGACCAAAACCATTCCCCTTCCATATTGATGACGGAGAGGCCCATAACTTCAGTATTTCAGCCAAATTAATAAATTCAGATGTTTCAGAAAGAGTGTCCATACATACGTTTTTACTCCTGCTGGGACTCCTTCAGGCTAACAAACTGGGACTCTGGCCTTGCTTGTAGCTCACTTTTTTTTTTGAAAATAAAAAGATACTCATCTGGGAAACACAATCTAATCTATGATTACGCTTGGAATTTCCCAAATTTAACAGGAAAATAAAGGTTACTATTAATGAAGCTAATGTTTATGAAGAAAGAGCAGTTTCATTAAAATCACTCAAAACTGAACTATGACCAAAAAGGTACTATTGGTCTGCTTGCAAACATGATTTTAAAACTGGGGTTTTTTATAATTTTCTTCTGTTTTGGTTTTTTAAACCAAGAACACTAAGTTGTGGTAAGAAAGCAATTATTTGGGTCTAGAGCTTTCTATTTCTATAAATGTTATAGCTGTAACACAAATTTACATGTGGAGGACAAAATAACACTAATGTTATATTCATGATATGTAAAAGCATTCAGGAAATATTAAAAGTTTTAGGCTAATTATGCAATGTACAAGGGGGTTGAACAAACTTTAACAGAAGTAATGTGTGAGAAACTCAAGATGTATCACCCATAGTTCACTGGCTCTAGTTGAGTTGTTCCACTTGATTGTTATTTGTACAATTGTAAATCAAAAAAAAAAAGCCTCTACCTTGTTTGTGTGACATTTTAAACACTTTTTTTTTTTTTTTAAATCAGTGAATAAACACAATTTGCAGTATCTTCATAATGCAAAGTTTTAAATAAAAAAAATCAGAACCCATGACCGCGACACCGTGATATCTCTCAGTCGAGAACACAAACCTTCCAGGGTGATTAACAATAATACAGAGAAGATCATACCAAAAAAGCAGCAAGACTCCTTGGGGGAGAATCCCAGTCAAAGCAGCTGCTGATGAAGTAGGCGGCATTTATGAGCACCATGATGCAACGCTTCGTCCGGATAAAGTTCCTCACCAGTAGCTGTTAAAAAGATGAAAGAATGAAAATATTTCAAAACCCCAAAAGCTTACCACATTGACATCCTTAACTTGGGTGAAGACTGAGAAAAGAAAATGTCAAGGCCCCTAGCTCACAAATTGAGACAGATGTTAGTTTAAAATTTGAGAATTCTTGGGAAAGAGAGAATTTTAGTTATACGTGTCAACTGATATTTGCTGAGTTTAATTCTACAAGTTGATGTCTTCGTTTCCACAACTGTGGACCAGTTCTAAAAAGCCATTTGCCAAATTTGCCAAATTATTTTAAGATTTCAGAGTTTTGTTAAGTAAGCAAGACTTTCTCCATTCTCAGTTACTTAGAAAATTCTGGCCTTTTTGAATAAAAAGATGCTGTAGGACACCATGCAAACCATGCAAAATTACTGTTCTAATCTAATTAAGATCACCTACAACCTGCTACATCCAATTTTACCTTGATTTGTAACAAATTTACGATGTATTTTGACCACCACATGTTTTTAAGTATTTTTCAAAGTAACTTTAACTGTAGACATTCCGTCTGCATGGTGATGAGACACAACAGCACTGGGTTTTGATTCAGAAGAATACCCTGAAATCTTCTACAATGGCAATTCACTTGACCAAAAAAAACCTGAAGAAAACAGTGAATGATTTATGAATTGAATAGCACAGAAGGCACGAGGCAGGAAAGACACATTGACTCTCAGAAAATGTGGATGTTTTAAAAGGCAAACACCCCAGCGGGACTGTGGGGAGGTGTCTCATGCAAGCTAATTTTTAAAAAAACAACCCAAAGTGGGTATTTAAAGTTTACTCTTCTTGCCATCTGCAAAAAGCTCAATGCCCTGTTCTGTTATAAAGTGGGAAGAACAATTAACCTTGAAGAAAAGGCCTTGCTGTTTTTCCTCTCTGGAATAGCAGTGGAAGATGCAGCTTCAGTAACTGTATTACTCACAGCAGTAAATAAAGAAATATTTTGCCTCTTGAAATCTTTTTTAATGAAGTACATCATACAACTGATATAAAATTCATCCAGCAGATAATTTAAATGATGCTCAAGCCTATAAGCTTTCAGCAAAATAAAAGCTGATTTTGAGGCCTTTGCCTTTTCACTACAAACAACAAAAAATCTCGTTCCCACAGTCCAGCCCAAAGCCCAGTTCTCTTCATATAAAATACATCATTTGTGGAACATGAAAAACTGAATGAAAAGTAGTTCAGGTGGAGAAAAAGGCAAGATGTGTTTTGAAGTATTTTTTTTTACCAAAAACATTAAAACTGAGTGTAGCAAAAATGTCCAGAGAAAAAAAAGAAAGAGCATCCAGACATTTTGTACCCACAGGACTCTCCAAAGTAATAAAGGGTTTTATTCTGCCTTCACCTTTGATTCAAACCTTACTCAACGAACTTATTTGAAATTTGGCTAAAAGGATGCTGAAGGACCCTCTCCCCTGCAACAAATGGAGATCTTTCGGGTCAAGGTTAACAGCAAAAATTTATGCAAGACTTAGTTTACATGCACCTGCGCTATCATCTGATATGTGTGGAACCTGATGGTTTCAACTGTGTTCTTATTCACCTATTTCATGGAAATTAAGCTGCAATTTATAGAGGAGACACAATAAACCCGTGTATTTTGTTTCTGCCTCTTCCGACCTTTCATATTCTTTTGTAAACAGGTAATGAAAATGTTATTCTTTACCCTCAGCAGTACGATACCAGATATTTCGGGTGTGCACACTTGATATTAAGGCTTTCGGAAAGGATTAGTATTTCCTTACTTCTTTACCTGTTTAGACAGTCTGTTTTCCTCTTCAATGTACTTCTGTTCTTTGGGCATTAAGGTGCGTATGCTGGCTTTCACCTGCAGGTTAAAAACGCGTGTCAGTGTCTGGAGCTCGCTCCTCGTTAATAACACATGCAAAAAAAAAAAATTAAAAAAAAAATTAGGGAGTTTGAAAGCTGGGGATGCTGATCCCAGAGAGAGGAGGGTCGGGAGGAGGCATGAGCTCCTCGGTGGAGGCTGCGGCAACAAAAAGGGTGGGAGTGCCAGGCAGTGGCAGAGGAGCATTCTGTGGTAGACATCAAGGTTTTGAGGGAAAATGAGGAATGACAGAAATTCTCTACAAATCGGGAACAAAAGCTTTCACGAAACTGAACTCTTTAGCCGTACAAAAAAGCCAAAGTTAAGACTTACAGCATTAAAAATCACATCTATTTCAAGATAGATGACCCCCTTTGTTGGCCCTGTCAGCTGCTTGTTTTTCAAGACGTAGGCTTTCTGTTCACCATTTTGAATCTGCAGGAAAAGGACATGACAGCCGTCTGTCTCGCGGTCTCCGCTGAATACCCCCCCGGCGACCCCTGACCCGCGGCTGCTGAAACTGACAGAGAACCCAAAACAACTGTGGCAAGTCTGACAAGTACCTGTTCATTACCAGGACCCAGTCTGTCAGGAAAAATTAACTATCATGGGACTCAACACGGCCGTGAATTGAGTATGTTAAAATTTTAGTGTTCTTATTACAGACCTCGGTTGAGAAATGACAGACACAGAGCTGCAAACCTTTTTTTTTTTTTTCTTCTTTTTTTCCCTTTTTTTTTTAAATTTTTTTTTTTTTTCTCCTCCCCCCCTGCCCCCCCCACTTCAGCAGGAAAAATACAGAGTGGTCTGTCAGGTGAATGAAACTTACAGACAGCAATGGTATAGCAACTTTGCCTAGGAAGTCAGCGCTGCGGTCCCGATCTTCGTCATAAACTGTCACCTCAAGCACCGAGTGGATGTCTTTAACATTGCTACAAAAGGGAGAAGCACACACAGAAGGGAGAAGGAGTCACCTACGCCAGCGGGTACCAAGGACAAAAGCCTGGAAAGTTAGCAAAAAACCCAGATTTTTTTTTTATTTTTTTTTTTATTTTTCCCAGCCGTGGGCAGAGAGTGGGAGTGAAGTAAAGGAAGCTCAGGGCAGCTCCCCCCTCGATGCGAGGCGACCCCGGCAGGAGTTTACCCCAAGATGATGCTTTAAAACCCCTCTCCCGGTGTCTGGAGCTGGGCTGGGGGTTTACAGGACCCGGAGCTGTGGGGTGCATCCCTGACCCCCAGCGACCCCCAAACAATCCCTGCTGCAGACACCCAGAAAGCCCCCCCTTGGCCAGCGAGAATAACGACAACGACCCCCAGCGCCAGAGCATCCCTCCCCCCCTCCTAAAGTCCCTGCCTGGTTACAAGCCTACCACAGTCATTACAGCAAATTAGGGGTGAGCCAGGCAAAACGATGTGTTGTTTTCAGCTGATACTGCTTTTTTTTTTTTTTTTTTTCTTTTTGGCCCGTGAGCTGTTAAACACGCTGGCACCACACACGACAAACGTCACTGCACGTTGCAAACTCTCACGTGAAAAATCCTTATTCACAGAGGAAAACACAATTGTTTTGAGAGAACTCATCTTTGATCAAACGGCTGATCCGAGCAATAGGGATTCAAGCAAAGCAGTTTAACTTCAGCAAAATATATGCCTCCACATTGTTAGCCCCAAATTAATTAACAACTCCAAGGGTAAATAAAATAGTCAATGCAAACATACACAGAAGAGCAGTGAAAAATCTCCTTTTCTGTTTTTATTCCTGATTAGTCTTTTGTCTCTACAAAACCACGCAATTCCTTACGCAGAGAACTCTGCCGAGGAGCAGAGGTTGATTAGTTATTGCCTCTATCAGTAGATAATTAAAAATAAATCACTGAAGAGTTTAGTGGGGTTTTGCAGATACATAAATGAGAACTAAGTTAACGACTTAATGAGAAGTACAACTGTTGTGATTTTTTTTTTTTCTTTTGTTCTGAGTTCATTCCTGAAAGCTCACTGCAGGGCAAGAAAGGTATGCGTGGCAAATACTTGAACAGCAAATTTAGAGGAAAAAATAAACGAGTTAAAATCAGACTGCGTTTTGAGACCGAGAGCAAAACACAGCATTTTCATTGACGACAAAGTGAGGTATGTGTGCAGAAAGCTAAAGCTTCCCCTGGTTTAGCAGAGGACTGTTAGCTGGTTCCTGCAGCAGAGCATCCTGCCACCGACCAGCCTCCTGCTCGCTGGTGTCACCCCGCAGTCAGGGAGAGAAGACAGGGTGGGGAGAAGACAAATAACAGGAACATTTTGTTTGCAGAAGACTTTTTTCCTATTCTGTCACAACCTTTCACCGCCTTCAGAATAACAGAGGAATAAAAAAAAAAAACCCAACTGCATCAATTCCCCATGAAGCAAACGTTGAGGACTGTGTTGCAGCAGCCTTCATGCTGGAGTCACACTCCATGGCCCCGTGAGAAGCACAGTTGGCCAATGGAAAGAACCAGGGGAAAGTATCTGATCATTAACAGAGAGAAGCAATGAAAGCACTTAAAATTCCTTCCTTTATACAGTTATCCAATGTTTCTTAAAGTTAACAACCGCATTTTAATGAAGGTCATTATCACAATATCCTATTTTCCACCCAAAACTTCAGGGCCAAATCCAGTGTGGTGTGTTTGGCCCTGGAAACTCTCCCTGAAGCTTGCAGGGGTCTGGAGGGCTTAGCATTATACCTTCCAAGATACAGTACAGACCTTGGCGTTTTACCTTTAAAATGGTACCTCTTCTCTACTTTTTTTTTTTTTTTTTTTTTTCATGTTTTTAATGCTTAAAAAAGTATTCAGTGGTTTGGTTTAGAATTATCGGTATGCCACCACGGTCTTTCTTCAGAGCCAGCAGTGAGTATCTTTGCTTCACATGTACTTCACACGTACTCCCCCCGCCTCCAGAAAACAGCCCCCAGCCCCCTCCGAACACTCACAGACCCCAAACACCTACAACGTGAAGACTTTGTTCCACTCTGGGTTGAGGTTCTTGTAGACGGTATGGGTCAGCAGCCTGTCGTTGTTCAGTTCAACCACACAAAACGGGTCGCTTTTACCTACAAGAGAAAATTTGGAACAAAACTTACGAACTAAGAAAACCCACCATGAGCAAGGTTTGAATAAAAACTAGTTTTGGAGGGTTTTTGGTTTTTTTTTTTTTCCTTTCTTTCTTTGCCTGAGCTGCATTGTAATTCTCTCAGGAATTAATTCAGGGAAGTCCTATGGTCTGCATTATATTCAAGATGATCATAACAAGCTGTTCATCTCCATAATCTATTAACATTCTTCACTAAAAGAACATCTTTTTTGTCTTTAAAAAAAAAAAAACAAAAAAGAAAAGAAAAAAAATCCCCATACAGACTTTTCTGATGAAAAAACAGCATGTTCCTAAAAGGTGCCAAGCACCCTTCTGAGACAGCTAAGAGAACTTTACTTTAATGGGGCCAATCCCACATTGGCTGTAATGATAACATAATTAGAGCATTTTGATACATAGGAAATGTATTATTCCGTACTATTTGTAATAACACAGCACCTACGATACTTATCCAAAGATTACTATGCCTTACATGCTTCACGCTGTACAAATCCTCTCCCCAAAATCAAAAAACCTTAAAGACAGGCTCAGATGAAAGGCTGGCACCGGAGAAAACGGGCAAGCACAATTAAACAATGAGACGGTATCAGCTGGAATGATGGGCTGTAGTCTCAGCACAGCAGAAGCCCCAACGAGGTGGAGATTTTTGTATACATTAAAGCACAATGAAGTAGCTTTGCATATATTTACAAGAAGGTCCCCCAGCATGAAAGCCACCACAGGAGAAAGTGTGAAGATGCCGCTTTGAAAATGTAATGTGTAGATAATGGAAGCCGTACACTATGCTGGATATGGAAGTTGATAATTTTATATATATATTTTTTTTAATTTAAAGAAAAAGAATGGAGAAAGGAAGTGCGTGTGTGCGAGCCCCTGAATATCAAATAAGCAGCTCATGGCCTGCAAGTGAGCCATGCTTAGACACCAAGCAAAGAGCAAGAAAAGATGCATGAAACTTATACTAAGCTTTTTCTTAGATATCCACGAGGCCACAGTTCATGTCTAGAAAGCAGAAGGAGGAAAGCAGACACCTGAACCTCGCTCATAACAAGGGTCTGCTCCTGTGAGAAAGGAGCTCTCCGAAGAGGGAGGAAGCCAAAGAAGGGAAGATCGGCATCTCCAGGGTTTGGGGGCAACCCTGAAACTCTCTGGAAGGGTTAGAAGGTGCTGGGGGGAAGATCCAAGGAACATCTCTGATGGAAGGAGCGGTAATGAAAACATGAGGGGCACGGTGAGAAGACAGTTGCAATAAAGAGGCAATAAAGGGAAGAAATCATAGTGTGGAGTAAATTCTTTAACTCATATTTCAAATTATGACAGTAATGACAACCACTCTAAGTGCTGGCCAAGATGGAGAGATGCTATCCCTCCTACCTATTTTGATTTCCTCCAGTAATTGAAGAGAACAACCTTTGCCTTCAGCACAGAACACAAGTGGGTGCCTTATTTTCATGTAAGGCTGCAAATATTCAAGTAGAAAGCCATAGAATAAATTGCTGCTCCCAGAACCCAAGGGGGCTTTCTCTGATGGAAATTAACAACTGAGTTGCACGTCACAGAGCGGCTCCTTCTGGTTTTCTCTGGACAGCAAAGGGTTTGGAAGTCATTGAGTGTTGGCCTCCCAGAATCAAACCCAGGGCACTAAGCACTAAGGTGCTTCACCATGTCCTCGGTGGCTCCGAGATGCTTTGTCAGGCACCATAAGAAGCCATAAATTGAGCAGCTCAATGGGGCTACATTAATGATATTAGGGAGGCATGTAATTTGTTTCATACCTTATACAAATGACAATGAAATCAATATTTAGACAAAGCTGTCCAGGGGGCACATCTCCCAAACTGCTGTATTGATCCAGGCTACATCAGGGGTTAATGTGCATATTATTAACTTTAATGATAAAGAATAATTGTTTTAAACACATTGTGAATTACAGTTAGAGTTGATGTTTACCTCCTCTAGAAAACAATATATCACTGAATCTTTCCCATTAAGCTTTCAAAATGATTAATTCATTGGTCAGCAGAGACAGATGTATCACACGTCTCAATATTCTCCTACTTCAGAAGCCTAAAAGGTGGGAGGAAACTTAAACAATTTATATTTACTAAGTTCTTTGGATTTCTGTTTTTGAGAAAGAAACACCCAGAAGATAGTTAAAATAACAAGGCAGAACTGACACAGCCCGCGAGGGAGGTGATATTACTTTATCTCCTTTTTTAAAGTATCTTCAATCATATTTGCATATGATAGTTGGTACAATGTAATTTGTGCTAATTGGTTGTAGAGAGACAGAAGAAAATGCACCACAGTGTCTAAAGGCCATCTTCTGTAAACAAGGAGAAAGTATTTACTACGTTCATTTATTTTCTGCATCTGTTGACACGCACTTTTTCAGTGACTCTCCTCATAGATTTATATGGATATCAATTCACTTCAGAAAGCTAAATAATGTGTAACATCAATCAATCACAGAGGTCCTCAATCAAACCAAATGGTTTTCAGAAGTAAAAACCAACCCTCCCACACTCAACTTTTGATGTCTCCTTACCCCATAACCTGAGTAAACTCAAATTTACTCGAGTAAATTTGAGTAGATTCGGTAAATCTAGTGCCCAAGATTATTGGAGGGAGGGAAAAGGGGGATTCTTTCATGGCCACTTCCTAAAAATTGAGAAATGTTTTAAGGTTTAGTTTTCTATTTCCCCCCCTCTAGAACCACAGACAAACCTGCATTCCCCAGCTGCTGCCGCGGGGATCACACCGCAAACAGGGTAACTGCTTACTTCTTGGAGACAAGCTTTAAATTCCTCCCAACTTATGACAATTTAGCAGCTCCTGCAGGTTCAAAAAGCAACCACGAGGAAAACAATGCAAACTTTGCACTTCTTAAAGGCAGCCTCAGACAACTTCTGTCCAGTTATTGCCACAGGCAACTTCAAACCAGAGGCAGATAAATGGTCTCCCTCATTTTTATAGAAAAGAACCACACGTGTTCAGAAGAGTACGTGCTGCCCACCCAGCAGCTCTACACGTACACGTAAATACCCTTTGATTAGGTTTGTGCTGCTGGGGCTCAGTTGCACCATTCTAAGTTATGTTCTCACCACCCGTGTGCCAAATCACGACTGATCACTCTGTATCACCGGCCACGTGTCAACAAATTCTACCCAAATCCCTCTGTCTGCTGAGGATCTTCCAACCAGTTCCCGGCTCCCTGCCCTTGGTAGGACCCCAGCTGCCGTCCCACTGACCTCAGAGGTACTTGAGTTGATCAGGAGGACACCCACAAACTTCTTTCAGATAGAGCCCTGAAGGTGTGCCCAGTGCTGTGCAAGGGTAAGACGACCACCACCTGCGTAATAACATGCCCCCGGCACCAAAAAAAACCAGCACTTAATGGTTTTGAGTAATTCCACGACTCAGTGGGACTAATCACTATTGCACCTAGCACTGTTTGAAGGAATTCACGAGACAGGCAGTAAAAACAGGGAAATGACTGAAACCAGACCTGCAGTCAACCTCGGTAAGAGGTAAAACAAATCTCATCAATCCATTCTGTTGCTGTAACATGTCATGCTTTTTGGACTCCACTTGTACAGTCCTACGGGCTCCTGAAATGACAGCAATAAAGTCCTAACTTACAAAATACAAATAACAATCTGGAAGGGAAAGGAAAAACAGCTTCTCTTTGGATGAATCTCCCTCACCTTTACCCACTACACACTGGGACTATCATCTGAGAATGTCCCCTAGAAAGGAATTCTACTTTGCAAGGTAAGACCCCACTGAAAAAAAATAATTTAATTGAAACTGACTTTTCCCATTTTATTCACCGTGCCACACACTGCATCCAGTTGGACAGATACCCTTGTTTGTGCTACGCTGTGTTGCATTTAATCTACAGACAGTCAGTGAGACCGGAGCACAAACTGAAATTACTTTACTTAGACCTCTAAGTGAAGTATTTTACTTTAATCAGCATGGTGTCCCTCACATTAATTAAAACATTCCGTCTTTTATTTGTCACCTAACTTCTCAGAACAGCACATGCCCCTGGATGAACCCTACACCCACCAGCTCACACCAGCCCAACTCATGGTTGACCTGCAGGAGAGGCTGACCAGGAACTGGAGAGGTCCTACCCATTATTTCCTTCAACACCCAAAGTCCGCCCCAGCCTGGGAAGCCCTTCAAAGAAGAGATACCATCAGTTTGGGGCTCAGATTCATTGTCTGGAGCACAGAAGGCTGGCCACTGGAACAACTTTTTTCTCCTGCAAGTATGTAAAATACACTTCTTCATCATACCAAAGAGACCTAAATAGTAACAATTTTTAATTACTTCTCAAAACATTTAGAAAGTCAAACCAAGAAAAACTCAGCACCCACACAATTTTATCTTCTAAATTTTCTCCTCAAGTAGCTACAGCACCACAATGCCTAAGAATTTTGCTGTGGTTTTCACTCGGAAAAGTTTGGGAAAAGCCCTTTCCATCAGTCCCAAGACCGTGGGACTTCCACATTCACTGATGAGCTGGGGATCACGATGCTGGAACCCACCAGCGAGCACCAGAGATGCTGTGTGGCTTGGGAACCCGTGTGAACTGATGTCCTAGGGCTAATGGACCGGTCTCAGACACAGCCCACTGAGATGGAAGTGAGCTGGACTCTGTCTAGTCTATTGGGCAGCCTAAAAAACAAAACATTGGGCTTCGTCTCAAACTCAGCCCCAGAATTACTGCTCCTGACCAATTCAGAGGCAAGTATCTTCTCTTTGTTTAAATATCAACTTCACCTGAACATTGGAGCTGTCAAACTGCAATACAGCATAATTCGTATTTCTGGGCAAGTTAAACAGGTATGCCCTTCAATGGACCCTGAGGGGGAAGCTGTCCCATAAAATTTCTTGATTCTTGGTAGATTGTTTTCCCAGCAAAAGTTAATTTCAGGATACTGTAACTCTTCCAAACAGGAACTTTAATTCAACATAATTACACTTTTGTGCTCACTTTCTAGCTCCACTGGTATAGAAATAGGAGTTTTTCTTGATGAAAAGCTATCAAAGCCCAAATTTATGTTTCTCGCTTGCCACGTTTTGTATGAGTTAAACTGTGATGTCCTTTCTTTACAAAGCTCTACAAAATGCATGCATTTGTCTCCAGAAAACTGCGTGCCATCTGCATATTATTTGGTTAAAACTGTAAAAAAGGAGGCTTTAGTAAACAAACATCTGCAGACACCCATATTTTATGCAGTTAAGATGACTCCGTGCTTCGGACAGGGAAAAAACACCTGTGTGCAGTCATAAACATCGTGCTTTTCTGGTCTCGATCTTTGAAAATCCAGCTTGTTGGAAAGAAAATAAAAAATCAGGAGGACCACCAGTCGCCAGAGAGCGACTCTTATCTTTATTAATCAGAGCTGCTAAGGGCTCTTTCAAGGAGCTCCCGTTGATGCCATTGCTCTTCAGGGCAGGAGGAGACAAGAAACAGATCACAGACCTACCTGTGCCCTGAAAAACCTCTCTTCTCAAGGATTAACTCGCCAGGGAGATGGGACAGCATGGGGCCACCTCCCCGTGAACCCTGAGGAGATACACTGCCATGGCTATAGAAAGCATGCCCTGCTCCAGTCAATGTTCAGGGACACAAATAATTTCCTAGCTTGCTTTCTCCAACAGTTTTCTCAACAAAAGGAACCACGTGGCAGGTATAATGGGGATTGGAACTTCACATTTGCCTGCCCCTGATCAGTTTGTGGAGTTTCACAAAATGACAGAAAGTCAACTCCAGCACTGGCTAGACCATGATCTGATTGTAAGCAGACCCCTAACGTTATTCTGAAATATTACGTGAATTTTTTGCATCGTTAAAATTAGATTATCCAAACTGAACTGGAATCGCAAAGACTGCTAAACACGCTCTGGATAGTTAAAAAAATTTAAAAAATAGATTTCAATTCGATTTCTCCTTTTTTTTTAAAAGTCAGGTTCCCGGGCCACCGCTTTGCAAAGTTCAACCAACTTTAACGTGGTTACGAGAGCTGAAATATTGTTTGAATATTTCACAGGGCATTAGGGCTCTCCCCTACTGCTGGCCATGCCTGTCCCTTACAGATCCAAGTCCCCGCAGCCCAAAAAAAGGCCTTTATTTTTTTTTTTTTTTTGGGGGGGGGGGGTGGGGGTGGGGGGAGAAGACAAGACAGGCTGTTCATGGCTCTGGGGGGGCAGTGCCACTCACACAGAGGCTAATGTCACCGGTGCTGTTGCAGGCTCCCTGCCCGCCAGCTGCTTGCCACCGAGCATCCATCTGACCTTTGGCTAGGAGGAGGGAGGGCTCAATAGCCACAGAAGCCGCCTTGTCGAATGGATTAAGGAGAGGACCCAGGACGAATGCCAGCTTTGACAAGGACTTGGCTCTGCCGGCCCTCGCCGAGTCGGTTAACCTTCCTTAGTTTTTCTAGCCTTAAAATGGGAAATGGTAATTCCTCTCCGGCGGTGCTGCTGTGTGGCAGGGGAGGGGAACCGTGAGATACCCGACCAGGCGAGTCGGTGCAGTGCCACAGGGGTGTCACACTCACTCCCACGCAACATTTACAGAGGGAAGAAAAAGTTAATTATCAGTCACAAGCCCTTCTTTCACCATATATTTCATTTTAAATGCTACGGTTAACCAAAAATCTATTAAAAATCCTACTTTTGCCATTTAGTATCCTAGAACTGCTACCTTTTTTAAAAAAAAAGTAGTTTTGCAGTACAAGACATTGGACTGTTGTCTTCAGGCAACCGGCACAGACAGGACCAGGTGAGATTTCATCTGCAGCAGAGAACTGCCCATCTAGTAGATTTCCGTACTTTGTGAAGATAATTCAAGTGTATATTGAAATCTGGTTGCGCTAATTGACAGAGCAAATTACTTTTGGAACCGTATTTCCAAAGGGCCTCTGAATTTATTCCTTCAATTTTACATGCATGGGCTTCCATACCTTTGTGAATTTAACGTTTGTGTACATCACTCTGACATTCCCCAGCATTTGAAGAACAATTTCAAAGACTATTTTTGCACATGTGGTATTAGGACATTTTAGTAGAACAGATTTTAGAAAACTCATTTACATTCCGCACATTTAGCCACCTTGGTATCTTCATCCTACTTTCAAGTGCTTTAATCAAAATTTTAACATGGAATTTTCTTAGTAGAAAGGCTGAATTCCAGACATATCACTAAAAAGAAAAAAAAAAAAAGAAATCTTGTGCCTCGTTTTCTATGCTTATTTTCTATTCTTCAGAGAAGGAGAATCCTAAAAAGCTTTTGACTGTAAACCTAAATAACACCAAGCTCTCTAGTAAAATCTGCCTGATATACCAGCTTCTGAAATCTCGGTACCCGATAAAACCCCGCAGAAAACTGATTAATAATGAGGTCAGAAATACAAATAAATTTACTTCTAATGAAGACTGGAGACACAGTAATCAAAGTGTTAAAAATTCATTTCATGCACATCTCATTTGCCTCTTAGCTGATATTTATCACATAATTCTGTGAGAAAGTGGAGGCCTAAGATGCTCCAGATAAATGTCTCAATTAATTGTACAGAGGTAGCCCTCTTTGAGCTGAACCAGAGCTGTGAGCTCTTTATTAAAAGCACCATTCTGTAGCCTGTAACCTTGTTCCTTGACTCCTCTCTAGTTTCCAATTTAAACAAGTCCCCATGCGGCCGGCTCTAAAGGGCTTTGTCTCCCTGTCATTGTTAGGAGAGCCGAGGCATCCTGGAAGTGTGAAATCAGACCTCATGAGCTGAACGGTTCCCCAGGGAACGCCGGACGGCGCAGAAGGTCAAAGTCATGGGCTGGACCATCTGAAAGCGTCTGATCGCCGGTCTGTGACACGGCGAGGGGGATGGGGGCAGGGGGAGAGGGGGACGGGGGGGGACGACGGGGGAGAGGACATGTCTTAATTAGAGCCCAAAGACAGCAAAACAAACTGTTTTCCAGGCAGGCTCCGCTGCACGGAGCTTGGATTTTGCTCTGCTGATGAATCAGGTGCTCACTCGTAATGCTCCTCAGAACAGCAGCAGGACTCTGGCCGAAAGTCGACCAGGCCTGTGGCACGGCCTGCTCCCTCCTCGTTAACAATAAAGCAGAAGAGCTGTTCAATTTTATTTTGTGGTACCAGGACAAGGAGGAAGGCATCTTCCTGTGAAGCCTGCAGCCTTTCTCCACCACGGCTTTGCTCCAGCGGGGATACTCGTACCCCACCACGGCCTAAACCATGATGGCGGGTCCCTCGCCTTCCAAAAGTCATATGGGTTTGGTGAACACAATACATACTAATTTCAGAAGCAAACTGACATGATGAGTCTATCAGCCCCTATGTTTTCTTTCCTGCAAGCACACGTGGAGCCATGCTGGGGCTCCCCAAGCAGCCGAACCCTCAGGAAGGTCTTCCAGGGCAACCACAAGTGAGCAAAGACACGGGGGGAAGGGGAATTTAGGATTTAGGGAGGGAACAGCCTTGCACTGAACAGCTAAAAACACAATGGGAGGTTTAAGTGAAACTTTCTTCTCAGGAAGAGAAGGAAAAAGTTAACGCCACGCTGAATGTCTTTCCATTTGTTAGGTTATAGTTTGAAAAACACATTAGAAGATAAATTTTCCAGGAAGGGGTATTTGCTGTGGCCACAGTTTCCATCAGAACACAACTTTGCATTGGTGGAAGCCCTAACACTGTGTTTTGACCGTGGAAAGATGCTGTTTTTCTGGGCGAGACACCCTCACAGACCCAGCCTTTCTGTCAAGGGCTCTGCTCCTGGAAGATGCCCTGTTCTTCAGCTCTCCCTGAAACCAAGGTGAGCTTTCAGGCACTGGTGGGGAACCCTCCGACCCCCTCAGCAGTTCTCCCTTTCCTAGACTTCCTTGCAAGCAGCTTCTGAGTGAGGAGAAGCCTCACTTTGTTCTTTTCTGGGGTATTTTTCAAACCCAGTCATGGCATGTATGAGCAGAGCCCCATTTTCCGACTTGCTCCCCGGCCCACGTCTTGGCCGAAATTTCAGCCCACCCTGGCATCTCGTTCAACCACCGCCCTTAATCTCCTTTTTTTTTTTTTTTTTTTTTAAACTAACCTTAACGATTTGAAG
Source organism: Gallinago jamesoni (assembly GCA_025769975.1). Lineage (NCBI taxonomy): Eukaryota > Metazoa > Chordata > Aves > Charadriiformes > Scolopacidae > Gallinago > Gallinago jamesoni. The sequence goes on from JAOQGH010000019.1 coordinate 79,249,092, forward strand.
TGCACTGTCCAACACTAGGCTATTGAGACTGGAGAAAAACCTGCCCTCGACTATCAACAGTTTATTAGGGGCTTAACTGAAGTGACCTACTGTAGCAGCATTCAGCTGAACGGGGCCATGGGCTTTCTGTGGAGAGGAGAAGAATTGAGGGTTTCATTAAAAAGTAATTTGTGCTTTTTACTCATTCATTCAACGGGAGTCTCAATTGCTCTTTATTCACACAGAGTTAATACAGTATTACAATGCTGCTCAATGAATGTATGGTAACAAAAGAAAAATTTCACATTTTGAAAGGGGGAAAAAAAAAATCCTTGCAACTGCAGTAAGATTGATGACTACTTAAAAGATTACAGAAATCTTTTTCCGTCTCTGCTTATGCTTAATGATGGAATATTAAGGATTTTTACAATCCATTCAGCCCAAACTAATAAATTTTGATTTATTGCTGCACATGGAAAGACTCCTGAAAGTGAAACGGGATAAGCTCAGCCGACGGGAAACAGCAAATTACACAGGTACAACACAGGTGTCTCGGGCTCGGAGGAGGGCAAAAGATTAACTCTGAAAAAACAGCACAGCAAGAAGAGCAAACTAGTCCCCAGCTTTTACTGGCACAAGCAATCCTCGGCCGTGTAAGTTACACCCCTGATGACAGCGCTCTCCTCACTGACTAATAACCCTTCCTCGGCTGAATAAAGGTGGAGGGTCAAGTTTTACACAGTTTTTGGCAACCGTGATTTATTGACAATCACCAAATTTCCACTGTGAGTTATTTCTAAATATTATTATTCAAAGTTTAATCTGAAATGAGCGACCTGTACGTACCCACAAGTGACTAAAAAGAGCTATAAATTACTACAGCACTTAATAAAACCCCTCTTTTCAAGACACCGGGTATTTTTGTCCAAAATATACAATGATTTCTGTAATAATGCCTGGAACGCACAGCTATTCCACAAAACATATCTGTCTTATAAATGTTTTTTCTTGCTAATGAACAAAATATGGGGGACATAAAAAAGGTATTGAGTGTTTTTCCCCCTCTTCCAGACTGTTGTTCTAAATGGAATGTCTGAAAAATTTTGGTAGCTCTGTACATCTTTAATTGAATCAAACGCATTTCCAAAAAAAAAATTTGTTCAACCAGCACAAATGACATGTTGATCTGGAAAAAGTCGAAGATTGAACGAGGTCAGGGACTGAATTATCCCATTTGCCCCTGAATAACTTAATCTCTCTCTCTCTGTTCAGACCACATTGGATTATAAGGTCAAAGCAGAGTGAGGAATCTTTAGCAGCGTTTCTCCAACCTCTCTGAAAACAGAATCTCTTATTTTGCGTGCCACAAACTTGGTGATCAGTTTCAGCAATAAAATGTTTGCTCTGTTACCTTGCCTGAGGAAAAAAACCCACATAAATACTGGTACTCATGCTAATTAACAAAACACTATTAAAAAGTAAGTATGTTGCTATATATCCACATCTGCCCCTATAACAGAACATTTATATCCAAATAGCAGTTAAACCAGCTAGATTAGTAAAGTTTCTTTTTTTTTTTTCCCTTTTTAAAGCAGAGATGGCTGTTTTCTGACCCAGAAGCAGCTCTTTTTGCTCCCTTCAAATTGAGCAACGTGAAGGTGATTTTACTTATGGGAGATAACGTGGACACTTCTGGAGAAAAACGGTCAGAATGGCTGAAATACTTTTTCTTCATTTTGAACAGCAAAAGGTTAAATTACCTGTTCAACTTGTATCACATAAAATAGAATATACAATTTTTTTTTCTTTTTTTTCTTATTTCCCTTCTTGAAGAGATAAGCAGTAGTTACAGGAAACGGCATTTATTTGAAACACCAGCAGCCTTGCTAAATAACTGACAGAGACAGAGCGCTTCTTTTGGCAAGAAGTTTATAACATTTAAGTCCAGAAGCTTTTATTTGCCTTGTCCACTGAGATTCAGCTTTAATTTGGATAATTTTGTTATCTCTTTATCTCCTACCAAAAGAACTCTTTTCTGTGCATTTTTTTCCCAGGACCTCTGATGAAGAAAAATGTACATTTCACCCTTCTGAGAAAAAAACCTACGTAGGGCTCTGCATCAGAATGACTTGCTGCCTTCTTACAAAAGTCCTGATTGTTCCTTTCCAGATTTTTTCCTTAATGAGCAGAAAGTGAGACTGTGCAAACAGACAACAATCTTTAGATAAACTCCTGTTTCAAACATCATCTTCTTCCCCACTTCTGAAAAAGCCCAGTCTTTCTACGGTATTTACTGTCACAGAAACTAAATGAATCCTTGCCTGTGACATCAGCTGCCATCAACGCTTCTGCCCTGATGACCTTCACCTGAAGAAATCCCACATCCTTCATGTTATGAAACATCGCCATTAGACTCTAAAAAAAAAAAAAAGAAAAAGATAGAAATAATTCTGGATTGCAAAAAAAGAAAAAAAGACAAACCAAAAGCAATATTAATAGTCTCCCCCCTACCCCAGATATAAGTGTAATTCTGTCAAACGTAGTCATGCTTTTAAGTACTGCTTTCTGAAGAATGTACAGTTGTCAGTGTTTCTTTAAGTGTTTTGCAACTTTAACATACCAATGAGAAATGCGAAAGAAAAATTAGAAGATGAATGATTAAATATAATACTGAATTAATCCCCTAATAGTACATGAACAACTGTGCATTGAAATTTTAAACGGTAGCAGTGTATTAACAAAATTAATACAAACAGTAAAACACTTCCTCTCCCTGAATGCTCTTCTGAGATCTGTGCTCACATTTTCCCCTTCATGGCTCCAATACTATTTTAAACAAAGGGTCAATATTGGGGTTTTTTTGTAGTTGTCCGTTACACACAAGCTTGCATATAGCATCTATGCATATATAAGCTTGCACATGGCTTGCAAATAACATAAGCAAAAACCATCAAAAGAGGATTATAACAACTTAATAACGTTTATAATAATCACATGCAAAAAAAGATTTAAAAAATGAATTAAAAGATGGTTCCAGTTTCATGGCAAAAAGCTCTTAATAGAAATATTTTTTAACATAAATTTCTACAACATCTGCATATATTAAAAAGCAGAATAAAAATTAAAGCATAGACTAAAATTGCATTTATTCATCCAACACAGTTTTACAAAGCCACCTGGAAGGTTGCTGCTCTTTCTTCTAATAACTCACAGTAACAAACGAGGAGTATTGCACCAGGCGGGTGTGACACGCCAAAATACTTGAGCTCTAATTCTGAATATGATTCAAAAGTTGCAGCATTATTTCAAATGATAGAACACTGAATGCAACTGTGAACCTGCAATCAGTTAATAACAAACCTGGCATTATCATTCACTGTTTAGATAACCAAGGGGAGAAACCCCAAAAGAGGAGACTAAAATTAGATTTTCAAATCCATTTTAGATCATACATATACGTGGCCTAATTTTTGGAGGCTTTTGCAATGTCTTGTTCATAAATACTGGCACATACCTTTATTTTGAAGCATTTTAAAATGTGGACTAATGCATTTAATGCCTTTGGCCTTTTCTAAAATTATAATGTAGGGCCGTTGAAACCTTTTCCACTGCTTATGATAACACCCAGTTTCTAGAAAACGCAAACATCCGGTAAAACACCAAGTCAACAATTCTTTCATTTATTATGAAGGCAAAATCGACTGTTTTGGAAAACCGGAATAAATAACATCCCTGATCTGAAAACCACAGGTGCTGCTTAAATGAAATATTAAATGTCAGCCTGCAAAAGCTACTGCGTGTTTATGTAGAGGTAACCTATCCATTAGCACGCTGGACTTATAATATATAATATGCATCCCTGCCTTTTTATTAATAAGACAATTCTAACAGTTAAATCACACTCTGGTATTAATTTCGGGAGCCCCAGCTGACCCCTGGGGGCTCACAGGGAGGGTCTGACCTTGGCATGCTGAAATGAGGGGTCTGTTGTGGAGCCCCACACGCTACACACGTGTGAACACGTATGTGCGTGTTATCACAAGAGAACAGTTAAAGCATTTTTATCATTTTTCAATAGGTGGCTCGCCAGAAACGCGGCTGATGGCCAGCTCCAACCAGTGCACTCTCCACGCTGCGTCAGGGCTTGGAAGCCTCTTACCGGGACCGGGACCAGCACCGGGACCGTTCTGCTCCCATACTGGGACCAGAGTGGGAACATCTACAGAAACCTCTCCACGTTTTACCCAAGTTTCCCACCGAGGGAGACAAACCCCAAGCCTCAGACAGAAAACAAAGGCAGAGCGAGCCGGGGGATGCCCCCCCCCCCCCGCCCCTTCCCGCAAGGCCCTGTGGTCCCCTTCCTCCAAATTTCATCAAAAAGGCACCGGTGCCCTATTATACTTTCCTACCTTTGTGAGTGTGCGGCAGAGCCATTATTTTTGAACTTTTGGCTGCAGCGAGCTGGCTGGCTGGGATTCACTCACCCCCCGGCTGCGGGGGCTGCTGGAAACACATACGACACCGCGGCAGAGGCTCCGGGAGGAGCAAATGGCTTTAATGCTTTACTTTAAATACATAACTTTAAGTAATGATTTATCAGATGGTATTCTGTCTTCTTATTTATGATTATTGTTGAAGGCCTCAAAAACCCACATGGTTTCTGAAGCCTGAAATTTCCGTAGCAGAGGAATCCGTGATTTGCTGCGCATCTTTTCAGCCCTCAATAGATGGGGAAAGATTGAAATGCTCTGGAGATGAGTCCTCTTTATTTTTTTAATGAAAGGCTGTATAATATATTTTCTGTATGGCTGCAGCAGCTGTCAGGGAGAGCATCTCAGTTCAGCTCTATTATGGGAGAAGCAATACCCCATCCTATGGCATGGAGATACACTGAGGGGCCAGCCCTGATTGACAGCTTGTCACCATGACGTCTTATTCCATCTCTGTTATGGAGAAAATTAATGTCACACCACCAGCCTTATGACTCGCTGTCATCTTAGAACTGCTCACCTTTTATCAATGCTCTAAATAACATTTCAAGCCCATCGTCTCACGGTGGACAATCTGGTCAAGGGACATTAAATCGGATGACTGTGAAATGTCATAATAAAAATGGAATGCTAACAACTTCTTCTCTAAACTAGCTCCTCTGGTTTTTAAACTGTGACAAGGGGGACTGTGGGTTCAGCACACCCGTTCTGAAAAGGTCATACAATCTCTCTTGGTCCGTACCCATTAATGCGCCCCCCTCCTCACCCCAAAAGGAATTAATCTTTTCAGACAATTGTGGTAAAATAATGGTTCAAACAGTAATGCCTGTTTAATTTGTAAGGCTCTGATGTTCAGCTACAAATGGTTAAATGACAGTAATAGAGTCATTTTCCAAGGCTATTTGATCTGATGGCAAGGTCAGCTCATTAACTGTTTTTGGCTGCAGAAAGGGTGCAAAATACATTTCTCAGATGGGAGCTGGATTTCTTTAAGGGGATGAAAAATAGAAACCCCCAAAATCCAGCCTGTCAGTGGGGACCAGTACATCTTGCTAATTGCGTATTCTTTCTTTGTATTGGTTCTGCAGCAGAGATATGAATACCAAAGGCAAACCGAGCACCGGTGAAAATAAACTACTTGAATTTCAATAATCTTTGTCATTTCTTTCTTCAGCTGTCCACCAGTCATTTTAATAAAACCAGTAAAATTTATGAAACATTTTATATATCGATGCTACAATTTTCAAAAACACACAATGAGAAGCTCACGCCTCCAACAATCAGAACATCTTCCAAAAATATAAATGTTTTCAAATGCATACAGGAATGTAAATACAAGAAAAGACACACATCCATAAATGTGTAAGAAAAGGAAATAAATAGATCAGTCTTAACAGGATAGAGTTATGCTCTACAATGGGGACAAAAAATTGAGAATTTAGGAAAATTCTCAGTGATTAGTGTGATTAATAATACACACTCGAAACATGTTTCTATGCTGCCACTAAATTATCAGAACCATCAGTATCACTTGACTGCTGTCATAATCCACAGGAACAGGGCATTGCTGCGCTTGGTAGCAAGAAGTATGTCACACCTCACAAAAATACCCACCACAAATTTTACTATCTTTATAAAGATCCTTCCTGACATCCACAGACCGCCTTGGTGGATCCCAAAATGTGCAGCGACTCTCTTAATTGTAATTATTTCTCAGAGACGGTGCACGATACCTTAGCTCTCAGTTGGTTTAGGAATATTATGTTTAGCCTCACTAAGTCACCTCTATTAAACTGTGTTTATGATAACGCTATTGGTGTATGAGTTGTACAAGCATTAGCAGACAGCTGATTCCGTGGAGATAGCCAGAATAAATTTGCTGAAGCGCACATCCTGCTAATCTGTTTGAAGAATATTGTACAGCATTAGTACTAGCACTTCATGTTATCTGCACAGCCTGATAAGGTACATCTTTATTAAATTCAGTTATTGAAAGGATGTCAGTCATGGAATAGGAATATTTTAAAATCTGCGGGAAAAAAAAAAATAAAATTAAGCGGCTCTTTGTTAGTCAGAGCCTGGTTTAATGGCTGAGTGTCTAGAGAAGCCTTTCTAAACACCTGGCAGCATTGTACAATAAAAGCTTTGTAATTTTAAGTGGAAATAGCTTTTTTTTTCCCCTTTCCCCCCCCCCTCCTTCTTTCTCTGTGTGCAGTGAGACAGTTACTTTCAGTGATTTAGGCATTAGCAAATGCTGGAGTAAGAGCTCCCCTCTCTGTTGCTTTGATAAAACTGCACAGATTCTGTGTAACGTGAGGATGCTGGGAAATGAAAATAATTTCCCTCTGAATATTTTGAAGTGGAAATACTGTTTAAAACTATTATTTTGAGGATACAAAATACGGCCCCAGCCCCTAATACACAGACAAAAAAGTAAGTTTTCTTGCCCCTTTAGTAGATGCTCCAGAAAAAAGCCGCGAGCTATTGGCACCTCCAGCCATCTGGCAGCAACACGCCCTGGGAACTGTACTGAGTGACCCCTCGGTTATTTTGTGATGATTAGTGAAAATTATCTGCAAGGCAGTGAAATTAACTTCTTGATGGCACGCGATCATAACAAGTATCTGAATTACTATTTTAAAAATACCTTATTGTGTAAAGATGGTTTGTAGCCTATGTGATGCTACCCGTACCAGCCACGATAATATTAGCAACTAGTTTAAATGACTGTCATTGGCTGAGGATATAAGGATGTAAGGGATATATTTAGATTTTTTTTTTTTCTTCCCCCCTACATAGAAGCGAACGTTTTGTGAACAAAGGGTAAGAGAGAAGAACTCCATACATATCTCTTGAGTATCTCCTCCCGCTCCTTCTGGTCCTCCAGGGAGGTGACGGAGAGGTCGGAGATGGTGACGGCAGCCGAGGCGGTGAGGGTGACCAGCAGCACCAGGCACCCCTCTCCCTCCTCCAGTGGCATCTCCAGCTTGTGGGTGTGCTCCCTGCTCAGGCTCGACAGGTCCACCTGGCACCTGCAAACAGACACTCTCGTCAGGACGGGGCTGTCCTCACCTCCGCTTGCTTGCATCCCACAGGACCAAAAAAAAAAACAAAAAAACCCCCACCAACCCAAATCAGTAGAAATCCCTTCCCAGCTTCTGGAAGGGCTTTTCTGCACCTTCAACCCCTGATGCTTCCTTGACTGTATTTTTTGAAAGGCTGCAACCTGTTATGCATGTGAATAAGTGCTGAAAAGAACATACGGGCACTAGGAAGCAAGTTGGCTTTTATGCCTCGCTCGAACCCAAGTCAAAGAGAATTTTAAAAATTCAGCTTCAGATTCAAAATGTACCTCTAATTACACCTCCTTTATATACACAAAATCTAAGTCAGTTCTGATGGGAACGTTTTTGATACCATTCATCTAACAACAGGAAAAATCCTCTCTTAAAAAAACAGTAAGTCTGCGTGGACTTAGTTGTGATGGAGTTAAGAGCAAAACACACCCGGAGCAGCCCCCAGGAGGCTCCTCTCCCGCAGAGAGCTGGGGTCAAAACTTCACCCGGGCACCCGGGATCAAATCTGATGCCCCAGCCGGCCGAGAAAGGAGGTGTCTGTGGTTGTGAGGAGCAGGGAATGTCACT
>JAOQGH010000019.1:79257304-79276909 GCA_025769975.1 Gallinago jamesoni
TAAGAGCAAAACACACCCGGAGCAGCCCCCAGGAGGCTCCTCTCCCGCAGAGAGCTGGGGTCAAAACTTCACCCGGGATCAAATCTGATGCCCCAGCCGGCCGAGAAAGGAGGTGTCTGTGGTTGTGAGGAGCAGGGAATGTCACTAAGGGCTGGAGCCCATCCACCCTCCTGCACCCACCCCACGGAGAAGGGCTCTGAACGGCAAAAACAGCTCAAAAATAAAAACTACAGCACGGAAGGGAAACAGCATCCCGAGCTGGACACGAGCTTTTAATTAAAACAAGAATACCTTAGGGTTAGTAATTAGTCTGCTTAGAATTTTTAATGCTTTAATTTGTGCCACGCACACGTTTCGACTTCCCGAGACTGCGACTCTGAGCCTGCCTGAAGTCTCATGTCCTGCACAGGAATTTCTGTGAAAAAGTACTATTTGGAATACTCTCACTTATAGCATCCCCCGGCAGTGTTTTGCCAATTCACTACTCTAAATAAAAACAATAACAATATTGAAAGAAGTAAATGAATGTATTATATATATCTTCAAGCCCCTGAATACTCTACTTTTAACAGCGATTATTTAATGTGACAAGCACATGTTCTAAGTGCCACTCTCACTAAACTAAACATCTAGCAAACTCTTTTCATAAAATGTCAATTGATTTTGAAGAGAAAGATAATGTGGTGACCGCAGGGCCAATAAACTGAGAAAAAGGTGGCAGACATGAATAAATAGGCATTTAAGGACAGGAAATAGCCAATTATGAGAATAAATGCAGCCTCATAAAATGGGGGTTGTAATATCACAGGCAGATTAGATTTGCTACTGGAAAAATTTATTTTAATTTTTTTTTTTTTGAAACATTTACTGTGTGTTGTGCAGCTGTCAAAATTAAAGCCACTGAGTACCTCATCCAGCAATGAGGTTCAATTATTTTACAACGAAAACCATTTTGGACTGACACAGCATTCTGAGCTTAATATTTACCTTTTCATTTCCAACTCTTTGGATGGGAAGGGCTGAGAAATGAAATTAACAGCACGGAAGGACTAAAGCTGTTGCTGTCAGTGTGGGATGACGGTCAGTATAAGTTTTGTACATATATATAGGCTGTTAAATTTTTATTCAGGCTGCAGTGAGGAGTATAAAGCCCTCCTTAAGGTAACAAATATTGTAATCAACCATTCCATGCTGGAGTAGGTTAAGATGCCCCTGTTGTTAAATATTCTCAGATAGTTTAAAACAGGTACCCTCAAAAATATGTCCCTGCAACAACATTGTGATTTTAACCAACAGACACTGAAAGAACCACTCTAAACTCTCTCAAAGTCAGTAAAACAATCAGAAAGTTATTATTATACAACTAATGCAGGAATAATCCACCCCTCACTCAAAAATGGGCAACAAAAGCTACCTCCACAGGAACAAAAAAAACACCACCCTACATGTGTCAGAAAATGGCAATGACTGTAAAATTACAGGGTTTGCATCCGAGCTACAAGCTCCGAGTTCTCCAGTTCTTGAAGTTACAGCGCTTTTGGGCCATTAGCAGTTTGCACTGATTTTTACTGAGGCTGAAAGAAGCGACTGACACTTCGATTTTACCCACACACCACCCAAACAGCCACGAAATATTCCCGGTGGCACCACACGGGGAACAGAATCCCTGAAAAATACGTCTCTGAGAGATCTCCACAACCAGCCCCTCACCAGCTCGTTATTTCCTAAAATCAGACACAGGGTCCGGACTGATCTGGAAGCTTCTTCCAGCCAAAGCCTTAACAGTTTTACAGGAAAAACATCCTGTACCTGGGTAATCTGATGAAAAACTGGGTTTATTCCACCCAGGAGTGCCACCCCTGCACTTGAAGGGAGCCTGGGATTGTTTCTGAGGCATCACCTGAGCACCGACCCTACCCCGGCATAACCTTTACAGACAGCAGTAGGAAACCCACAAAACTCCTTTTTGTGGATTAAATTTCCTTACAAGCCCTGAAGTTAACAAGGTATTTCTAAAGATAAATAGTTGGTGACGCCCCTTTACATTCTACTGAGAGCACGTAGAGGATTTCCGAGGTTTAAAGCCTCGGCAATGCTGAGTTTTACATCAGTTAAGATGTTCTCTCAACAGACATTTGTCACCTACAAGTGTTTCCATAGAGAACAAAGATGCTTTGAGGATGAAGGTGAACCCAAATGTTACCAGAAAGTGGTACAGAACGAGCATATTGTGGGGGGAGAAATTTCTGTCTTGCCTTCTCAAACTGAGGACCATAAAAAACCAGAGCCTTTTTGAGAAGGCCATGAGTTGTGTGTGACCGGCAGCTGTCACACTGGAAGTAGGGGATAAGAGTCATTTTGGACAATCCAGTTGCTTATGGAATTACTGTTCACATGCTGCTGCTGAAAGAAAAAGTTCTCCACATGTAAAGGGGCTAGCATGAAAAATCATGGCAAATCCAGCCATTAATTCCATAGACAGATTTTCAAACATGGCTACAAATCACATTTTAGGGCCGTTTGAATATTTTGCATGTGGTCCCTCAAGTGCCCACATTCTGCCAGCATCAGCAGAGCTGGCTGGCCCTGGCATGTCCCCCCAAAATCAGTGCCCCAGGGGAACATCACCAAGCATGGGGTGAATCTGGGATTCTCATGCCCAGGGAGATCAGGAGGGAAAAAACCCACCACCCAAGTGCCAGAGAACCCCAGAGAAGAAGCTGCAGAACCAGGGCACGGCTCCCAGGAAGGAAGATGGGGAGGTTCAAGGGGATTTCACCACTTCTCTGAAACTGTGCTTAGTGTGTTAATCGCCCAAACTGTTAGAAATACATTTCTGATTTATTTTTAATTTGAATATATCTGGCCTTTGGTTCTTTTCATGCCTTTCTTTACTTGGTTGAAAAAAGCCTTTAGTGCCCCGTATTTTCTTCTAGCGAAGGTACTCATATACCATAATCATATCTTTTCTTGATCTTCCTTTTGATATGCTAAGCACCTCCAGCTCCCTATACATTTCCTTGGAACGCATCTCCTGCAGCCCTCAAATGACTTTTTTTGTAACTTTTCTGATCCAGTGAAATTCTCCCGCAATCCTTTTTCAAGTGTGGAAGCCAGAACTCTATGTAGCATTTTATTATCAGCATGTCTGAGAGGTAAAAAATCACCTCCCCTCTCTAGTTCTAACAGAACCCGGAATGTAAGACCGCGTTGGCACCCTGGTGAAATATCCTTGCTAATGAATGAATTACAAAGGTAGCGACATGACATAGAAGGCCTCTTAAAAGCCAGGTGGCCAGGCAAGGGAGAGGCAGCAGATAGTGAGATCATTTTCTCACATGACAAAATAAAGCATAAAAGAGGAATTGGCACAATCCTAAGTGATAGGGACAGAAAAGCACCACTTGGCTACAACCCAGGCAACTTAATTATCATCATGACTTGTTGGGGAAGGCAGCCTTTCAACTCCGCTGTGATCCAGGTCTATGCTGCTCCAAAGGACGCCAAGGAGAGAGGAAACTGTGCGATTCTGCAATTAGAAGTGAGCTGGACACACATCAGACGCAGCGAGGCACGAACTGCTACAATTTGTGAGACTCCGTCTCCTTTATGAGCCCGGAGTACAATGTTCCAGTGAAAACCAAGAAACAAACGGCGAGGGGGAATTCGCAGAAAAATGGCACGGCTCGGAGAGAAGGGGGGACTGCAGCAAGGCGAAGTTCCGGGGAGAAACAGACTTTAAAGGGTAAAGATAATGAGAAAGAAATAAAAGGAACAGACCCCACGCGATGCTTGAGACAGGCGGTGGACGGAGGTGGGAGACTGAAAACTGGGAAAGCTCCCCAAGGAGCTGGAGGCTGAAACTCCACTAAGTAGGGCAGCCATGGCCAGAGAGCCTGGGAGGCTGGAGGATGCCCAGGAATCTGGAGGATCCCTGGGATGCTGGGAACACACAGGATCCGAGAAACAGAGCCACTGAGTGCCAGGCAGAAGGAAAAAGCCATGTGGTTTGGAGTAAGTCAGTCTGGGCCAGGGAAATAAGGAGCTACACGAAGTATGGGACAACCTCACCCCCTCCCTGAGCATCACCAGAGCAGGGACAGGCACTTTGCTAAAAGAAACATGGTCCATGCCACAAAATCCTGCTGATGGGTTTCAAAGTGACCCATTAACATTCTCCTAAGCACAGCTCTTCGCAGTAGAACTACAGATTTATTTTTTAAACTGCATGGACAGACAAAGGTTCTTGCAGAGGTTTCACGATGGGATATTTCCTAGGGCGACCCCCCGGCACAGCCCCACTCTGCAGGTGTGCACTGTCAGTGAAATGTCTTTTCCCCCACACAATTGACACTTCCCTCTGCTAAAGCAGTCTATTGCTTTGATGAAAAAAACTATGTCTCCCTCTGTGGTTCTCCCCTCGTGAGCTGGTCCGAGCAACTTCGCAACTTCGAGCAGCTTTCAGGCTGCTCCAATCTGTGCCTCCCACAAACCATCCCCCCCCCGGCCTCTCCCCACGCCGACTCTCACTTCCAGGCAGACATCCCACTTCTCCTTCTCCTCTCCTCGTATTTTGCCACTCTCACTTCAGGTAGGGGAGGACATTTCCACAGAGGGTCGGAAGAAGGATCCATAAACGAATCCAGCCTGTGTGCAGCAACCCGTATTTCAGAATACACTGGGGAATACTATCAATTTTCCAACACTACGTGACAATAACAACTGTCAGTAAGCGGTGTAAATAATAACATACCTGGTAAGGAAAAGTTACTCAAGATTTGTGAGCCAAAATGGAACCTTTTTTGGCTTTCTAGCTGAAGAGCAACACCTTTGAATTAACAGAAGAAACTAAAATGTGCAAAAATAGTAATACATAAGGTGGGGAATACCTGAAGGCCAAATTTCAAGATGCACATTGATATTTACATCTAACTCCTTTCAACAACAGTCAGAAATGGAGGTGGCTCAGCACATCTCAGGGTTTTTTCACGAGCAGGCTGACCAGTAGCATTTTTAGATTTAAATGCTTTGGGCAAAACCTTCATTTTGCATTGAGAAATGGACCTACAATAATTCAGCTTTATTTATAGGCATCACGTAAACCCAACAATCTGCTACAGCACCGAGTTCAAAACCCTAACGAACACACCGTGCATTAACCATTAGGCTTAAACTTTGACAACACCTATCCTTCCGAAGGTACTCCAGCACGCAGAAGTTTTCAAACCACCATGTAAAAAAAAAAAATATTTGGAAGATCAGCATAATAAAGTCCTGTTTGCAAATCCAGAGGAGCACGTTTTGACTCCCTGGAGTTTTTCAAAACCGAGAAAACTTCCAAGATTCATCTATTTCAACATAAACGCATAAAACTTTCACACCTACTATTCAAAACTTCTTGGGCAACAATATTTTAAAAAGGAAATCCCCAGTATTTTAAGACAAATCACCATCTCCACATCTGTGCTTTCAGATTAATGGCACAGGAGCACAGGTTGCATATTGCTTGTATTTATGTGCGCCAAAAAAAACCCTCCACTATGAAAAAACCGAACAGAGAAGGCATATCAGATTAGGTGTGGAAGACCTAAATACTTAATTTTCAGTATTTTGACTTCTGTACTTCATAACATGCATTATATGGTGTGTGCCCACACACACACGCACACACAACACCATTCTGAATTTTCATGACGATATTCGGAGAGATTATAGGATGGTTCAGTTTTCTACAGATAAAATTAATACATGGCTTTAATGAATATACCATGCACAAGGGCTTTTGTTCTTAATTTGCAGCAGATTGGAAAAAAAGATAGTAGCATCTATAAATACTGATGAAAATAGATATAGATGAAGTCAAAAGTAATTTCCTGGCACAAAATATGAGTAAAATTCAATGTCATTTTAAAGATTAACACACGTTTTTCATACCAATAAATAATGCTATAAATCCTGCCGTGCTGGATTGCAAATAACTTCAGCTGAATAAAACTGCATGACATGGGATTTACTTATCCTGTATGTTCACAGAAACAACTTGTTCTCTGACAGCACTCATTCTTGGCAATTTATTGCAGCTGTCAGCAGCCAATTTGTTCAGATTACTGCTATGCATAAAGGTGTAACAATCATGAGGATTTATTAGCTGATTATCATAAAGGTGACAGTCAGGATCGCCTTCAAAAACGCAGATGATAAGAAAGTTAAATAATTACACGAAGATTAAAATCATTTCACCTTCATTTTGATCCTAGCATTGCCCACATAAACTCACTGCTGCACATGTTTTTAATCACGGGAGTATATTGACTCAATGTGGAAGAGAAATGATTTACTCGAAGCAAAAACACGTGAATATTGAATGTACTCAGACTGAACAACATACACACATACAGGTAAGAATTTCTACTTATCAGATGAAGTAATGGCTTGTACTGCTCATGCATCTTCACATGGTTATCTGTGTGCATGAAGGCTGCTGCCCCTGTGGCTTTAACTGCTGGTTCTTTCCAAAAAACGAACTTCTAGATCTCGTGTCTTTGGTCCAGAAATGAGTTGTGTTTTTTTTTACATTGTATTCAGAAGAATGTCAGAATTTAACCTCCTGCATGGCAAAACTCAGTTCTGGTCAAGCCTAGTGTCTCCTCATACAAATCATCATATGAACGGAAATTTATCCTTCTCGAAGCTTTTGCATGACACCTTTTTCCTGGCTTTTGAAAGCCCCAAATAAACACTGAAATGGTTCTAGCATTTCAGTTTTTTAGGGCGTTCTAAGACAGAAGTTCACAAGGTGCTACTTCCTTTAAACTCTCATGGAGAGTGCACAGAGATGAGGATCAAATGGACTTCAGAAGCACAAAAAGCTCAAAGATTAGGACAGAAATCAAAGAGTGACCATCTCGCTCCAGGAACTGCCGTGCTGGACGTGCCTGGGTACAAACAGGAGCTTTGTGCTCGCTCCAGGACAGACACATCTTTCTCCTCTCCATCCTCAGGATGCCACGCTGCCTCTTTCACCCTCTCAACACCCTCCTCCCTCTTACTGGCCACCCCTTCCATTCCATCCTCATCCTGCCAGGCTGCACCAGGGCCCCAGTCTCACTTCCACGTCCTCAGCCTTCTTGGACATCTTTCCTTTACCTTCCTGCCCTCAAGAAAGGATGGCCAGTCTGAGTCCTCGCAGCATGGGCACATATCCCACCACCACCTCGCCACATTCCCAGCTCCATCCTGGCCCTTCACATGCTGCAGCCTAACGAGCATGGTGACACACATGGTGACTACGCTCCTCATTTCCCACTTCTTTTATTTCACTGAAGTGTAGCTGAGACAGTGTCATTCCAGGAGAAGTTATGACATTCTGTTCTGGAATAAAATTTGCAAGTTACAAAGTTGAGCAGAGAAAAGCATTTCCACTCAAGGGGGGTTCCCATGGTGTTTTGCAGAAGGGACCTGGAGTTTATCCTTTCAGCCTTCTACCCAAAGACTCTGTTCACCCACAGCTCAGTTTGGAACCACAGTTTTAAGGATGAATCTCTTCAAAGCTCAATAATGCCTCATTTGCAGGGGAAGTTCTGCTGACCTTCAGGTGTGCTCATCAAGCAGATGAATATGGAGGACACAAAAAACCAACACTACGGACAAGGGGTGAAAACTGCTCCTTACACAAACATTTTGTTCTGTTTTCTCAATTTGGTTTGCTGTTTTCCTCAATGAGCAGGATCTCCTCAATCAAGCACGCCTTCTCTATGACCATACTTTGGACAGGCAGGACATCTTCAAGAAATAATTGTTTTCACTGCATTTAATACACATATTCCTGTATAACACAGGAGCTGCTGCTTGCACATTGTTCACGAAAGTGGGAAGATGAGAGTACGATGAAAAGGATAACTCTCCATCACTGAGCAATGCTAGAATACCACCACAAAGTCTGTTATTTCCCTCCCACAGACTCATTATCGCTTTTCTTGGAACCTGAATCAAAATATTCCACTTATTGGCCTTGACAGCCACAGAGCCTTAGCCATGGACCACAACCCAGCCCTGCTTTACAAAATTAACACACATTTAGCACGACACATGCTCATATTTCCTGCCTTTAGAGGCAGCCTCCAGAGGAGACAGTGGGGAAGAGAAGTCGATGTAAAGTGGAGCTGTCAGGTGCCCGAGATTTTTATCCACAGTGACTGGAAAAGAGTATCAGGGAGGGGGAATATTAAGACTTATTTTTGTGTTCAGATTGAGTTTGACAAATGACAAAGTTTTTCAGGGAAATCCTCATGGAGAGGAATCTGTTTGCAGGTTGCATTACCCAGAGATAAGGTACCAACAGAAGGTGTAATGAGAGAGTGTCTGGAAGGACAAACGGAGGAGGGATTACACATGCCCCAGCAGCAGACAGGTTACAAAAATCAAGAGCAGCAAGATTTTGGGAGAAATACCGCTGATTCTGATAAAATCAGTTATATACTGCAGAAGCACTACAGCTTGGCTTTGTCCAAAGAGCATCCTCGTTTTGATACATACAAGAATTACATCTACTTAGGAAAATGGCAGAGAACAAAACAAAACAAGATTCTCCCACTGAAAAATGCTAAAGGCTTCAAGCATTCTTTTTAGACAACACTATCAATTTTTTGGGGGCCTAACTAACATGTAGAAACCATTTGTTACCTGCATGACAGCATGCAGGTACCAAAAATAAATATATGCACACTTAAGACATACAACTTCTTTAGCTATCTGAAAAGCTACCTTAGCAAATTATGTGTTTGAAGTTACAATTTTTCCTTCTCTCATTTCTCTATCATATTGTTATTTAGGTTTCACATGCCTTGCAGCAGAAAGGGTGTCTTTTACTTCATGGCTTGCTCTTAAAAGGACCTTATAATTACTGGTAACAGTAACAAGGTAATGCTTTGACAGCGTTCTGAAAAATCACACCCGAAAAACCTGAATCTCACCACCTTTTGGATAAGAAGGTTAAAGTGAAGCAGAAAATAGGCATTATTTCCCAAGGCATATCACATACTGAAATAGGTCTAAATCATTACATTACTTCAGAAAAATAGCTATTGTTGCCCCACACACCGACTGAGATCTAACAAGGGGAAAAATGCAGTGTAAACTTCAAATAGAAATGTATCTCACCGTCCATAGGGTTTCATCATATAAAATAAAACCCTCCTATGTATACTTTGGAAAAGTGGTTTTGTCAGGTATTAAAGCTGTTTGCCTGCCACAGACTCTGCATGTATTCAGAGCTCCCACAATTTATGGTAGGAAATAAACAGAGTATCGTCTGACTGACCCAATTTGATAAAAAAACCCCATTGCCCTAAACGTAACGAAAGGGAGGAGAAGGTCAGAAGAAACACAATCACATTGATATCAAAAGAACATGGCTCAGTCTCTGGGATTTCCATTCCTGCTTTTAACTACCGAAAAACCCAATTCTGCTACTTATTAGTATCAACACCTTATTGAACGAACCTATGACCAATATTCTACCAAACAATCAAAATAGATGGGATTAATAATGATTCATTATGACTTATTATGAGTGTACAGATATCAATTAAAGTATGATGTAAACAACAGAATAGCACTGACTTCATACAAAATCAGTAATCACAAGACAGCCTTTTTTCCCAGTTTTTTCCCAGTTAATGCCATTGTTAAAAAACATTAACTCTTTCCTCCTCCTACACAGTACAATGGAGTGTAACCACACAAACTTATACCACTGCTTGAACTCTATGACAGATCCCAAAGATTCACTTTTCCTGAAAATGAATGATCTTATTTATTTGCCCCAGTAGCTGTGCCTAGTCCTTTAAGACTCTCCTTTAAGACTCTCAATTATTTACCCAACAGTTTGAAAAATAAGTACATATTTTTTGTCTTTTGCGGCCGTCACAAGAGTTATTTCTCCTCCAAAAGCTGGACATTGCCCTATGGAACCTCCTGCATCTTGATTATTGCGCTAAACCTGGAATTTTCATTTTGGAAAACTTAAAGTCTATCAATTGGTAAAAGCTGCCACCCACTGGTCAGTAAAAAGTGTTTTACCCCATGAAAGTAAAGAATTACATCAATGCAGCGAACTGCACTGACAATTTCTGAAAAATCCTCCCCCACCTCTAAAGGAAAAAAAAAAAGGAAAGCAAGAACAAATGGTCATAAGAAATAGTTTCAACGGCAAGGCTCATTTTAATCATCTGCTCTCATCCCCAGGGAACAAGAAGGCTGTAATTGCACAAACCTGCCAATAAAATCATCCTTTTTGCCAGCATCTTTGTCCCACACGGTAATATCAATAATTCCACCTCGTTCTTCATAGAGATGAAAGTCAAACTGCTCCCTCCACTGAGGATTCAAAGTTTTTGGCATAATCTGAAAGGAGAGCAAAAGGAAAGTCATATTGCATTGTGCAGGCATACACTTTCTGGAATTGTAAATGTGATCTTTAGACTCAGTTCAGGAAGTGGTGTTTTTTTTTTCTGTTTGCATACGAGTATCTTAAGCAGTGAGAATTAAAAGAACATAGCAATTAGAAAAAAACGACTGGCCAGTTGTCTCGTGCCTCTCCGATACAACAGCAGCCTCCAAAATCCTGCAACCTGTCACCTTCAAAAGCCTCCTGAACAAAGGATTTACCCTGGGAATGGATCCATTTTTCTGTAGAATAATTACGCCCTCCTTTGAGTGACAGTCAGCTGCAAACTTATGTGTCTGAGCCTAAAGGAAAACAAAGCACCTGCAATGACAAGTAGATGATGGCTGTAAGTATTTAAACAGAAACAATTTTATCATGTCCTCTTTCCCCTGTTGCAGTAATACTGGCAGAAAGGTGATACTGTGGTTTACTTTTTATGGAATAATATTCCTTTTTTTTTTTTTTTTTTTCCAATACTGTATTTTACTTCCTTTCCTTTGCAACTTAGATGAAAGTAGCTTTTCTCAATCACTTTCAGTCCAGTTACTTCTGACAAAAGAAGCCACTTCAATGGATTTTAGTCCATGTAGTTCCGACCATGCTCTGCAGAACAGAAAGCCTGTGGGTTTTTCTACTGAAATGCAAAAGCAGTAGTCACCATAGTCACACCTGGCCTGGGCAAGAATGGAAACTGTCTACTACCTTCCCCAGGAAGCAATTGCTGCTTTCTACATCCACCAGTTCCACTGGCTTGAAAAAATGGAAAAATTAGAGAGGATTAAAACTCAGAAATGCTGTGAAGATTTTGAAGTCAGAAAAGCGTGAAATTTGATTTTTTTCTCGTTTCAGATGAAGAGGCTTCCAGGCTGGATCAGAGATCGGCATGATATCGAGAGAGGAAGGTCCCTGCATCTTCCATAAACAGCAATTTTCAAACCAATAGGGATTGGGGAAATAAAGAGTGAGAAAGCCAGAAGTTTCCACAGTCATCTTCTCCCTGATCGATCCTCTCCACCTCCTAAGCTCATGCACACAGAAAACTTGCTGTAGGGCCAGAAGGAGGAAAGTAAGAGTACGAGCACGACACGGCTCAGGGAAAGGACCATGCAGAGGGTCCAAGGCATGGCTGGCATCAAGCCCAAAAGGCACAAAGGGCATCTTCTGGTCAGGGTCACTCTACGTCTCCTAGAATTATTTTTGTTTATTAAGAAATAAAAAAAAAAATACATCTAAAGAAAGCTCCAGGTGCCCTGGCAGCCAATTAATATAACAATAAATCTCCATCACTATGTACATAGTCACTCCAGGCAAAAAAAAAAAATACCCACATGTTTGGTAACAGCTGAAATTACCTTGCTCTTGTACTTCTGATGCCCCAACCGGAACTTCACATAAGGGTCACTTAATCCATTTGCATCCATCGCCTTCAGCTCACGACCTTCGATTAAGGTAATACTGACTATCCCTCTCCAAAGCTGAGATTTTCTGTGCAGGTCTGAGAGGCGTAAACTCTGAGTCTGAAACTTTAGGGAAATGAGAACACAGATTTAGTAAAAACAATTCCAAACTTCCCCCTGCATTTACAATTTTATATCTACTATGAAATGCAAAACAACCATCTTAAGCCATTTTGAAGGTACGTGACAGTACATAATGTAAACTGTACTACAAAGAATTACTCAGAAAGAAACAAAACGGTGACAAATACACAGGTATTTGCAGAAACAAGCAGAACAAATGCTACACTTAAGGAAACGTTCAGAAAAAAAATGTGTTTTTTCCTTCTCCCTCTGAAGAGAACTAACAACATCACAAATAAATGTGACAGAAGGCTCTCACATTAGTAGCAAATGATTGAATGAATTTAAACAAACCCTAAAAATAAACATAAAAAACATCAAGAAAATGAAACTTCCATTAAAATAATATGAACCCACCATGAGAAGAATGGACCAAGGAAAAGAAAGTCAATAAACTCCCATGCACATGACAACTATCTCAGCCTCTAAAATGATGTGGTATCCTCAGAAATAGCAAGGAAAACTGAATTAATTACCAACGTATTACTTCAGGAGTTTCAAAACAAAAGGCTGTGGATCCTTTGATGGGAACTGTGTGGAAATAGTGGATTGTGAACCCACAAATGCTGACTTTGGGGCTTAAAAGGAAATTCAAAGGTAGCTCCACAGAGCAGAGAGACACAGCACTCCTCATCCCACCAGGGGCAGGAGAGCATGGGGCTTAGAAATTTGACTACATCGAGGTCAGCTCCAGCTACAGGGGGTACAAGGTACCTCCCAGGAGAAATCACCTCTGCAAGCCCAAGGGAGGCAAACGTGTCCCAGGTGCATCTGAGGAGCGAGGCCACCAAAGGCTCTGCCTTTCACTCTGGAACTGCATTCGTCCAAGGTTACCTTATCTCCAATCAGAACACCTAAATAATATTTAAACTCACACATTATTCTTTCCAGAAATCAAAAAAAAAACCCAGAAGCCCCAAGACTGCATGGATGCTCAGCTGTAAAGGTATCAAATATATGCATTTTCCTTATTATGTGAGGTAGTCTGGGCAACAAAGGCTTTACAGGCTCAGCAACCCTCCATAAAATAGAACTGCACACCTCCAGGATCTCCCTTACACAGAGTTTCACTGCAAATTTGGTTTTAGTCTTTCTGAAGGGACTGCAAGTGCCCATGGCAGGTGTATTTTATTGTTATTTTTATTTTATTAGGGAAGATTATAGAAAGCATACAGGTGTATAATCACTGGATTATAATCTGCACTCACGGGACTCCAGAGCTGAGATTATAATCTGGGGCCGCTGTGGTAGGAGCAAATCTGACTAACATGCTTTTAGCAGTATTTCAGACACCATATTAGCATGTATTTTTATTTTCTAATGGCTATTCTTTCCAAGCAGTATTGTTACTCTGAAAATATTTCACCTCTTTATTAAAGATTTCTCTTTCAGAAGTGAAGGACTTAACTTCTCATAAACTTGCTGTTTCTTTCAAGGCAGACAAGGTGGACTTCAGCTGAGAGGAGGAATAACCCTTAACTTAACCTGTGACACGAAGCAGCAGTGGGACACCAGAAAGCAGAGAATCTACAAAAATGAGGGAATGAGTGGGAAATTCAGTTGCTGGAAGAGATTTCAGTTACAACATGGGAACCTTATGACACTTAATACATATTTTCTTAGCACAAATAATGCCTTTGTTGGGCTATGCAGTCAACACTGCCAAAGACTTGTCTCGTGAAGATGTGGCAAGTTTTTTGTTTGTTCTTTTTTTTTCTTCTTCTTCCAGTTTTTTTTTGCTCTTGTTCCAGTTCCTTAGAAGGTTCAGAGCAAAAGAAAGATCAAAAAGTAAGTAATTAAAACTGACTGCCCTGATTGTAAGGTGTTGTGGGACAGGCTGATGAGCCAGAAGAAGAGACAAGGCACATTTAGGAAGAGGTTTCATACTAGGACATAAGCAGTGGTTAATTGAGACTTACTCTTGAAAGAATACACACACTTGTTGGGCATTTTTTAAGAGTTGAGTGGGAATCCAAATGATTTCCAGGGTACTACCATGGAAAATGAGCATGAGTGTGCATTTCACAACTCTTTTAAAGTAAAGCATAAGTGTAACCACGAATCTCTCTGCCTCACTAATCACAAACGAGACTCACAAATGAGTGAATCACTTAGAGAGTAATACTTGATTTAAAATCTGTATTTTGAATGGCTCTTAAAATAATTTGCCGCATTATAGCAGCTGCCACTGTATAAAACAAACCGATTTTTTTATAACTGGTAGGGAGTTTTGTCAATGGAGGTAATTTACATTCAGGGTGGCAAAGCACCACCCAAACAACCATGCGTGGAACATCTCGACCTGCTGGAAGAAAAGTGGCTGGCGTTTAAAACCCAAGTGTTGTGGGCTGCTCTGCCTGTAACTTCTTCAAGGCAAGGAATCTGCACCACGGGGGTGCTCCTTGCGTGGGGATCTCCTCCACGCAGAGATCCATGGAACAGAAAAAGGGAGATGGACCAAGAAGAGCCAGGGTACAGCTGGCCAGAGATAAAGCTATTGAGATTGCCTGGATGCTCAAGGCATGGTCCATGTGGTCTTCTCCAGCAAGAATAACCTCCAACTGGTATTTTTCTCGTTTCCAAGTGAGACTGAAGAGCATCTGAACAGACACCTAAAACACGCTCCCCTTCCAGTCAAAGCCATCCCTACCCTCAGGAATTACAGATACCGGCATACTCTCTAATTCCATAAAGTCTTTCTTGTAGGAAGTAAAATAAAATAAATACGAATGTTTAGATTTCAAGTCAAATTTGACAAAAAGCTAACAGATGAAAAAAAAAAAATGGGAAAATAAGACTGATTTCATATCCCAGAGTTCATCCCTTATGAAGTAAATTTCACGTGGTGAGACAGGTACCTTATTTATAAGTACATTTTCAGGTGTCTAAGCAGCCTTCAGTAATTCAGCCCACAGTGAGTCAGTAACAAAAAGCAGTCAGAAGGAGAAACTGGGAGAGTAAAAATAAGAAATGATCCCGGATCTTCCCAAGTTTCTCCTAAAAGGAGTATTTCTCAAGACTGATTCTCAGATAGCATTTTGCATTCTGGCTTCACTCTTCTGCCACAAACAGGCAGAAACATGAAGAACATGCACATTTTTAACTTCTCTGGGAAGAGATGGAAAGCTGCATATTTCTTAATATTCCCTCTGAAACCAGCCACATGGTCTGTATAATGCCACATTTTGGAAAGAAGCAAAGTCAAAATCTCAGGCCACAACTAACCATCATTAATGTGGCATTATTATTGCTATTCTTCTGCATTTATAAGGAGGCTTGGAGACTCCCACCTGCCATGTTCTAAACCAAAATAAAAGGAAAAAAAAGGGAAAGAAAAAAAATAAAAGAAAAAAGAAGAAAGAAAAAAGAAAAAAAGTCGTAATGAAGAAATAAAAATTAAAAAACAGGTCATAAAGAAAAAAGAAAAAAGATAAAGAAAAAATAAAAATAAAAACAGAAAAAGAAAAAAGGATAAAGGAAAAAAAGAAGGAAAAAAAGATTCTTTCACATCAAAGCCACCCGTGAAAGAAAACCTCACATCTTTTCATATCCATACACTGCTTTAATGCTTCTACTATAAACAGGAAGCAAACCTAAGATTTTCTTACATGATAAAATTAAGACTTTATTTGTGTCCCACTGGTTCTGTCCAGTGTGGGGTAGCGGAAGGGCTAGGGAATCCAACAGCAGAAAATCTTCTGAGACAAAAATAGACCTGTATCGTCTATTAACTAGGATTAATATAGTGAGCCAAATACAAGGGTAGAGCTGAAAGGTGACCCTACAGCACGGTGCAATATTCCATGTATGGCCACATATGACCGGGTAACATTCCAGGGTGGGAAACCAGCCAGGCTCAGCCAGAACCTGGGGATGCTCCCAGGTTCATCAAGACTCTGCTGTTGATGAGTGCGTTAATCACCATAACTCTATTGGTACTTCCTTCAAAAGAAGAGAAGTCTTAGCGAGTGCTTTTGAAAAACTGCATTTTAGGAATTTTTAATTCCAGGTAAAGCTAATCTAAATGTCTATAGGTGAGAAACTGACACTGCCCTACACCCTGTGTGGGTTTGGTATGACTGCCATGTTAAAGCTCGTTTAGGATGTTTGCTCTAACGACTCGATATTGTCACTGTAGCAGCAACCTTGAGGTGACACCATGATATTTGCAATAAGAGCCAATATTTTTGCAGTATTTCATGCGGTTTTGTGGTCTGCAAAATACCACAATTGTGCATTCTTGAGAAGGGCACTTGCTGGAAGCAGCTCGGGCGCCGTGTGATGAAGGCTGGGACTTCTCAAGCACTGACTGCAACTTAAATTTCCTGGAAAAAAGTTGGAAATATTTACACAAGACAACGTTGTACCGTCAGGAGCTGTCAGAGAGGCGGTGTCCGCACAACCCTGACCTTGACCTGTCTTCCTCCCAGCAAACCCCCTTGGGAAGCTGTGGCTGCAAAATGTGAAAGTCAAGGAGTCTCCAACAATCCTTCTATTGCCCGGGATGGCCAGTGTCACCATGGTCCTACACTGACGTGACCGTGACACACAGAAGGACACTGGCCACCAAGACTTGGTGGAAACCCCCGCTCCTTTGGGAATTGTGGGCACGAACCAAGAAAACCCACACAGAAATGCTACTCTGCTTTTTTGATTGTTAACAGCTGTTATCAGTCACATACAAGTAATGCAAATACAAGCCTCACCAAATATTTGCATAATTTTTATAAGCAGATGTCTATCAGACAGGTGTATCTATTCTGACATTTTTTTACTTCTATTCCATTATTTAGCAGCTTTCCATCAAGCATTATTTACAACTGATAAACTGACATGGGGAAGCCCAGGGATTACAAAAGTAATTATTTTCTCAATCTTAAAATATTCTTCTTAAAAACCCAAACCTAATAATTATACCTTCTATTCTGAATCTCCACAGAGTTTCGGTTGAAAGATTCTGGTTGAAAGATTGACCTGATTTCAAATACCTTGAATTAAGAAATCTCTTTGCCGTCCTTGATTTCTTATTTATAATTTTATTCTCTACTCAAGAAGCACCTCATTCCAGTGGAAAAGGATTTGCCTCAATTCTAAAACAGCAAAAAATGCTTTGTAAGGCTTTTGCTATTGGGAATAGGCAAATCAGGAGTCACATAAACTAAGTATTTTGAGTAGGGCATAAAAGCATCAGTTAATAAGGCCAAAGGCTTTGGCACTTCAGTTTGTGCCAAATAATATAATAAAGTAAAAAAAAAAGAAAAAAAAAAGTCAATAGTTAGGAACTGAAAGCCTTAAATTTTGCAATTAATTTCTGTTTAAAATATTCCTGAATCGTATTTTTCCTTTTAAAAGTATATGCAGAAATTTCTAAAGATGAATTAAAGCAAAAATAGTTGTCCAAATGCAAATTAAAAATAATTTTAATGCCCTCGCTTTAGGCAGTAAATACACTCTTTTATCATCGATTGCAATTATTCAGAAGTAGCTTCTCAGTTTTGACTTTGGGATGACAACATATTTTAACTCTTAGCTTATACAACCCAGACTAATTTATCTTAATTTCTGAGAAGAATGGACCTTTGGTTCCAATTGATCAACCTTGCACTGAAACAGCTCATCACATATTAATAGTATAAATTAAGAGTATTATTACATTTTTCAATTAAGAGTATTATTACCTTACATACTAGTGCATTCTCGTATTCCCAGTTCTAAAGTTATCATTGACAACACGAAACAGAGGAGAAGGTAGAAGAGAAGAGAAGGTGACATCTTTTCCTCCAGATTATACTGGAATGCTGTGACTTGACAGGGCATAGCAGATAATTATTCTCCCCTGCTATTTTTGGCTAAAGATGCCAAACCACTCGTTCCTCTGCTTATCCTTAAATTAAAGCACTCAAAAGGTTTTTCTGGTGTTTTCTTAATGTGCCATTAATGAAGCACGTTTAACGTGGGGTCCGATCATGCTGGAACTCCATTTAATGGCAATTCTCCCACAGAGGTGGGAGGCAGAAGAAAAGGGCAAGAGCAGACCCCTATTCAGACGAGAATAATTTTCAGTGAAATTAAGAACATTTCTGACAGAGCTTCCTCTCACTGGGCTTTGGATAAAAGGCACTGTCTTTATTAAAATACCTTTGTTTAAACAGCTATGGTTGCACAGGAAAACACAAGGTAATCTTATTCCTTCATATACAAACTGTGAATAGAGGCAGTGAGTATATTAATTAGCTCTCCATGAGTGCAAGGTTTGTTGAAATAAACTACTTATATGAGATAGCACTTCACTCACCTTCTACCTGAGCCACACAAAAATTAACAGGATAAACAGGTTGCCATCAAGAAATGCTGTTCAGAGAAAATCGAACTTCTATGTGAGAATATGACAATTTCATCAGAACTTTGGACAAAAATAAGGAATATAAACAACTTGGTCAGCCAGTATTATAGCTTTTAGTTATCTATCCTTTCTATGAGTATCCACCAGACCACTGACCCATTGGTACACTGCCCAGTGAACACAGGACATACCACTGTTGCCACTCAAGTTCAGAACCAGAGAGGACAAGTGTTGCCAATGAGGCAAAAATTACATCAACACCTTCTCATTTTCCATTGAGAAGACCTAAATTAACACCGAGACAGAGCTTGGTCACTCCCATACTCCTGTCTTGTGAAGTAAGCAGAAAGTGATGATGTGTTGACAATAGAACATACCAACTTTCATTTCCAAATGCCTTCCATCCCGAAAGCTTAGGAAAAGAAGACTCAGGTGCTGCACCTTTCTCTCAACTATTGAGTAAAAATGGATATTCTTCTGACTTGTGTAGCACACTTTATGTGCCCTAAATAAACTAGTAGAACTTCTCAGACCTTGGTGCTCTCATCTTCCATGGCATACTTTGTGGACTACAAACTCAACAGAGCTTATGAAGATTCTCAGATGAAAGCAAAATACATTTATTTGTCACGTTTCTTTCCTCTGGGAACAGCCAGTAAATCCACATTGTGCCAAGTCCCTCTACGTTAGAGTAGAAGCGGGGAGACAAGTCAAGTATCTGCAACTGCAGTCCTTACAAAGAGGTTCCTCTATGATGTACACCATCAGCGAACATCCAGCAACGGCTGGCAGCAAACCAGTTTGACCACACAGCTCCACCTGGGTCTGTCTGGGATAGACGTCCCTTTCATCATGCCACCGTGCTTCCAGTTTCTGGTGAAACCATCACTGGTAGCACAAGAAAGTTATGGCTCTTGCTGATCAGGGTTTGGAGGACAACAGGGCTTTTTATGCTGGATGGAGTCACCCCATCACAGACCTGTTAAGTTTCTTCTGTCTTCTCACTATTTACTCTGTTTTTGCTCACAGTAAAACTTCACTCTTATACACTCTGAATGATGTTATTTGAGCACCCCCAAATTTTCCTCTGAATTACATATATACACATGCAAACATTTATATTTAAAATATATATGGGGGGTCTGGAGAACAAGTCACACGAGGAGAGGCTGAGGGAACTGGGCATGTTGAGTTTGGAGAAGAGGAGGCTGAGGGGAGACCTCCTTGCCCTCTAC